>LPNX010310380.1:4831-45453 GCA_001517045.1 Pseudotsuga menziesii | reverse complement strand
TTTTCAATCAATGCATGAAAGTCTTTGAATGTTTGAAATGCTTCTGATTTTGTTTTTAAACAGTATGTCCAGCACATTCTTGAGTAGTCATCAACAAATGTCAGAAAATACTTGTTCCCATTTGCTGAAGGAGTTGGCATTGGGCCACACAAATCAGAATGTACTAACTCTAATTTCCTACTTGCTCTGAAATTATATTCATAGAATGGCAGCTTACTATGTTTCCCTAAAATACATGCATCACATTTATTCTTCTCTTTAGGAATGGTGGGAAAGCCAAATACACCATTCTTTCTCAACAAACGAAGACTGTTATAATTTAGATGACCAAATCTTGCATGCCACAATGAGCTAGATGACATATTACCTTCTCCATGCTAAGAGAGGTAGGCATAGTTCTGAAATCTTGCAGATGAACCCTTGAGCTTTAGCAGCTTTCCATCTTCATATCCAGTCATGATGACTTGGTTGTCAGAGGACTTTCTTATTTCAACGATTCCATCAAACATGTGGATGGAATGGCCTTGCTGTCAAATCTCCACCAAGGATAGCAGGCTTCTATGCAACTCTGGAAGATAGAGAACGTTCTTCAACAAGAAATTAGGGAATCCAGGCATCTTCAGTCGAATGGTGCCCATTCCCTTTGGTTTAATACTTGACTTATCTGCAAAGCAAACCATGCCATCTATTGTTTCATTCAGTTCTTCAAAACAGTCTTTTCTAAATGTCATGTGTGATGTTGCACCAGTATCAAGCAGCCAACAATCTTTATAAGATGAAAGAGAAGTCATTTCATTAAATCCAAGATTACAATGTGCAACAATACAAGAATCAGAAGATTTACTAGCATCTAGGTCATCTTTCTTCTGGTTGTGCTTGTCTTTGATGGAGTCCCATGAAGCCCAACACTAATCTGATGTGTGCCTAGTCTTTCTGCAACGCTTGCACTGCAAATCTGATCTTTTGCTTCTGCCCCCTCTGCCTCTGAAATTTCTTCTTCCTCGTCCTCTCTTGCTGCAATTTCCCTTGGAAGGGTCTTTGGATTGGTCTTTGCCAGCTAGGGCAGCACCAATACAATGCCAAAGAGTGCATCTTTACAACTGTTAGTGTAATTTACAATAATAAACTTTATATGACAGGTAGAAATAGAAAAAATAATAACCTTGCAGGTCTACAGTCTCTGCCAAGGTGATTTACAATCTCAACTTCAGATTTTAAAGTGATACTATGACAGTATATCAGCTTCAATTCACAGCAATTTCAGGGAGAAGAAATCAGTAGATACAAAATATATCAGAATATATCAGTCATACATAGGCTTCTTTAATACAAAATATATCAGTCACTAGCAATATGTGTTATTATTCAGCATAAAACACAGTCTTCAGCAGTCTTCATGCTATTGGTAATGTCAATCGCCAACTTGGTCACAGCAGCAGCAAATACAAGGCAATAATCTTCACATTCAGCTCCACACAGCTAAGGCAGCTCTTCAACTTCGGTCACAACAAACTCACACAGAAAAATAGGGCAAAAAATAGGGTTTTTGTATGAAGTCGTAGCACTCTTTCAGAGACGTAATAACTCTCCAACGTATATATTATTCCTCCAGCACATCATATATTATATTTTGTTGTCAACAAAAAGAAGGTTTACCTTCATTCACGCGGTCACAGATACCACTGAGTCTTTTCAACACAGCAATACCACGCTGCAATCTCGGGCAAAGTGACCAAAGTCACCACACTGATAGCAACCTCCACGCACCATACAGCAGGTAGCTCCATGCAGGTGTATGAGAGCATCAATCTTCAACAACTCTGAATGCACCAATATCAAGCAATTAAAATGTATCACAGCTCGCAGCAATGAGGGAGCAAATTCAACATGTAAGGAGAGGCCTCAACACTCAAATTGCAGCTTCAAATCAGCACGCAGTCATAGTATGGATCTGGAACTTTAGTTTCTTCGCTTTGTTTACAATAGCTGCACATCAACTTTATTTCTTCACACAACAAAAAACTCTACAGGCTGATACAGGCTCTGCCCGTGCAGGTTCCTACTATCTCCATGAGCAGTCTCTCCACGCAGCATCACAACGCGGTCTTCATAATTATATCTCCCAGGAAGTCTTCAACGTGTTCAGCAGTTTTCAACGCAGCCCACGCTGGAAATCGCAGTCATCTTTTATGCACAGGAATTAGGTTAAAATTAGGGTTTTGGTACAGCAAATTATACAACGATCAGTCGACTCTTGCAATACAACTTAAATCCCCTCATATTTAACATCGGTGTTTCTTTTACGAATCCCACTTTGCTAGTAACGGAGAGCTTATCCTTCGTTCTGTCTACTACTTTTGGCAGATTACAGACCTGTGATTTGATACATTTCATGTCAATGGCCAGATCGTAATGTTCCACAGGCCGCCCGCGCAGAATAATGGAGAAATTATTGCCCGGCCATCGGAGATACAAGATGGATAAATAGGTTCGGAGATACAAGATGGTCAAGCACGCAGCAGCTCTTTCTCAGCCTTTCACACTACATATTCAAAATGCAGAATAATCACCAGACTTAGGGTCACACAGCAGTCTTTCAACGCAGTAATAATAATAATAATACTGCTTCTATGCTGCTATAGCAACATCCAGAGCCCAGAGATTGCCAAAGCTCCAAACAATTAACACACAGAGAGGCAATGTGGAGCAGAGCACAAAGGCTCGCTCTCACACAAAGGAAAGGCCAAAACCAATTCAATTGTTGATAGAGAAGTAGTTACAATAAATAGATGACAATCATCATAATGAAACAGATCTTAGATCCAATAAAAGTGGATCTCAAACCAAACCATGCTAAATATAGAAAGTACACATCAACCCAATCCCTACAAATCTACCTATCATTTCTACATTATTCCAACATACCCCCTTAATGTAGAAATGGATTTTCTACAACACCTAATTTCTGCCTAAGGATTTCAAAGTGAATTTTGCCAATGGGTTTTGTAAATATATCAGCGACATTATCACTTGTGTTACAATACATAAGTTTAATTTCCTTAGATTCAATCTTTTCTCTAACAAAGTGATGTTGCAGCTCAATGTGTTTTGTCCTTGCATGATAAACTGGGTTGTGTGCCAGCTTGACTGCACTTTGATTGTCACAATGTAATTTTGTGGGTTCTGCTTGCTTTTCTCCAACATCTTCAAGAATCCTCCTCAACCAAATAGCTTCACATGTAGCACTAGACATGGCTTTATATTCAGCTTCTGTGGATGATAGAGAAACAGTTGGCTGTTTCTTGCTGCTCCATGCTACGACCCCGGATCCAATGTTGAATGCATATCCTATAGTAGACCTTCTGTCATCAACGTTTCCTGCCCAATCAGAGTCAGAAAATCCTGCCAATTGAACATCAAACTTATCAGTATATAAAAGACCAAAGTTCATTGTCCCTTTCAGATATCTAAGGACCTTCTTTGCAGTCTTCCAATGGCTTTCATTTGGATTAGCCATGAATTGACTAAGAATGCTGACTACATATGATATATCTGGCCTTGTAGTAGTGAGATAATTCAGACTTCTCACCAACTGTCTATACAAAGAACCATTTGCATCTTTCGTTCCATCTTGACTGCATAGCTTCACATTCTGTTCTAAAGGAATTACTGATTCTTTGCAATCACTCATATGGAATCTGTTTAATATTTCCTTCACATACTTACTTTGAGTGATCATTGTTTTTCCAGACTCTTTCCATACTTCAAGTCCCAAGCAATAGTGAAGTTCACCAAGGTCTTTCATTTCAAATTCCAATGACAACTGATACCAAATTAACACACACAGAGGCAATGTGGAGCAGAGCACAAAGGCTCGCTCTCACACAAAGGAAAGGCCAAAACCAATTCAATTATTGATAGAGAAGTAGTTACAATAAATAGTTGACAATCATCATAATGAAACAGATCTTAGATCCAATAAAAGTGGATCTCAAACCAAACCATGCTAAATATAGAAAGTACACATCAACCCAATCCCTACAAATCTACCTATCATTTCTACATTATTCCAACACAAACTCTGGTTCTAAGACAAGGGGGCGTGAAAGGAAACCCTAATAAATAGTAAGTGGCATATACAACACAATATACAGACTCCTCACAACCCACAAAACTTACGCAGTGGTGAGATATCTTTCAACGCAGCATTAAAATGATATACGTGTGCACAGATTTATGCAAAAATCAAACCATGGAACAAAAACTCCAGCGCCCATAATCTATAGTTACAGGCTTCTTTTATCCAACGCAAACGTGATTTACAACCTAGCATACATTATCAGACAACATATATATATTGAAACTCACGGGCTTCTTCAAAACGTAGGCACACCAGGCAGTCTTCAAGGAAGCTCCACGCACAACTCTCAACTATGGAGAGGGACCCTAGCACTTTCCATGGTGGTAGCAGTCTTAAAAAAAGGATTCCACAACCTTCAAGAATGAAAACTTTACTCCAACACAAGCTTAATGCTTCACATTGTAATGTATTACACAACAATGTAAATGGGAAGCAAAATAAATTAGTTTGGGTAGCAACTTTACTGCTATCACCATTCACCAAAGACGTAGCTCTTAACCAGCAAGGAATTTGAAAGCAATCACCACAAGTGAACGACCATCAACAAGAATTCACTAGCTCACAGCAGAGATTATCTTTCCAACGCAGTCTCCACCGTGTTAGCTCAGAAAATTAGGGTTTACTTCAAAAATATCACAATATATCAAAATCGACCAAAATATTCAAGCAGCTGCACTATTCAACGCAGAGCTCCAACGTCTTGGTATATATCAATCTTCATATGATCATACTCTCACAGCTCCACGCAGGTCACACCTCCAATGTCTTGATGGAGCAATCTGGCAATGGACTGGCAAGCAGAATGGCAACCAGGAGTTATGGCAGACAACCCTGCTCTGATACCACTTGTTGGTAATAACTCCCGATTGATTATTATTCCAATGCAAATGCCTATATTTATACAAATTACATGGCGGTTGGGTTTCACCTTTCGCTCAGCCTGTTTGGCTTCCTACTATTTATTTATATATTTATTTACATTATATAACCCTAACGGATTATATTCTAACAGGTAGTGCCACTCAATCCATATTAAAGTTCGAGGATGTAGGTGCATCCTTGTTATCAAATTAAATGAGGATAAAATCCATGGAGGGTGTGACCAAGGATATTGTATCCATGAGAGGTCCTTCCCAAGAGAGGAAAAATAATTCTTTTGGGGGAAGATATAGGTCTCGATGTAGATATAAAACTATAGGAAAATTTGAAAAGAAATGTCGGAAATGTGGTAAAGTTGGGAATTATAAGAAAAATTGCAGATCTAAGAATTTTTTATAGAGGTAAGGGATCTAATGATGTTTCTTCCACATAGACGAAAACCTCTACAGAAGAAGGAAGGGATGTTTACTTGGAATATCTTGGTACACATGCATATGATGATGTATGGTTAGTTGAATCGAGTTATTCACTTCACATGGATCCTCATAGGGAGTTGTTTCGTGAGTATGAAATGTACAATGGAGGTGATTTTTTCCTAGGACATCACTCAATAACCAAAATTATAGGACATGGAAAGGTCAAACTACTTCTCAAATATGGAAGGATTAGAACTCTTCCTAAGGTTTTTCACATTCTAAAGCTAGCCAAAATTTTGATATACGTAAGTAAGATGGGTGATACAAGCATGCATACTGTATTTGAAAAGGACACATGAAATATGGTTAATGAATAAATGGTGTTGAGGCAAGTAGTTTATATTGGAAATCTATACAAAATGTTGGGAATGAATTTTAACTATGGTTGTAAGAGTTATGTTTCACCCAAGGATGGAAATGTAGAAGAAATTTCTCCTAATGTCTATATATACAAAATAATGCTATGACACCAAATTTTGGGACATATCGAAGAGAAGGGACTTCAAGAATTACATGGTAAAGGTATAATTGAAGTTATGTTCGATTCCTCATTAGTTTCTTATTTCTATGAACATTGTCTACATGGTAAAAAAAATTAGGTGAGAATGGGCCATCTAGTGCTACAAGAGAAAATTGAATCTTGGAGTTAATACACAATGATGTGTTTGTCTGTGTTCCTAATTAGTCCCTAGGTAAAACTATGTACTATGTTTCATTCATCAGTGATTTCTCAAGGAACACATGGGTATATTTCCTCCTTAATAAATATGAGGTTTTTGATAAATTTAAAGAGCTTAAAACTCTTGTAGAAAACTAGAAAGAAAATAAAATAAATATTTTAAGGATAGATAATGGTGGAGAGTTATTGGAAATTAATTTGAGGAATTATATAAGAAGTGTTGAATAGCAAGGAAAATGAATACTCCATACACTCTCCAATAGAATGGACTTGTAGAATGAATGAATAGGACATTGATGGAAAAGCCAAGGATTATGCTTAGTGGTGCAGGGCTACAACATAATTATTGGAAAGGCTAGTTGGCATTATATTTTACTTGGTAAATCAATAACCTAGGTTGGGATTAATTGAAAAAAATTCACATAAGGCATGGAGTGGTAAACAATCCTCTCTTAAAGATATCGATTTTTTATTGTGATTCTTATGTGCATGTACCAAAGGAAAATAAGAGTAAGTTGGCTAATAAAGCTAAAAAAATGTATCTTTATTGGTTATAAAGATTGCATAAAAGGATATAAGATTTGGAACCTACTAACTAAGAAGATTGTTTACAGTTGAGATGTTGTATTTAGAGAAGTTGAAGTTTATACCAAATAGGAATTCCAACCAAAGAAAGAACCAAATACAATAGAGTTTTATTTGGAGGATGAGGAATATGACTCAACAAAAGAAGATGAATGAGAAGAGGAAGATCCTCAAGTTCCATCCTTGAGGAGATCGGTTCATGAAATAAGGAAACTGGAAAGGTATATACCACCTAATTTCCTCTCTAATTTTTCTTTATCTTTTATTGATGGTAATCTTAGAAGTATTAGGGAGGCAATGATTCAAAGGACATTAAACTTTGGAATAAGGAAATGGTTGTAGAAATGGATTCCTTGGATAAAAACGAGACTTGGGATCTAGTTGAGTTTCCAACTAAAAGAAAACCTATTGGTACAAAATGGATGTTTAAGAAGAATTTAAATGCATAATTTATCATGGATAAGTACACATCTCACTTAGTATCCAAGGGATTTTCCTAGGTGGAGCAAATTGATTTTGGTGATACTTTTTCTCATGTTGATAAATCAAATTATATTAGATTTTTTTTTTTTATCTATTGTTTCTACTTTTTATCTTGCATAGAGAAGATGGATGTGAACACAAAATTTGTACATGGTGATCTTGAAGAATATATCTACATGAAACAACATGAATCTTTTGTCGTGAATGGAACAAAGGAGTTGGTTTGCAAGCTAAAGAAGCCCTTGTATGGTTTAAAGCAATTACCAAGGATGTGGTATGAAAAGTTTAATTCTTATATATTGGGACTTGGATTCTTAAGAAGAAAAGTTGGCCATTGTATGTATTCCAATCAAGTTGGTGGTAGATTTATTTATGTGGCCTTGTAGGTGGATGATATGTTGTTTATTGGAAACAACAAGGAGATTATCAAAGATCTTAAAGATCATTTCCCTTATAAGTTTGATATGAAATATCCTAGTGTTGTAAAATTTATTTTGGGCATGGAAATTAAAAGATAGTTGGCCAATAGAAGACTATGTTTGATTTAAAATAAATATTTTGGGATAATATTGTAGAGGTTTAATACGAAGGAATACAAACTAGTAAAAGTACCTATTCCTATAGGTGCATATTTTTTATAGATCAATGTTACAAGACTTAATAAGAGGTAGAATACATGTCACGTATTCCATATGTTAATATTGTTAGAAGTTTGATGTATTCTATGGTCTAACTTAACTAGATGTTTCCCATGTAGTGGGAGTTTTGAGCAGGTATATGTTAAAACCAAGGGAGTAACATTGGACAATAGTAAATAAGGTATTCAATATTTGCATGGAACTTCAAATTATGTATTATGATACCAAAGAGGGGATGGGAGGATTCCTAGGGATATTATACAAGGTTTTGTTGATGTAGACTGGGTTGGAGATCTTGACCATATAATATCTACAAGTGGTTCTATTTTTAACTGATGATTTGGATGAGTAAGAGATAGGGTTTAGTTGCATTGTCAACTACAAAAGATAAATATATGTTAGCAACTCATGGAAGTATGGAAGCAATATGGTTGCAAATATTGTGTTCAAGTATTGGTTGTGTTTAAATATCAATAAGAGTAGGTTGTTATATCTCAAGTGCAATATTTTTGGCAAAGAACCCTCCTTATCATTCCAAGACAAAGAATATTGATGTATATTACCATTTTTTAAGAGACATGGTTGAATACAACAAAACATTGTTAAAGAAGATTGATACCTTAAAGAATGTCACAGTTTCATTAACAAATTCTGTTAGAATTGAAATTTTTGCTTGGTGTAGAGAATGAAAGGGCAATGCTACCCTTAGTAGTTGACTTCATGAATGATTCCCCTTCTCCCCCTTTTTTCAAAGAATACAACAAGTGGGATAATTTTGGACATGTGTTGTAGTCTTTGTAGGTTCCGAGAGAAAATGGAGTCTAATGGTTTCATTTATCCCCCTCGGCTAGGGGGAACACGGGGCTAGTGCCCTTGAGATATATTTTTTGGGTCCATGTTTTGTATGTTTTGAGTTTTTTTTACCAATGGTTTTTCATCCCATTGTAAAATAATTATAGTTCAAGAATTGGGGTTGTAATATAATATGAGTTAATGGATTAGGGTTTTGGATGCTATAATATTGCAGTAATGTAAATATAAAAAATAATACAGTGAGAGAGTTTGGAGAAACTCTCAGGGATGCTATATTTCCCGCTTTTGGGTTTCCAAGGTAAAGTTATATGTAATTTGTGTATGAGCCATTGTTAATTCTTGTGTTTTAGATAATTTTTTGTATTTATGTCTTAAACAAATTTACCAAAACTTTTCATGTGCATCAATTAGGTGTGTGTGATTATTCTTGCTTGTTCTTGGTATTGCACCAATTACATACAATTTTGTGCTAATTTGAGCTCGTTCTCATATTTGTTTGTTGAGAGAAGTTGATTGTTTGTTTAGAGAAGCTAAATTATCCTCTTCTTGCATAAACTAGTAGGTAATCCTTTGATAATATATATATATATTTTATTTCTAGGTTTCCTACTACTTAATCAAGATTATTTATCTTTCACTTCAAAAACATTTTGGTAGCAACTAGGTTTTAGAGCTTAGTTGCACCATATTTAACATGTTTAAACATTGATTCATCAATGATCATGTGTTTTCCCAACTTCTTTGATTCTTCTATCACCACATTCTTGTACTTTGTTTCAAATTATTTTATATTCCTTTAAACTCTCATAATATTTGATTAACATAGGTATATTTTTTTGGAAATGACACAATCAATAAAACTGACACAATCAATAACAATCTAGTTGGAAATTTGAGACTTCATAGTAAAATTCATCCACATGTCATGCCAGACTTTCATTTTCTACTACCAACTAGGCTTGTCTCCTTGTCAAATTTTGGTAAGTTATCCAAATGGATCTGCATCGATCATATAGTTCCTTAAACATATAGCAATACACTTTTCCAGTCTACATTAAGGGACCTCATATAGATATATCTCTGCTCTAGTAAGTTGTTGTAAAATTATTCCCATCGCCAGAACCTTATGAGTTATGATGGTGACAGGGATATTGTGAAGAAAATATTTAACATATGGAACTATTTCATTCTCCTTTTGGAATTAGGGGGATTTGTTATTTGGTTTTCATTGGCGTTGCTAGTATTTCCTATTGTTTTGTCTCCCCTTCCTTAAGTGCATGTCCCATTTATAGAATGGTCTTCAACTTCTGCAATTGCTATGTTAAATCCCTTTAGAGCATTCAGGTGAATTTCAAAATGGATTCCATATTATAAATTATTCAATATGTGATATTGTGAATTTGCTTTGATAACAATGATAAACCATATTTCTCTAAAGCATCTTATGATTTCCTATGTTACATATTTAGGTAATTGTCCTTCCTTTATTATATTATGGGTATCTTTGTAGCCTATAATTGTAATATCATTCTCCTTACTAGTACTTTGGGTTGGAATTATGTATGAATGGGATCTTTGAATTCTCTAATATATTTGGTTTATGGAATGGTTCCTTTTTCCCCAAGTAGGTATCCTTGCTTCAGTGTAATTTCTTTGTTGTTGGTCATCATGTGGAAGTGTCATGCTAGTGTTATGGAATGGAATCTCTATTGTTGATGGTATCATATTTTTATGCATGGTCAATCCACATTCCTTAGTCTTTGTTTCTTCCTCTTTGTGTTCTCGTTCTTTATTCTCTAGCTCTCATTGTCTTTTCGGCTAATTTAATCTAGGTGATTCTCTAATAGGCATGGTGTTGGCCCCTCAACAAATCCCCTTAATTTTTTCAAAAAAAAAGGGGCCCCCATTTGAAATTTGGAAAAAATTGCCTTCATTTGCATATTGATATGGTCTTGTTTGATTTCAATAGATGATTTGATGGTTTCCTTTCTTTAGATGTTACAATTTTTTCTTATCGATTCTTTGGATTAGATTTCATGAAATAAAGATTTGGTGGTTTGGATCATCTATGTCGTTTGAGTCTTTTGGTTTCTTGGTTTCTCAACGTTGCTTGCATGTTCATTCCAAGTTCATCTGAGTTGATTCCATGCCTTGATTTGAGAAAAATGGGTTAACATGATGTTTGGACAATCTCAGTAGGTTTTGGTCATCAATGCATAAATTGGTTAATTGAGAGCTTTGGTGGATCAAAATTATTTAATTAACCATTTAATTTAAAATTTTCAATATATGTCTCAAAAGAGTATACATCAAAGAGTGGAATCAAGTTGACAGTTTTGGGATTTGCATGATACATTATTTTTACAAGTCTTAAACTTTTGTCAAAAATCATGCATTTTCTATAATTGTGTACTCTTTGGTAATATAAAATTTACTCAATAAGGATTCTTGTTATACATTTAATTTGCATGTTAACTGATATATACCAAAGTTTGTTGCAATGAACATAGTTTCCCTTTTCAAGCAGAATATCAATTTTTATAAGAATTGAACTTCTACTTAAAAGTTATCCCTTTTTCGCTATTTTGTATCTTTTGGAGAAACAAAATAATTCTAATAAGGCTTACTCATGGGGTCTTAAATTTATGTCTCAAAAGATTTTATATGAAGGATTGGGATTGAATTGAATTGATGGTTTTCATTTTCGGGTTCAATTTGTTTTGGATGATGATTTTTCATGGTATTGTTTGAGTGGGTATTTGAAGATCTCAGAATTAAAGCATTTCATTTAATCTTCTTATATCTTTAAATAGTGAAAAATTCTCCTAGTATAAATTGAATCCAATACATATGAATATTTTACTCGAAGCATAAACACCTTACATTTTAACCATTCAAAACATTTTTAACTTAGGTTATTCTTTTCCTTCTCAATTAGTATGGTATTTTTGTGTATTAAACCTTTAAAAAAAAGTGAAGTATCACTTGTGATTGTTCTATCCAAGTTGTCTCTTCTATTAAAAATAAAAAAACATTCTATTCAAAGTGATCCCAGGGTTTTAGTAATTACGTGATAAAGCAATTCATTGATAAAAGAAGCTCAATGAAAACGAAGAGGTCATTACTCGTCATCACTAGTTTATCAATTTAAAGTTGACGTAATAACATAAATCCAACAATAGTTACATCAAGAAAATATAATATGTGGTGAATCAATGAAGTAGAAAAGGGAATTTCTTTTATTTTTTTATAATTTTTTTTATCTTTCAATAATATTAATGCTTTTCATTATTTAATTTAATATATATTTTAGCTATGCAGATTTGGTGGGCGTGCAGACAATGATAACGAGGAATGGACCAAATTTAGAGCGGAAATGAATGAAGGTGGACACAGGACCGCAAAAAGTTACCAGAAACAATCAAAAGTTCACTTGATTTTTAGTGCATTCGATATGTTTCTATAGTTCTCCTAAATAAAATGTGATTGAACATGTCGTCTTTGATCGTTTGGATAATCATCCTAGTTGAGAGGAAGAGGGATATTTAACCAATATTGGTTCAAATAATCAAGTCTTCCTTTTTCTAAGGAATTCTGTTGCCTTGTTTTTGGGATGTTCTTACCCTTTCGGTCCTATAAATGTAATGTATTTTCATATCGCAGAGCAAAGGTTGGGGGTCTCTATAGAGACAAAGCGATTTTCCCTCAATGATGTAAAATTATTTTTACATTTTTATATAAAAAAGGATTCCCCTATAAATATTTCTTTTGGATACGAATACATTTCTTCATAATATTTTTATGAAAGATTAATTAGAAAACCAAAAACTGCGATTCCGAATTGTTTCATATATTATACTGTATTTTGTAAGAATGTTCTATGCTCTTCAATTGAATACAGATGGATTAAGAAATGTTTTATTCATTTTGTGCATTTGATTGTACTGTATTTTGTAAGAATGTTATATGCTCTTCTATAGATGTATTAAGAAATGTTTTATTCATTTTGTGCATTTGATTTTTCGTGTTTGATCACTTAAAACATTTATAAATCTAGTGTATAAACAATATTTTTAATATCGTTAAATAATCTTTTCGTTTTGATTATGGTATATTGGCGTTTTATACATATTGATGTCTACTTGACATTATTTTAGTAGTTAGTGATATAATCATTCTTTTATGCCTTAGATCTCGTTTAAATCATGCTCCGACAGAATAGGATAGATTTTAAATAGTTTTTCTGTAGCTTTAAAGTCTCCTTTCGAGGAGTAACATCTTCTTAGTGGCAACGAGGCCCACATACCCATCACAAGAAGATACACCAAATGACTTGGGGTATTCTTTAAGTACCTCAGATCGTGTTGCTTCTCTTACATTGACAACATGTCAATTCTTCTTGTTAACAAAACGCGCTAGGAGGGAAGTTACCAACAAGATGCCCAATATAAGAGCTGCATTTTATTTCTGCATTTTACATTTTTATGGCTCTGTACCAAATCCCTGCATGGGATTCCAATAACACACTGAGCTTGCAAGGCCCTTTGCATGAACTCCCAAGAAAACTTAAAAGTAGTAGATATTTTTTTGAAGTTTGATGACGGGTTAAATACTTTTGCTATTGAGCATATTAGAAAATATGAGTCTATATTACACCTACTGAATGTTATTCATGAAGATATAGTTTACAAGTTATTTCCTTTCACTTTTGAAGGTAAGGCTTAAGAATGGTTTAATGTTTTACCCGTTAATACAATTCATAATTGAAAAATAATTGAAAAATAATTTTAAAAATGCTTTTTTATAATATGGTTGAAATTTATCAAAAACTTAGTTAAATGTAGGTGGATGTTGGAGAATCCATCCATGTTTTTAACACCCATTTCCGGCAAGTATATTACCACCTCCACAAAAATCATACAATCCCAACAAAAGTCAATTTTCAATGGTATGTACAATATCTTCCCAAAACCATGGTTATGTGAATTCTACGGAAAGGCATAACAAATTTTGATGAAGCATGTGAGGATGCCCAAAGTCTCAAGATATATTTGAAAATGTACCCTTTGGAACTTTTCCTTCCTCTTCTTCTTTATATGATGTAAAGTGTGTTGAAAAAGAACAAAATATTTCATAAATTTCTCATCTAGAGAAACAATTTGTTGTTTTATACAATGAAGTTATGTCTCTACAAGAAGGAAGAAACACTAAAAAAAATATACAAAACACAAAAAATACTAGCTACAAATTCTAATTAAAAATTTTCTTTCACTAGTGAATACAAATACAATGAATGCCTCACTCCTACCCTTCATAGTATGAAGTATCAATCTGAAATTGTAGAAGAAAATATCATCCGGAATGCTTCTAATATGTCGAATGAATATTTTGCGTTGTCCAATTTTAAAAACTTGCCATTATTTGAATTTGATCTTAACAATCCATACTTGAATGAGAATAGAGTTTAGAGTGCAGGATATATATCATTCGCTTCTAATGACTTAGAAAGTCCTCTTTTGATAGCTGATAAACATAAAGACAATCACTATATCTCCTTTAATTGATTAATGAATTGTAATACAAAGATTTAGGAATCCCTGATGAAATCCTTGAAGAAGTTAGTCGTACTTCAAGTTTTGAAATACATAAACTTGGTCCTAACTTTTTTGAGAAATATGATTTAGAGGGATATTTGCTTGAGTATCATTTGTCTTCATCTATTATCCCTGGTTGATATAAATAACATGATAAAGATATGTCCTTCGATGCAGAGTTGCTAGATATTGAGAATTAATTTCAAGACATTTGTTCTAAATACACTTTGTTTAAAAATCAAATTCTGAAAGAAAAGTTAATGCAACTGAAACAATATGAAAATGAAGAAACTCCATACCCTTGTCTATTCAAAGGATGTAAAAGAGGATTTAAATAATAAGGAAGAGGATATAAATCTATCAAGTTCTATTCTCTACAAAACACATACTTATGATACTAGAAACATTGATTTGGTTATTGCACAACCATGTAGTCTAGAAGAAAAAAATGATATCTATGATAGTCTAGTATGGATTGATTGTGTAAACATGACTAGTTGTAGGAAAAATCAGGTTTTGGGAAAGATGGTTAGTAAGGATGTTGTGAAAAATGAGTTTCTATGTGAAAGCAAAAATGAGGTAATGCACTGCAAGGTAATGTCAAACTCCCATTTTATTTCTTTTCAAATTAAAAATGATGACATTTTATTTGAAGAAAAATTTCTTCACTGAGTCACTTTCTACATCTTCAAATCATGATTATAATAAGCTTCCTTATGATAATGTTAAATCTTCAAAAGCATTAAATGAATTCCAAACTTCTTTTTATAATCCAATTGATTCATGGTTATAACAATCCTGCTTGAAGAAGTTTTCAAGTCATATTTTGATCTTGGTGAATAGGAAATAATATTCAATTCTTTCTATCTTTGCATTTGAAGTGAAAGTATTAATACTTGATCTATTTCTTTTTGCAGGATCTATGTTATTTCGATGGATGCATTGGGAATTTGATTTCACTTGGTGTTTTGATTATCAAAGTAATACAATACAATAGGTTTAGAAATATATTAGTTTTTTTCTTTCTTTCACAAGTAGATTATTTCTCGAATAAGGCAGTTATCAATTGATACATCCATTCCAAACTGAGGATGGTCCATTATTAGAATGCATTCAGGGAATTTTACTTTAATTTATTTCTCTTCTCTATTTATACTCTTGTTTATATTTTGTTTTGTTAAACATTTATTTTCAAGTCCCATCTTTAGTTTATGATTATTATGACTTAGTTGTGAAATGTTTAATATAATCATGTTTCTAAGTAAGAAAATTTCAATAAAGAAAAATGAGAAATATTTTTTTTTATTACACATAGATTATCATTCTTTTAAACTCTTTTTACATGTAACTTAATTAATTTCACACTTGTCTTGAAATTGATCATGACCATATCTTGTTTTCTAAATTTCGAGTCTATTTTACTCCCTCGAAAGTCGGTTAAAGTTTGGAAAAGTATGAGTCTTTTTCACCCCATCAATTTAAAATTTTTTGATTGTGTGTGCATTAGCCATGAGAATCTAATTCCTACTTTTACTTTTGACTTGTGATATATTTGTATACACATTTTTCCTTGGTGATATGTTAGTTTATTTAGGACTTATCATGATTTGACTCAAGTACATATGTTTAACTCATTTTGATTGAACTAGTTTTCATACTTTTGGTTTAGTTTTTAGGTTAGTTTGATTGTTATGAGTTTTTCATTGTAAATGATCACTTTAAGGATTTTTCTTTTCTTTTTGAAACAATAGATCCCTGAAAAATGTATGGTAGCATCTGGGTAGTGTTTTAATGCCTCTCTACGACTGAAAGCTTTGCACTTAATCACTTATACAAAGTTTTATGACTTTTGAGTGAAATTTTTATATTTGTGGTGGAACTCCTATGTTAATATGAATTCATTTTTATAACACGAACGCATTTTTTACTTTAGGTTTCTTACAATTTTCTTCTTATATTCCCCATCCACCTCACATTAAATATCTTATGCCTAAAATGATTGATGAAGGGAAGAGATTAAGCTTATCTTTAAAGCGAGTTATCTACCAAGCAAATATAAAATAACTCTCATATCACCCTACTTCCCTAAGAACCTAAACTGCATATGCAATTTCACACACACTCACTCAAACAAATGAATAAAGGTGGATCATAAAAAAGGAAAGTTGAAAGCACTATGTTGTATGGGAATGATAGGTAAACCCATTGGGGCTATGGATGCTTGCTCGAAGTGGTGCCATGCTTGTATGAACTCCTCACTTTTCATTACCCTCATTGTTTACACAATATTTCATATATATCATAAGCGTGTTTCAAATGGAAGTTGGCAATGCCAACTAGTGTGGGAAGTGCAAGTAAACCCATTGGGGCTATGGATGCTTGTTGGTACTAGGGATAAGCTTGTATGATACTAAGGCACCTTCATCAGGGCTATGGACGCTCATGAGAAGTGAAACAATGCCATGTTAAATAGAGGTGAGGAACACACATATGCAAATGTGTACTCACACAAATTGAATCCCTTGGTCACTCCTTAGATCAATTATTTATGGATTGTATGTTAGGACAAATTAACCTCATAAAATGGTTAGAAGAGATGACCTATAAGTTACTTAGTGTTGTGTTCAGTGGGAACATATTTTAAATTCATAAACACATGGTGGTACTTATTATTTAGAGATATATCTTTATAGTTATTGAGCTTATTTTTAGCGTTAAGTGTGAATAAGTCTTTTAAGTAATGTTAGACAAATATAACTGCTTTGTCTAGTGTGTTACCATTTGTTGAACCCCCATGTTAGAGTTTGTACTTTAATTCAAATATATTAGATCTTTAATATAATGCACTAGGATGACTAAAAAAAAAGAAAGACAAATAATTTTATCATGGGAAACCACAAGGGAGAAAACCCAATAAATTCTTTTGTATAGATTCACCATTTAGTATAATGCCTGAAAAAGATAGAAAACCTAAATATAAGATGTCTTCTGTATCTTTTTCTTCTTCTTCCCCAACGAACTTGTCTTTATCTGTCTTAGAGCCAACTTGCTTGCACTTGTTGTGTGTCAAAATGAGGGAGGACGCCTCCCTATTTATATTCTTCAGTTGGGTGACCTTTTGGTCCAACATGGATGAATTCTAGACCTTACTGGGCCAACTTCTTCTAGGGATACTAAAAAATTAAATTTATATTGTTCTCTTAGGGACTATTGACCCAAATTAGAACGAAGTTTTTTCCTCGAGTCTTACATGACCAATTACATTAATGGCATATCTAATCGAAGGAAAACAATCCTCGAAAGGAGGTATAATAAAAGTACAACAAAATGTAATAATAATAATAATACAAGTAATATAATGAAGAATATATTCCGAATCTACATTATCAACAACACTCCCTCTTAACAAGGAAGGCATTCTTCCAACCCGTTCATCATCACAACTGGACACAATATCTAGACATCATCATCATCACTGGTTCATCATCACTGGATCATCATCACTGTTGCAAAAATTTTCATCTCATCAACCATTGACTAATGACATCTCTCGAATCTATACGTCTTTTGAATTTCTATAGAGCCATCCCTTTTTCATGTTGGATGTAGGATTAGTTCCCATATAGGGATTCATTAACTACATAGATATCCCTTTTTCTTGTTGGATGTAGGTCACCATATTTGTACAGTTCCAACACTTTTTCATGTCGGATGTACATATCTACAGTGCAAGCCCTTTTTCATACTAGATGCCTTCCCAGGGTCATTCTCATTTCATACTAAATGCAAATCTCATCAGTGCTAGTCCTTTTTCATGTTGGATTCATTCGTAGGTTTAGTCTTGTTTCGTACTAAATGCAGATCTCTATTGTGCCAGTATTTTTTCATATTAGATGACTTCGCAGTTCAGTCCTATTTCATACTGAATGCAGATATACGGAGTGCTAGTCGTTTTTTATACGTGATGCCTTCATATGGCCAGTCATGTTTCATGTTTAATGTGGATCTCTGTAGTTCCAATCCTTTTTCATACTAGATTCCTTCGCAGGGTTAGTCATGTTTCATACTGAATGCAAATATCTACAATTCCAGTCATTTTTCATACTAGATGCCTTCACATGCTCAGTTATTCTTCATACTGAATGCAGATCTATGCACTTTCAGTTTTTTTTCATACTAGATGTAGACCTAGATCCTTCTAGGAATTCATCAACTTAAGTGCTAGTCCTTTTCATATTGGATGTAGGCATAGCTCCAACATCTACATAGTCATTCCCTTTTCATACTGGATGTAGGAAACCACTGGGACTTGTTGCCGCCTTTCACACACCTGGGTCACGTGGTAGAAATATTCAAGCCACTCAATGTGTCCTTGGGGGCAAGTCTCGAGTCAAGGCTGTCACCTTGTTCTTGACTCCTCCGTTTAGGCTCAACTCCTAACGAAGCCAAGGGGGGTAGACCCTATTAAGTTACTAAGGATAATTACTTAGTATGGTGATGTTAAACTGAATAAATTACTTAGGAGTTTGAAATTTAACCATAAAGAACCATAGATGACAAGATACAAAATGAGCGCACGAAAGCACAATGCTGAGACACAATATATATATAGCAAGAAAATAACTAGTGCCTTAAAATGGAGTCAAAAGATAATCAATGTACTTGCATGTGCTTGGAGTGAATGTTTTGCAATTTCCTCTTGGTACGTTTTAAGTTAATGTGAAATATGAGTTGATTAAAATTAGGCGAAGGTGGGGGGGACTCCAAATATACCCGAGAGTACTTGGAGTATGTACAAAACTAAACCGTCATGGCTACCCGCAAGGAATATGTAGGATGAATGGATTCTTTGGGGCTATTGTTCATAATGCACCCGTTAGGGTGTGACAGAGATCGGCTTCCCAAGGTCACTTTTCAGGAGTTCCCGCTTCCTTTGGCTATTTTTCCACCGTAATGGTTTGATCTAGGCGTTGGATTTTCATTTGATGGTTTGTCAATTTGGGAGAGTGAATCCTAATTATTCTAGTCACTCAAGTGCTTTTGATACAGCTTGATTGATCGAATGAACTGTAGCCAAGTGCAGAGCATACACACTGGAGTCTTGTCAATTTTAGTAAATTTTGAGATGGGTGTTCTTGTTAAAAAGAAAACCCTCCAGGAACCTCTTTCGATCCAAGTGGATCTCAATAGGGGAATCAAGGAGGGGTTAATTTTATAACAGCTGATGAAATAATTGATGAAAAGGAAAACACAAATACACAATTCCGGTTTTCTAATTAGTCCTACCACGCATCTCTTTCCCCTTTCGGGTCAATCGGGAAGTCGTGGGGTAAGTATTAAGATTACTTTGAAATATCAAATATGGAATATGGAAATGATAATAAATCAAAGTATACTACCCTGTAGATTAGAACTACGCTAGATTGAAAAGAGATGAACAAAAAGTAAAAAATTGACACCGACGCAAATCCCCCCAGGGGGGATGGTGAATAGGCTCGAAAGAGCCTATTCGAAAGGACCTCTTCTTTTTATTAGCAGCGATTTAAAATATCAGCAAATTGAAATTGATGCACTTTGGTCCTTTTTATTTGGGATCCAAAGGATTACAACAAGATTGTAACAAGCTTGAATTAAAACACAGCGGTGGGGGAAGCTTCTGGGAAGCTCTGGTTCGTCCAAGAGTCGGAAATTTGGCAGAGTCTCCTTCTCTTTTATGTTAGACCTGCTAAAAAACAGCGAGAAATTAAAATAAAATGTGCCCAAACACACTTTAAAAGTGTTTTGCGTCACCACGCTAATTACCAAAAAAAAAACACCTAGGTAAAAATTGTTAAACAGGGGTAATCTAATTTCTGCAAAAAGGAACCAAGGAAAGCAAGCTTTCCTTGGGATATTGGCTTGCTTTTTGGGCAGCCAATGAGATGTGCACTTTTATTTCAGAATTTAAATCTTTGAAGAACAAAAAAGGAAGCTACCTTATGAGCAAGCTTTAGATCTATGCTTTAGCTACTTGCAAAAAGGAATTTCCTACACTTAGATCTATCTTTATGAACTGATATTATTTATGAAATTATATATCTAAGCAGAAAAAATCTTATAAAATAGATCTAACAATATATATTCAATTCTTGGAACTAGATCTGATCATAAGAGGAAGAGACAGGTAACCGAAAGATTGATTTTAAAAGAAAGGAGGGAGAGAAGGGGAAAGGCCTATTGTTGGATGGATCGGCAATGGAAACTTGTTAGTGGAATACAGAGGGGCATTGTCTTCACAAATATTTTGGATGTATAGTGGATTCAAACTAGATCCACAGCTCATCCAATCCTTGCTACCTGAAAGCTAAACACACCATCCTGCATGAAACCTCATGAGATCTAGATATATATATGAAAAAGAGACAAGAATTACATGCAAATAAACTTATTAAACATGTATAATCTAGATCTTCTAACATATATGCTATGAGATATAAGAAAAACAAGTAACCTTTCTTGCCCAACTATACTCCTATTGATTCAGCTGAATCGTTCAAGCTAGACAGGGTTCAGATGCAGAAATTGAGAGAAAAGTCGGCAACATCAATAGCCGTAAGACAATGCTTAATCCACACACATTAGAGCATTAGACCATTTGGCCTCCAAAGCTTCTTTATTCCAACAATCAAAAGATTACAACATTATTACAATAGCAGGCCCTTCAATCCAACTCTAACTAGCTTACAAGAGGATACTTATGCTTGGATATATACAAAAACTAGGAGATCCAGCCCAGGGGAGGCACAAATCCCAAGGAGATAGATTAAATCAGCTGATGGAGAGTCAATCAATGCAGATTTGAAGCTGAATTGAGCCTACTTGTCAACTGGGGGGCTGACTTGACTGACACCTCAACCTGTTGACTGAAGCATCCACCAAAACTCATCCAGATGAGCCCAAACGTGTGGAGGAGAGAGGGAGGGAAAAATTCCCCATAAAGGATGTTGAAGTTCAACTCTGGATCTGTCCAAATCACCTCCTTAAGTCAAGGATTTGTCAGATCGAGTCAATCTGGTTCAGATCTGACTGATTTCAATCAAATTGGTTGAGAATCCACTGATCTAGGATTTTGGATTTGCTCCATTATTCATCAATTTATTAATTAAAATAATCAATAATTGATTTTTTGGGGCTTTCTAACCTGAGTGAGGGAAAATCACTCAAAACTAGGAAAAAGTGGGTCCATGGGTTTACATGGTGCTCTTAGCTTGAAAATGAGCACCTACATAACTGAAACTGATTATTTGGCCCACTTTTATTACAAAATCAAATTTTCCAATTAAACTATTAAAAAATAGCCTAAGTTTTGGAAAATTTAAATTTTAATAAAAAACACTGAAAAAATTAAAAAAATTAAAAAGTTGAAAAAAACTAAGGGGACTTAGACATGTTCATATGAATCGACCATGATGCCTAGCATGTTTATACATTGACACATAGACTTTAATAACCTCAATAGGCCTAAATTCCAAGCTGACCACCCCAACTTTGGAGGTATGGAGTGAAAAACTCAGAAATTATCAGTCATTTATTCAACAACCAATAATAACCAAGGGAAAAAACACCCTAGGCTGATCGGATTGACAAATAAAGTCTAAGAGACTGAGTCTTTTACAGACACTATCGTGCTAGAACATTTATTACAATTCCCCCATGGGGTATGAACATGTGATATAGTACAACAAGCACTTCCCAAAAGTACTTCCAAAGGTCTTCTTAAGTCCGAACAAGTTATCCTTGTCCGGTTCACCAGGCTCACTTGATAAAAAAACCACTAAGTACAACTTAGGTGGTAACAGGACTCATCACTCCCTCTTGTTATGGACACTGATCTGCACCACTCCAAGCTTGTCCCTGAAGTACTCAAACTTCACTCTTGCTAGAGGCTTGGTCAAGACATTGAATGTCTTCTCATATGTCGCAACATACTGGAGCTTCATTGCTCTACTCTACACCATATCCCGAATATAGTGGTACTTGATCTTGATATGCTTTGACTTTGTTAGAAAACAATGTTACACATAAATAACAATAAAAAATAAACAAGATGCAAATATTAAAACACATTACAAGAGAGACACAAATATAATGTGGTTCACCCAAGATGTCCTACCTCCACACAAAAAAATTTCTAGTCATTTATTATTATATCATCCAACAAAATGAAGGGATACAACCTGCAACACACTCGTTTCATGTCCTCTTCACCTTCTCATAGTATCTCTCACACAATCACATAGATCATTTTACAATACTATAATACAACAATAAACAACCATATTACAATGCCTTCCCTTTATAAATGGAATACCATGGGAAAAATACCATAGGTTTCCCAAAACCATGGGCCCATAAATCAACACTACAGAATTTGAGGCCAAAATCCGACGGCTACCATGTCTGAAATTCTACACTAACCTATCAGGTATTCGACACATACACTTTTTTTTTGCCGTCGGTGGCGTAATGTCAGATCTTCGACTGTCGACTAATAAGGGTCGAAGCTCCAACAGACAATTGTGTCACATATTCAACCATTATTCCTTTCGAAGTGCCAACCAAAATTGCATAAACCATCGGAAATATGACGTCATCCGACCCCTGAAGCATCGGTCTTCCGATGGACAAAAGTGTATGAGAAATGGCTGTGTTGTCGGTTTTTAATTTAGACAGTGTCGGTACTCTGATGCACTCTGACACTAGAAGAGTCGGCCTTCTAACGCAGTCCGACACTTTAACCGTCGGTCGTCCGACGGGAGGAAGCGTTGGAGACATGGCACGACCGTCGGATGGGTTGACCAGAGTGTTGGTAGAACGTTGGAAAAGCGACGCCTGTTGATGGATTTTAAAAAAAATCCAAAGATTTCACTTACGGCCACATGGTTTCGGCCTAGAATTTGACCACTTAAGGAATCCTGGTAGCAAACTAGAGGATTCTATGTCAAGTATATATTTCATCCTTGCACATATAACAACTACTTTACTCTTAACTTTACTTTTCGCAAAATAGAAAACCCAATATCCTCAAGAGAAGCACCCTCCTTTCTATTTATGGAATAAGGAAGAGAGTAATTACAAGCAAACCCTGTACTAAGTCTACAAGTGGACCACTTAACAAGACAAAGTCCAATCTAACCAATCCATGAACACTTTAAGAGAATGTTCCTTAATTAGAGACATTACATGTGCTAAGGGTAGGTGATTACAACACAAATTCATGGTAGTGTGAACCACATGTACAAAGGTCACGTAATCCCATGCCCACATGTTCCAACTTACCCACTTAGAAATGGCCTATGTAACTTGGCTTTCTAGAGAGTCGGAGAAAGGTTGCTTGCAATCAATTTTTCCTAGTTGAACACAATGCAGTGCTTCTCTAAGTGAGACTATTAGTTGGAAAGTGGAATGAAGCAATCCCCATACACTGTCTATGTCCCTGACCTCCATTTTGAGTTGACTAAAGTTCTAAAGGGTGGTATTTTATAACATGATTAAGATGAAATTGGTCTAAAGAATTGTGTTTATCCTTCATATGCATTGTGCTAATTGTATAAGTATTTGCATAAGTTTCTCCCTGTATAAGAAAGAGCTCTCATGCAAAGAGTGCTTTACATCCCCAATCTTAATAAGTGATGATGGAGGACACTGAACCTATAGAGTCTCTAAATAGAGGGGACCAAAGGAAACAACTAAGATAAAAAAATAACAAAAATAAACTTGCTGACCAAGAGGCATTCGATACTTTTAGAATAGTCTAGATTTCCTCAAGGAAGGGATATAGAATAAGATTGAATCCTACAAATACATAACCACTTCATATAGCAAAGAGACAAAGAAACAACAGAGTATGTTACCTTAAATCATTATTAATAATGTACAGTAGATATATAACTTCACTCTTGCAAACAGAGGAAAAAGCATTAATTTTTTTTTTATAAATAAGAATTACTGAAAATTTGTTTAGTCACTTCCTTTTTACTTTTCTTCTCTTTAAATATTTAGTTAGAGTCACATATTCGGGAATCTGATCATCGATATCCCTACTAGTCTGCTCAGAAGGTTGAACTTCAGGTGAGGGGCGATGAATTTTTGCAATAATGTCAAAATCTTTCATTAATATATTTATATTTTGATAAATATGAGTAATTCATTAAAAAAACATTACGAATGTGTGTTTTTACCTGCCATGTGCACATCAACATGTTCAACATTATCTCGTACTAGCCCAACCTGTTCCGTGTTATGATCTGCAGCTACATGCTCTGTAGTTGAATTGTGTAGAATTAGAATTAATGTTCATCATCTGCAATGGTCTATAAAAAACAGTAGCACATTAATAAATTCATTACCAGGATGAGAAGCATGATCTTCGTTTGGTTGTTCATGTACTTCATCCTTGACATGAACGAGATCGTTACTTTCCTGCACAAAAAGGGAATAAATAATTTATGTTAGTTTATTTATAAGGAACAAATTGCATGAGCATTAATAAATTATCATTAAACTATACAGTTTACACATACCTGGGCACCAGATGGATCAGCAGAAGATCGTGCAGTATTCACAAACAAGCTTCTCCGGCGTTCAACAACAGCGTCAAAGCCATGTTCGGAGCCAAGCTTCATGTAATCCGCACTGGGCAATTCTTTGAACCTGTCGGCCTTCATATTTGCATGATGTCATTAATTTTAAAGCTTTTTGTCAGAACAAAAAAAAATAATCTGTATGATATTTGGATGCGGATTCGGGTTTTGCGATACTTACATATCGGGCCGCCAAGTTGGAGTAACCACCAGGCCCAAGCTTGTGTTGGCCAATTTTTTCAATTCTTGCCTTTGTGGCCTTAGATGTGTCCAAGAGCCTAATTAAGTTTTTAAATAAATTAGTCTATGTACCAAAATTTATATAAAAACTAGTAATAATAAGGCTTACCACTACATTTTGGAATGAATTGCATACCTCCCTGTTCCACCTAGTGGTATCTTTCCTGATTTTCTCAGGCCCTTCTCTTTTCCATCTTCCACCAAGGCTTTCCACTCCATACATGGAATCATTGGAGGGCGCTCATACCTAGGGTTCTTTTCTAGGTGAACCCTATATTGGTCTCAGACAATCTTTAGATGTTTTGCAGCCTTCTGTAGTACCTTCAATGTATCAAAGGTATCTTTTCCGAACAGACTAACCAAGCGATTAGTCAGATCAACCTTTAAAGCTTTTGGATGCTTGTTCCACATTGTGTGGATGGTGGGCCCGAAGATCTTCAAGGACAAATCATATAGATGTTTATAAAATATATCATTTCCTGCAAAACATTATTGCCATCATTAGTGAACATTAGAAAATATTATCGGTATATTAGACACAAATTATAAAAAATAAATTAAACAATCTATAATGACCTCGAATCCTCTCTATCTTTATTGGAACCAGTTCTTCATTCACCAAAAATGTACACTTTATTGAACCAGTGCTAGTCACACGAGAAGATCCAGGAAATGCTTCCACATCTCTATCTAGCCCTGCATCCACCCCTTCTTCTACAACATTTGTTGTGGGTGGGGCACCATCGGCTTCACCCTCCGCTGCCCTCGGCGGTGTCACAGAGCATGTTGTCGATTGTTCAGTGGACAATATGGGAGCAGTATGTGGTGTACGTGGAGTGGTTTGTTCACTGGGACCAACATTTCCTTGACCACCACTAATAATCTCCATAGCACGCAGTAAATTAAACCCATTGTATTATAAGTTCAACAACATATAAAATCAAATATTATAAAGTTTTTATAAATGAATTTACATTTTTATTCGATAACTTACGTCCATTTGTTTACGTTGCTGTAACAACAATTGAAGCCTTTGTTCGAGCCCTTCTGTTAGTGGAACTACCAATGTCAAATGAACCAGTTCCTCATTTTGTTTTTCCCTTGTCCTTTGTAGCACCCTCAATGGGTCTGCAGACTCTCTAATTTCACTATCTCTCATCAACTAGGAGACCTCATTCTGTAAAGAGTTTTGAGATTCCGTTTCATAAACAAAATCCCCTGTCTGCAATTGGAATATATAAAAAATTGCTTAGTCTTTGAAAATATAGTGTGTGCAAATAATTATATTAGGGATTACATCTAGGATTACCTGAAGCCTAGCCGAGGGTGTGGTCTGATCAACAGATGGGGATTTACCTCGATCAACCACCTGCAAAAAAATTAGAGAACATTATCACAATGAACGCAATATGTATATGCTAACAAATACAGAACAAAAACAAAAATAAACACTATGCTACATGTTTTATATGTGTACATTTTTGAAGTATTTAGAATGTGGAATTACATTTAGGTTAAATGGTTGCCTCGAGTCTCCAGTCGTCTGATCAACAGCTGGGGAGTTTCCCTGGTCAATCTGCAAAAAAGGTAAACAACATTACCATCATGAATGCAATCATAAAAACGAAAGAATACATAACAAAATAAACATAATGTGTCACGATAGACATGTTTAGGATTTTAAAGTATTTGAAATGGAGAATTACATTCATGTTTGGCTGTTTCCCTGATGCTGTAGTCGGCTGATCAATAGCCGGTTGGCTTCCCTGATCAACACTCTGCATGGAAATCGATAATATTATATAAACGAACCTAATATACTAATGAAAATACATAACAACGTATCTGTATGTCCATCCTAAAATTTAATATTACATTGGAAATATCGATGTATATCTGCTACCTTGACTCGGGTCGACAAACATCTATAGAGATGGAGGTGCCCCTGAGAGAACCCTGCATCAAAAACATACTAAAAGTTACATAAGGAAACATGAAATTAAGTAGATAATTTCAATTATATGCTAACAAAAATTCCTATAGATGTTAAAATAATTAATAAAAGGACTTATAAATTGTTTGTTGTACCACAACCATACTAACATTGTTTGTATCTACACGGTTCAAATTGTAATCAATAAGTAGTTCTTCGCCAGCAGCTATTGATTTAATTGCACATAAAAAGACACGGTTTCCTTCACGTGACTCGAATATGCAATTGGGTTGCTTTAATGTAGACCATGGTTGTGTACTGTTTATAAACCCCGCAATATTACCAGTTGTTTTTGGCCTTCCGTCCATGTACATGGTTGCTCCTTTATTTTGAGCTGTGTCTTTCAGTTGTATATAATTAGTTGACAACATATATCTACGCATACTTCATGTATATTGGACTAGGCGCATCCAATCACTGTAGTTGTAACAGGGTCCAACATACTCCATCAATTCTGTACATCAACCATATCCAACCTTTATGTCGTCCATGCAAAACAAGCCCAATCCATGCAATGAGGACGATGCAATTCTATATATCCTCTCATTCACACAAAAATCAGTGTTTACTTTAAGAAGATCGCTAGGCACCCATTGTTTCACTAGGTGTTGGTACCTTAAGGGCACGTCGATGTCTCCCATTGTCTCATCATCATAGAAACATGATCCCCCTCCTTGGAGAAAAAAATTCATGCGTTTGTCGAATTTTCTTCTGATCTTCTGACATCTTATTGATCTAGCCCGTGTAAACCTACTGGATGTCTCACTTTCCTCTAGCCTTCCCAAACTCCCTTCTCTAGAGGAATACAGGTTTGAAAAATACTTGTTTGTTTCTACCTGCATCGTGGCCAAAAAAACATTTGGCATAAGCATAGCAAAATACCAGCAAAAAGACATGGAAAGACTTATAAGAAAAAAAAAATTGAAAGACTTGTAAGCCAATAACTTGTTAAAGAAAAAGATTGTCAAGAATGAGTTTGGTTAATAGGTGTGGGCATTTGGTAGCCCTAAAAATTCTAATGTATTCCCTTCTTTTGGTTACATACAAGTCTCCATTCTAACTTATTGCTTGCATTGCCTTTTGCTAACATGAATTGGGTAGGCTTCATAAGCTTCAAATGTATGCTTATGGTCATTGTACTTTAGCCTTTCAACATTGTCAAGGTTGAGATGATATGTTATGCATATGCATCACATATAACACTACAATTTATGCCAATATATGTCTATAAAAAACCTAAAGGTTCTCCTTTAATGGACTATCTCCTTCAAAGAACATATCTCCTTTAAGTGGTTTTTAGTTTTCCCATGAATGATTTTGTGATGTTGTATATGATTTTAGTTTTAGAGTGGATGTTTTAACCTCTGTGCTACTCTGAAGTGCATAAGCCAGCACTTCAGAGGCATATTTCCCAGTGGTGGTGAAGAGCGGACATTTCCATATCTATCTAGTTGGCATGTTAAATACATTTATATTAGTATGTAATATTTGCCGATTTATTCCTTTTAGCTTGTCTTGATGATGCTTGTTTTCCCATATTAATTTTCAACCCTAAGGCAATGCTAACTTGTTTTCCCATAATAATTTTCAACCCTAAGGAATACAATTGATCAGCTTCACAGGAATACTGGCCAAACATTCAAAGGTAACACCTCTAATCTAGGAATATTGACTGCATCCACATCACTAACCTTCAACAGACTGAGAATTCAAGTCTAATACTGAAGTAGCTAATCCAAAGAAGCAATAAATAAGAGAGATCAGTAATATGAGGGGATCATCCACCTCAATCATCCAAAGGATGTCAATAGCAACAGAACATAAAAGACTCAAGTGCTAAGGGCTAGAAAAGCTGGAAAGTGCCCTGACCAGTACATTCACCATCAGTGAATTCAGTAAACTGAAAATGGCCTGAGGCCAAGGTTAATGCTTCTTTGGATAAGATATCTGCCTTAGTATTGTGTTCTCTGAATATGTGAACTGCTTTTAGCTGGATGAAGTAAGGTTCCATATCACAGATACGTTGACACCAACCATCAATTGCAAGTAAAGTTAGTTATGATATTCTATTGAACCAATTAATGATGGTTGTGGAGTCACCATGAATGTGCAGAGTGGGAAGGACCGTGGATTTAGCACAATAAATTAGAGTTCATAAAGCAAGTAGTTCAAATCTGTTGTTTGTACTCAGACCAACACCCAATTTGAAGCAAAAATAGTGGTCTTGGGTGATCAAAAGATGAACACCTATACCTCCAATTTGATTAGCCGAAGCCCCATCAAAGAATATGTAGGTACAATTATCGAAATAGTTTATTTAGTCAAACTCAGAGGTTGGATGGAGTGGAATAATGAGTACGGGCCTCCTCCTAAGTCCGGGTTTAATGGCCGTGCTGCGAACACACCTAGCAGCTCTTCATCTGGCGGAGAAACTGGAGCCCTACTCTTGGTTCCAACTGTCTAATTTTCTAGTTTGTTTTGCACTGTGTCTGGGGAAGGTATACCGGTAATTTCCGGTGAGGAGAAGATGTTGAGCTCTTGCTGCTACTGGTCAATAGAGTTGTTTGCCATGTATACCGGACCTACTCCCAAATTCACAAAAACCTCCAAATTGAACTGAACTCTCCAAAATGAAACGAGTCGCGACAATTTCCAAATACACTTGTCATTTTTTATTATTCCAAATTGAACTGATTTTATTATTTAATGCAGATCCAAATCAATTAGTTAGGTATCTTAGGTTAGCTCAAGGATCTTTTTGTTAGCTCATTTTGAGGTGAGGCATCTCGTAGAAGCTTGGGTAGCTCGAGAAGGATAGAGAGGGAAGAGAAAAACTAAGGGTTTGCTTGAAATTCACTTTCTGAATAGGGTTTTTGTAAAACTAAGGTCTGCATAGAGTTATGGCAGTTGGTGTCTACATCACCTGCCAAGCATGTAATATATCTCATGAAATGGACCAGCTCAATGAGTAACCTTCAAGAATGTAATATCTCTCATGAAATGGTGTATAAAATAGTGTAAGCATGCTTCAAATGATGCCTCAATGAGTAACCTCCTGTAGAGTGGATGTTTTAACCTCTATGCACCCACGTTGAGCTAATGCAAATCCAAAAGTTCTATACTCTGGCTAAAAACATAGTCTCCATTTTAACGCCAACATAGAGCATATGATGGCAAGCTAATGGGTTGTGGCACCATTTCTACAATGGCGTAGCCCATGGCATAACGCCCCAAGCTCTAGAAGCTTTCCCAACTTAATTTACAAACAATAAAATCAGAGTGTCATGCATACTCCCAAACCCAATCCATTATTAATGCACAGAGTAAATCCCACAGGATGAAAGCCACGAATCAAACCCAATAAGTCAGCAATTCAAAACGCAGCACTAAATCTACTACACAGTCCCAAATCTTTACACAGTATAATATTTTATAAACGTCAAATGAAATCGTATATACCAAATCACATTGCAGTCCTTACATAAAATCCAATGCGTAATGTATTTACACAGTGAGGCACAAAGCCTCTTTTACAACAGTCAAACTATTAAAAATGTTAAATGGCAAAGTCGTGAGCTATGGCACCATTACAAGTAATGGTGCAGCCATGGCCCAAAGATGCCAAACCTCCCAACAAGAGTCCATTAAAAACTAGAGCAAGCTACATTATTAACCTCGAAGGCAGAGTCAACAAGTGCCACACGAAACCCCAACCCAGTAAAGTTTTCCAACTCAGAAATGCCCAGAACGAGAGGAGGCAAGTAAATCTTGCTAGCATGCTTACCATGGCCATGAAGAATAACTCCCAAATCGATAGTGTATCCTATGCAAACCCCAGAGCGTCTTTGCGTTCACCTGCAAACAAACCAACGATGGCATGAAAAGCATGACCATGCCATGGGGAATACACATTTTTACATAGAGTCAATCTAGCTTACCTATGAATCGATGGGGTCGTCTCCCCTCTCCAAATGCACAGAGACCACACTAAACCAAAATGCCAAAAACCATATTGCACAAGCAGCCGGTGACCATTAATGCATGCACAAACGCTCAACTGGTGACCATTAACGCATGCACAAACCCTCACCATATTTTATGGAATCAACATTATACCATATACCAACCAAGTCATATGTTAAACCCTCTATCCTATGGTTTCGCCGCCCTTTAAATATCAGCGCAGACTTAGTACTTAGGACATGGTATTTATACCATAGTCTCCCAACCTTATGGTATGAGCAGTCCTTAACACTATCATATAGTATTTACAATTTTTATCAAGCCTGTCTATGCAAAACTAGAGAAATTGCGTAGTTACATCTATAAATGCACTACAAAATGAATGATCACTATAATAGCGACTCACAGATACGAGAGGGGGTGAGGCATGAAGCCCTATTCTAAGTTCATGAACCGAACAACGAGTTTCTCATTTGTAAGGTAAGAAGGTTTGTAAATTGAATCCCTGAATAACCCACTAAATGAGGAAGGGTCTGTCTGCGTTCAAGCTTGTCCCACAAAGGAGCAAACATCACAGCGCGCACAAAAAACCCTTGTCACAAAAAACATTATATATTATATGTTTTTTATTTTTATTATATATTATTTTATATTATATGTATTTTATTTTTATTATATGTTATTTTATATTATGTAAATTACCATAATAGAATTAGGATATTTTTATTATATCCTAACTTGAATAAAGAACCTTCACATTAATGAGGGAAGAACCATCTACATAACGACACATCCCTATCTTGGATAAATGAAAATATATCTTTGAAGGATGATTGAAAAGTTGAGCATGTGAGCTTGTGAGCATGGTGGTGATGATGATGATGATGATGTTGATGTTGATGATTATGATTATGATGTTCATGTCGATGATGACAATGATGACGATGTTGTTGATGATGATGTTGATGATGTTGTTGATGATGATGATGATGTGATGATGACGATGACAATGATGATGATGATGATCCTGATGATGATGATAATGGTTGTGATGACGATGACGATGATGATCTTGATGATGATGATGATGATTATCATCATCATGAGTATGACGACGGCGATTATGATGATGATGACGACGACGACGATGATGATGAAGATTATGATGTTGATGTCGACGATGGCAATTATGATGATGACAATGCTGATGTTGATTGTGACAACGATGATGATGATGGCAATGATGATGAAGATGATGATGGTGGTGATGATGAAGACGATGAAAATGATGATGACAATGATGATGTCAACGATGACAATGATGATGATGAAGACGATGACAATGATTATGATGATGATGAAGACGATGACAATGATGATGATGATGACAATAATGATGTCGACAATGACAATGATGATGATGATGATGATTATGATGCTGATGAAGACGATGATTATGATTATGACGATGATCATGATTATGATGATGATGATGATCTCGATGATGATGATGATGATTATCATCATCATGAGGATGACGATGATGAGTATCATCATCACGAGGAAGACGACGACGATGATGATGATGATGATGAAGATGATGCACCATTTGTATCATCATCTGTGTCAACATTGTAAGGATTGGACATATAATCATCGTCATCATCATCAGTTACGCTCATCGTGTCATCGTTGGAATAATCTTCAATGGAATTGTCTGCTACATCATATGATTCAAATATTCCTTGGACATCTTCTGTTGGATCATCATCGTCAGCTAACTCAAGTTGATCATGCTATTCGTCATCACATTCTTCTTCCAGAGAACCCTCTTCATTACCATCATCTAGGTTATACTTTACCGGCCTTCCCCTTGGATTGTGTCTCACAACAAACGATCAGCCCACTTTACCTGGAACCTCTGAGTAAAATAATTGTTCACATTGGCTTGGAAGAATATAGGGCTCTGTTCCTGGCTCAAACAACCTTGTGTTTACCATGGTAAATCCATTATCATGTTCAATAATAGTTCTATCGGGATCACGTTGATTTAATCGTAACCTGTACCATTTGACAATGAATAGAAATACCTTAAAGGATTTAAAGTCACACTGTATAATATATTCCAAATACCCATAGTATCGATTTTCTGAGACTTCTGGATGTCTGTCAGTTCTAGATGAAACATTGGTAACCTCAAAGATAGCCGAAACCCCATAATCTGATGTTTTCTTTGTTTCATCCAGTTTTTTTATCCTATATATACCTCCATTGTAGACCATAGCCTTATGGTGTTTTACCTGCAATAAGAAATACACGAAAAAATTACACAACCAATCAATCCTTATGCAACAATACATGGAAAAAAAGAACATATACTTGCCATTTTGTCTTTTACACCATATGCCAAATCGATTTCCATTTCTGTGTTTGGTTCATAGACATCAAAGATCCAACAGGGAAGTGTCGAATAACTGCCACTACACGAGTCAAAAATTTGACGCCTATCCGGTACGGAAGTGTCAGATAACCGCCACTACAAGAGTCGGACTTCCGACTCCAAAGTGTCGGATAATCGACGACGATAGAAATATTTTATTGTAGGCATTCTGTATATTGATTGCTGTTCGACACATCCATGCGAAATGTTGAATGACGTAGGATTCTGTCGTCGAATTTCGGGTTCAAATCTTGTAGTGCAACCATTATTAACCAAATCATGACTCTGAAATTACTAATTTTTTTAAGGAATTTTTACCTAAATTTTTGCTTCTAGTGTGCCGCCCCAAAACCCCCATTAGGGGGGGGCTCCCAAAATAGTCGTCGACCCCCTTGGACCCCCTTGATGACTATAATGGGGGGGGGGGGATCCTCCCCACACCCCTCGTCAGGTGCTAGGATCTGAACATGACTAAAATAACATCTCTGAATAAGGAAGATATGGATCCACAACCAACAGAATTGTCATGCGACACTGGGTTCTCAGCAACTTCACACGAATCTGGTTGTTGTAGAAGATACAAGTCACCTCTAAATCAAGATCAAACAAATATGACATTATCTTCCACATCCATATTGCCTCATAACTTGTCAAACAGGCTGGAATGTACTCTTCCTTGAATGGACTTAGTTCCACACTCGACTACTTCTTGCTAAACCAAGAGATCATACCAGATCCCAAACTAGAGCAACATCCTGAAGTGCTCTTCCTGTTTGTGGAAGTTCTTGCACAATCAGAATACAAATAAAAATATAGGTTAATCTTCTGATCCATCGCATACTTGAAGCCATACTGAATTTTACCCTTCATGTACCTCAATACATGCTTTGCAGAAATCAGGTGAACATGTCTCAGATCTGTTAGAAACTAGCTCAATGTGTTCATGAAAAAGCATATGTCTGGCCTCATGTTCGTTAAGTACATAAATGAAGCAATCATCTACCTATACATCATGACATCAACTGTCTCTCAAGAAGGATCACATGGTAGCTTTAAATTTGATTTCATGGATCTGGCAATAGCCTTGTAGTCCATGATTTCGAACCTCTTAAAAATATCTACTGCATACTTTCCTTGACCAAAGAATATTCCATTTGATTTATTCCACACCTATTGACCTAAGAAGTAGTGCATCATCCCCAATTCCTTCATCTTCAACTCTACGTCAAGTCTCATGTTTGTATCTGCAATGAGATCATCCTCACCTATTAGAAACAAGTCATCTACAATAGGAATATCACTGGTCTTCCTCCTTCAACCTTAAAGTAGAGGTTGGAATCTGCTTTACACTTGGTAAAGCTTAAGCTCATCATAAAACTATCCATCCTACCATACCATATCTTGGGTTCTTGCTTCAAACCATACAAGGCCTTCTTTAATTTTCACACATGAGTCTGTTTGTCATGTGTCTCAAATCCTACTAGTTTATCCACGTACACTTCCTTTTTAACTACACCATTCAAGAAAGATATCTTGATATCCATCTAGTGTATCTTACATTTCATTATTGCGTATAAGACAAGTATGAATCTGATGGAAGTGTATCTCATTACAAGTGCAAAAATAAAATTTTCCTCATAATATATGCCTTCTTTCTTGGAGAAGCCATGAGCTACAAATATTGCCATGTATTTATCATTGCTTCCATCTGATGCATGCTTTATCTTATAGATCAATTTGGAAGACACTATGGACTTCCCTTCTAGTTTCGAGACCACCTACCAGACATCATTGTTCATGATTAACTGATACTCTTCAATTATGGCATCCTTCCATGCCTTCTTTTCTGTAGCTTCCTCATAGTTGGAAGGTTCTTCATCAATGATGTCACAAAGTAGTGCCAAATAGTTGGAGTATGCTCTCAGTCTCTTGATTTCTCTAGAAGTCCCATCTGGAGCACCATAACTCTATGCATCTTGGATAGATTCCCATTCCCATGTTGGTCTTCTCTTGTAAGAGTTCTTCTCATGATGTGTATCTACAGGGATCTGTGGTTTTGTCATGTAATAGTCTTCAAGGTCTTCTTGGATTATCTCTTCCATAACTTTATCTTTGGTTCTGGGAACTCCAAGTTATTCAGTTTCTTCGATGTGGAATTGTCTTGAATTTTTGTAAGCTGAGTCTTCATCAAAAGTGACATCTCGACTGGTCTCTATATTCTTGAATCTTGGGAAGTATATTCTATAAGATTTTTTTGTGTCACTATACCCAAGGAATATGCCCTTATTTCCTAAAGGATCTAGTTTTGATCTCTTTTCTTTTGGAATGTGTATGTACACAAGCCATCCAAATATTCTGAGATGGCTGACTTTTGGTTTCTTTCTTGAGAAATATTCTTTTGGAGTATTGCTATCCAAGACACGATGAGGAGTTATGTTTTTTGCATATAGAAATGTTCTTGTTGCTTCTGCCCATAGGTGCATTGGAAGGTCTTGGTCATGAAGCATCGCCTTTGTTGCTTCCATTATTGTTCTATTCTTCCTTTCTGCAACGCCATTTTGTTGAGGATTGTAGGGAGTACTCAACTCCCTCTTAATCCCATATTATTTGCACAAAAGTTTGAAATATTCTGAAGTAAACTCACCGCTATTGTCTGATCGTAAGGTCTTGATCTTCCTTTCAGTATTATTCTCTACCAATGCTTTGAATTCCTTGAACTTATTGTATGCTTCATCTTTGTTTTTAAAGAAATAATTCTAGGTTTTACGAGAATAATCATCTATAAAAGAAACATAGTATGCATACCATTTTAAGGAGTTGGATTACATGGGGCCACATATGTCTGAGTGGATTATCTGCAAAATTTATTTTTCCTTGCTTTCATTTCTAGGAAACAGTTTCTTTACATTCCTCCCCTACACACATCCTTTGAAAATTCCTTCATGTTTTTCTTGCATCTCAGGTAGACCTAATGTTGCTTTTCTTGCAATTGGTAGTGCTCTATAGTGTACATGTGAAAGTATTATGTGCCATAGTTTGCTTGGTTCCATAGAGTCATGAGACAAGGTTTTTTCTGGTTGTCCCTTCAACTTGTACATGCCTCCCTCTTGTTTCCCAATTATTGTTTCATTATCTATTGTCTTGACTCTTGGCCACATGAGTACTTGGCCATAATAACATGCAACATAGAATCCTTTAGCATCTAAGGTTGAAATGGAGCGGAGATTTTTCTTCAAACCTGGTATGTAGAGAACATCCTTCATCTTCATTGATTTTCATGAATCCAACATGTAAGAGGATTCTCCACTCCCTTTTATGGGATACTGGTAGTCATCTCTAAGTTTCACATTGTGAGGTGACTCATGTTCTGATAGGTTGATAAAATATTCTTTGTACCCTATCATGTGCTTAGAATATCGACTATCTACAAGCCAATCATCTCTTCCATGGGTGACAGTACCTATAAGAGTTGATATCAAAACATATTCTTCATCACTTGAAGAATCTTCTCTTTTTCTTTTGTTTGTTGGTTCATCATCTTCAGCAGTACGTGCATGATTCCTTTTCTTCTTGTTGTCCTTGGCGGTTCTTTTGTTTTTGGGACAATCTTTTGCAAAGTGGCCTTTCTCATCACATCTGAAGCATCTAATATTAGAGTAGTCCCTTTGTGGTCTATGATCCCCCCTCTTGCTCCTATTCTTCTTTGCATGAGCTGTTAGGGATTGATAATCATCAACTCCCATATTCTCTTCTCTTCTCTTCTATTGATACTAATCGACCTTTTCTTGAGTACATTCCTCCCACAATCTACTGAACTTGATAACCTTATTTCTAGTTCATATCCCTTGAATGAATGCGTCCGATGATACTAGGAGACCATTCAAGGTAGTCATAACGATCTCTCCTTCTTCAACATTTTCTTCAATGGCCTCTAGTTGCTCCTTGATTTTAGAAACCTTTGTGAAGTAAGACTTAATGGTTTCTAAGTGTTGGATCTTCACATTTTTGTGTTGATTTCTCAAGGTCATATTCGGTTGGTGTTCTTCCCTTCAAATAGTTTGATCAATTCATCAAACGTCTTCTCGGGATTCTTCAATGATGAGACATGAGGGATGAGACGATGTTTGATTGATTTTGCAATGATCCTCTTGGATCTTATCTTGTTCTTCTTGTGAGTAGACTTTGCATCATATCCTTATGGTTCTAGAACCTCCTCAGTGGCATACTTGTCCAAGTCATTTTATTCTAGAATCAGGAATATTTTATACTTCCATGCTCAGAAGTTGTTAGCTCCTTCAAGTTGTCCTCAATATTGGTATGATTCACCATCTTGATATGAGAATCTCAAATGGAAATAGTAAATAAATAGATCTTACCAATTTGAGATTCCCAAACTTCTCCTTAATCTGGCCGACCTAGGGTTCACTAGAGAAACCCTAATTTTTCAAACTTGGAATTTTGAAATTATGTATGGATAGAAAGATGCGCCTCCTTGAGGCAAGTTTCCTAGTGAGGTCCTTTTCCAAATTATGTGGAGAGAAGCTCCAAAAACTTGATGCCCTAGTTTCTTCCTGTAGTAGTGATGAGGTCAAGAATGAAACTTCTTCAAACTTGATTTTTTTATCCACTAAAATATGCACCTCATTCAGGCGAGTTAGCCTAGACTTATCTTTTGGAAAGTTTATGGAGAAGAGTGTCAGACCTTGGAAGCCCTAGTTACTGCATCCGCATAGTGTCTTCTTTCAAGGTGGCTATGATACCATGTTAGAGTTTGTACTTTAAGTAAAATATATTAGATATTTAATCTAATGCACTAGGATTATTGAAACATAGACAAGTACAACTCAAAATAAATACACAAATAATTTTATCATGGGAAACCATAAGGGAGAAAACCCAACAACTTCTTATGTTTAGATTCATCACTTAGTACAATGTCAGACAAAGATAGAAACCCGAAAGATAAGATGTCTTCTTGAAATTCTTCTTCTTCCCCAACGAACTTGTTTTTCTCTCTCTTAGAGTGAATTTTCTTGCACTTGTGTGTCCCAATGATGTATGGCAAGTCCCTATTTATATTCTTCTAGGGAAACTAAAAAATACTCAAAAATATTGGGCCAACTTCTTCTAGGGAGACTCAAAAAGATATTTTACATTATTCTCTTGGGGACTATTTTCCCAACTTACAATGGAGGCTTTGTCTCGCCTCTTACATGACCAATTACATTAATGAAACCTCCAATTAGAGGTAAACCATCCTTGAAAGGAGGTATAATAAAAGTACAACAACATATAATAATAATAATAATACAAGTAATACAATGAAGAATATATTTCGAAGTTATATTATCAACAACTCCCGAACAAATCCCCTTAATTTGTTTTAAAAAATAAAGGGGCCCACAATTGAAATTTGTAAAACACTGCCTTCATTTGCATATTGATATTGTCTTGTTTGATTTCAGTAGATGATTTGTGGTTTCCTTTCTTAGATGTTCTGATTTTCTTCTTATTGATTCTTTGGCTTAACTTTCATGAAATACCAATTTGGTGGTTTGGCTCATCTATGTCGTTTGAGTATTTCGGTTTCTTGGTTGTTCAATGTTTCTTAAATGTTCATACTGAGTTCATCTGAGTTGATTCCATGCCTTTGTTTGCGAAAATTAGGTTAACATGATATTTCAGCAATCTCAACAATTTTTGGTGATGAATGCATAAATTGGTTAATTGAGCACTTTGGCGGATCAAAATGATTTAATTCAACATTTAATTAATTTATTTTTTATCTATGTCTTAGAAGAGTATACATCAAAGAGTGGAAACAAGATTTGCATGATACATTTTTTTATGAGTCTTAAACTTTTGTCGAAAATCATGCATTTTCTATAATATTTTACTTGTTGGTAATATAAGATTTACTCAATTAAGGATTCTTGATATACATTTAATTTGTGTCTTAAAAGAATGTATACCAAAGTTTGTTGGAAAGAAGATATTTTTCCTTTTCAAGTGGAATGTCATTTTTTATAAGCCTTGAACTTCTACTTCAAAATTATATTGTTTTCATTATTTTTGTATATGGTCGAAAAATGAAATAATTATGTTAAGGCTTACTCATAGGCAATTAAATCTGCATCTCAAAATATTTATATAAATGATTGGGATCAAATTCATGTTTTCCTTTTGAGGTTTAATTTGCTTGGGTTGATGATTTTTCATGGTATCATTTAAGTGTGTATTTGAGGATCTCATATTTAAATCATTTCATTTGATCTTCTTGTATCCTTAAAATCATGAAAATTTATCCTAGATTAAATTGAATCCGATGTATCTAAATAATTTACTCAGAAAAAACAACTTACTTTTTGACAAAAAAAAATATTTTTGGGTGAATCCGCGGACCTGGGTAACACTTTTTGGCAAGCGCATTTTGGCAAAAAGGAAAAAACACACCTCGGTCGAGGGTTTAACAAGCCCTCGACCGAGGTTTTAATATCTCGACCGAGGTTTTATCAAGCCCTCGACAGAGGTTCTTTTAAGCCCTCAACCAAGGTATTTACTAACCCTCGGTCGAGCTATTAAAACCTCGACCGAGGGTTAATAAATACCTCGGTCAAGGTATGCACCTCGGTCGAGGTATTTACCTCGACCGAGGTGCTTGTATTGAAAAAATTATAAATAGAGGCCACGAGCCCCGGCCGTTTGTTTCACAAAACTACACCATGAAAGCTCGACCGAGATACGAAGTGAGAGCGACGTAAGCATTGGCACCCTGAAGCAACCCAAGCACCCCGAAGCAACACAACCTCGTCACGATGGCGTCGGACCCAAGAGGTAACAGTTAAAATAATTGTTTTTCAATTTAAATGGAATTTAATTTTTTTTTTTTTATAAATTTATCAAATTTATTTTAAAATATGGTAAATGTATGTTTTTATTATTTTCATGTTTAAAATGTGTACCGGCAGCAGAAATGCTGCCGGATTTTTGAAAATTTGTAGTTAAATTGAATTTTTTTGTTAATTTGTTATATATATATATATATTATGTCAGCCGGTAGCGTTTATGCTATCGGT
>LPNX010310351.1:518658-567952 GCA_001517045.1 Pseudotsuga menziesii | reverse complement strand
AAAAAGTGACTAGCCAATATTGGCTAGACAAGCAGACGGATCAACTGATACACTGGAATCAGACTTTGAACAAGTCTGTCAACTGGCAGCTCCTCAGGTGACCCAACTTATGGTACAAAAAGTTGGATAACATACCCCTTTCCATTCACAAATTATGAAATGAATCCCTCTTAAAAGGGAGCATTTATTTCATTAGTCCACACCTTGACATCTATCAATACCAATTTAAAGGTGAGGTGTTCTCCTAGACAGGCATGGAGGACTCTCCAACCTTGCATGCCACATGCTGGAAGAAATCTGTGACCCACTGGTATGCCGGTTGCTGCTATATGTCATCTCTGCAGATCTTATGCTCCGAAATAGCTCCATTAGAGCCCATAATATACATATGCTGAGAACAGGTTTACTGAGGCTCTCCCTTCGCTGATCAGATTTGCCCCAGATCAGCCACTACAGATGTCTCAAAAAAAGCTCTTTTTAATATGCTAAATCTAGAGTGACTTCTGCCTGAATATATAACACCTTTCAGACTTGGTCAATCTCAATTCTACTGCTGGTAGGATTCTCTGTAGGTAATTCAATTGCTGCAAGAACACTATATCCTCCCACTGGAAAAGGCACTTGTTGTCCTGTCACACACAAAGTAGTCCCAAGATTCCATTTCCTGATTTCTTGTGGATCTCTTCCAGGTCCATATCTGCACCAAACTTCCATTAGCTATGATCTTCCAAGACCTCAACTTTTGCCAATTCTAACCTCATCCTAACCGCTGCCTCTTCAACATGCTTATAATGATTGTGAAAACTTCCATACAAAAATCATTTCCTTTTGATTGTGACTTCCCTATTAGTAATAAGGATCAACCATCAATATGTGCTAGTGTTTATATGTTTCCTCTATCGTAGCTTTTCCAATATAAGGAGAAGGTTTTCCAATATGAAGGCATATGCTGCTAATACTCCTAGTACCAAACTCTTTCAAGGCAGTTCTCACTGTTTAAACAACTACCTTGATTTCTGTTAAAGGCATCCACATCCAAGCAAAGTTCACTTCAATGTCCAGATTCCTTGACACATCCTCTAGAATCTGCTCAGCCTTCAAATCAACATTCAACAGCTGGAACAGCATTACAAATTCTATCAAGTCAGCATCCCTTAAATCAGCAGTCCTTCAATTAGTGCTTTGTCAAGATAGATTGTTCATAAGCATGCTGGAAACAATCCTCCAAACAGGGTACCCTTACTGCTGATCATAAGGTACAGGATTAAAAGGTGAATGGATGCCTTCGGCTGCCATTGTTCTAAATTTGAGGGCGAGGCGTTCCATGTCCTGCCAGTTTGATAACAGCTCTACTAATATAGTCAATTTCTTTCCTTGGAAACAAAGTTGACTTCATTCTTATAACAACTGAACTTTGAATATTCCTCCTCTACTTGGAATAATACTGCTGGCAAGAGATTCCAAAACACCTTGTCATTCTGGTGGCTAACACACACAAAGTGGTGAATTTGGCTTCTGTTTGGGCACACGAGGGACACTTACATGGGTGCTATCTGATAACAATAGACCTTATGATATTTACAGAAACACAAATCCAACAAGTGTTTTTTATTTAATAAAAATGATACGACATTTTCCGCTATAGCACTCTATTCATCTGCAACTCTCTATTCATTAAGGTTGCTTTCTCCCTATCTTTATGTGATTGCAATGCCTACCATCATTTTTTGTTGGATGCTTCTAGATTGCAAACGCAAACCAAAGGTGTATCATTGTGTAGAGGTAATCAGCTTCTTAACTTCAACTTTGTGGATGATTTGGCTCTAACACCTAAATTGACACACCAAACTGTTGATTATACTGTTTCATGCTTGGACACTTACGCAAAACCTGCAGGTGCAGTTGTTAGTGAGAAGAAACATAAACCATTCTTGTTGGTCAGGATGATCCTCCTAATTGACTTAAACAAAAATGGAAATTTATCAAAGCTGAAGAGATCGTTCGGTATTTGGGAATCCCCTTTGGTGTGTGAATTTCTCTTGTTGATCACAAACATTGATCATGACCAAGTTTGAAAAGGAACTTCAAGTTTGGCATCATCTTGATCTTCCTCTTGCTTGGAAGGTTACAATGGTTGATAGGATTTTAGCATTCATGCACATCTATTATTCATCTTTCCTTTTCCCTTCTCAAGCAACCTACAAATAATTCGAGTGCATTCTTAGAAGTTTTCTTTGGGGCAAGAAAGTGGGGAAAAAGGGTCGCTTTGATAGCATGGGATGTATGCACATTACCAAGGATCAAGGGGGTTTGCGACCCCATAACATCAGAGTGCAAGGGGTGGGTTCTTGTCTACAAATGGGTAGTATGTGTTATATTTTCAGTTTACTCCGAAAGTATTTACACCATGTTTGGGGGTGATTCATGAGATTTGGGGTACATGGATTATGCTTAGCCCTTGGATGGTCCAAGATGCATTGGAGCATGAGAGATGGTTCGTGATGGATATGCACATTTGAAATAGCTTACTCAGTGGATGCTTGACCATAGGATGGTGTTGGTTTAGTGTTCTTCCCTTAAGCATTGAAGTTCTCTTGCTTGATTGGTGGGCATCCTTCATGATGGAGTTTTTTTTTCTATTTGTCAAGTCTTTGCCGAGTCCTATCCAAGTCTTATCCAAGTCACTGAGTCGACCTAGTCCCAAGCCATCCAAGTCTTTGCCGAGTCTGAGTCTAACAACATTGCTCCATTGCATGAGTCATACCAAAGTTAGCATTGCCTCAAGTTGGTACCACAAGGGATCTCCTAGTGATTTCTATTTATCATTTTGTAGCCTGTTGGAGTTTATTTGTGGATTATGAAATCAGCCCTAATTTCCCTAACCCTTTATGAACTAACCCCTATGTTGGTACAGCTTCCCTTTACTCCATTTGACCTGGGGATTGGCACTAATCTTCATGGTCCTCCCGTCACCGCTTTGTCATATACTACAACAACAAAAACTTAATCTGCCAAAGCAACACTTCCAAATCACCTTGTGCATGATTATCTAATGTCTGTAATCCTATCCTACGGAAGCCCCCCCTTGAGTTGGAGAAGATCCAACAAAGGGTGTAGGGAAGTAATTGCCGAGGTGACAATGTGCAGCACCTCTAGGTTATAGTTGGGGTAGCTTTGTTCTTTTGAGCTTTGATCATACATGTCAGTTCAAGCTGTAACAAGTCTCTTCTTATAGAAGGATTTGTGGAGACATGAGCACCATCAATGGCACACTTAGCATACTCTTGGGCCCAAAAACCCACTAGTTCATAAAAAAATTGTTTTAGAAGGGCCCTGTCACATGATTCATAAACATTGTCTTTATAAAATAGGGTTACATGGGTTATATGCATTATAGAGCAAGCCCTTTTATATATATGTGACCAAGGATGTTTTTGAAATAATAGGTACACTCTGGCATTGACCCTCAATCAAATAAACGGTTGGGGGGTAAGGGATACTATGGTGAGTTGCCACTCCATTTGGAAATCGAAGTCACACAAAGTTTGGGGGTCACCTCTACTCCATGAAGGGTTGGTTATCAAGAGCAGGCTTCATAAATTTGGTGTGACAACCATTGCTTGTGTTTTGTGTGGCAGTGATGAAATGGTTGAGCACTCAGCTGTGTGCCCCCCCGCTCCGGCACTAGAAGCTCACTCCCAAGGCGCTCCCTACCTCTCCTATACTAGCTTGATCATTTAATGACAATGTTATGGTACCTCCCTTCTTTTCCAAGCTCCTATAAAAGTTGTTATGGTTGACATTTGATGACAATGTTATAAGTTATAAGTTATAACTACTAGATGATTGATATTATATGGTTTAATCGATGTTTTCTATAGCTAATTCAACATCCTACTTGTTTTTTACATATAAATTCATCAAAATATATTAAAATATATACTATTTAAAAAAACGCTCCCGAAACAGGAGATTTTGAAAATTTCGCTTTTCGCTCTGCTCCCTGCTCCCAACAGCATAGGTTGAGCATACTTTTTGGAGATGTCAATCTACCAAAATATTCAAGCATGGTTTCAAGCTGAATTTCACTTCTTTTTTCACTGCCCTGCTTTCATGGAATATTCTACCTCTAGGAAATAATTGGATGGTTTAGAACTACCATAAATCCTTGTGGCATGCAGTTTGGCTGATTGCAATTGGATCTCTATAAAAACATCGGTGTTAAATTGTGTTTCAGGGGGACCCATCCCCTTTTATCCTAGGTGATTTAAGGAGATTTAATTATGAGTTGTCCTTGTTTTAGAGAGTCAAATTTAGTGTTTTTCCGTTGATATGTTGAGTCCCTTCCTCTATTGTGCAGCTCATATACTTACCTTTTTGGCCTTTTTAGGACTGTATTTTCCTTGTACCTATGCTGTTTATGTGATGTACTTATCTTTGTTCCATGGTGTATTTATTTGTTCTTTAAAGTAATAGATGCAGCATTTCAAAAAATAAATATACTCATGTGCAAATTGTAGCCATTATATATCTTTAAGTGCAACGGAAAGAGTTTCCTAGCTAAAAGCAAAAGTTGTGATTTTTTTACCATTATCAGCATCTAGGAACATTTTAATTCATCAATGATCACATCACAATGAAGTAGAACTATTATTGCCTATTATCCATACAAAGAATGTCCACAACACAATAGCAGCAGTTCCATAAAATCATGGATATTACCTGTCGAGCAGTTTCCAAGCTTTGCGGGTGATTGGGATACTTCCGAACCAAATTTGAAATAAGAGCAACTGCAAAGACAATGTGGGATTCTTGTGATTTCTGTAGCAATTCCTGTACAAATTCAAAACATCGAACCATCACTAGAACTCCATCAATCAACATTGGGAGCAATTGTGTGTCATAACCCTGGCATCAAGGAAACAAAAAATATGGTCAAAAGATGAGATAAGATAAATTTATTGATGTCCAACAAAAGACCAAAAAGTAGCATGGGACTAAAAGGTACACCCAATGCAAATACAATGTGGGGGTGTGAAAGCAAATCTTATATCAATATTGAAAGCAAAAAAATAGAGAAAAGAAGGAAGCATAACTAAGTGTATATCTAAGTTAATCACTAATGGTGTAACCAAAAGATACAATAGTAAGTGCAGTGATACCATAGGAAAGCCAGAAACTGTAAATCTCAGTGTTGAGTGAGAGAGACACAAAGAGAGAGGATGTCAAGGCCTATGGGTCCTAATGGCCGATGGCAGGAAGCAGAAAATTAAGATATTGGCTTGATGTTGAAGTCATCAATCATCGTTGTTATCCACTAATTTTGCACTTAGTGGATTTCCAGTGAGCCGCCGAAGTCATGAACAAGCCAATTGTTCATTGTCAGTGCTCAGAAAGTTCCACGGTTCATCAAGGCCATTTTCGGGCCTCTTTTTTAATAAATTCATGTTCATATCCTATGGGGATTTTTGTAATAAATGTACTATCATGGCAAACTTTTTGTAAAGAAATTGTCTTCCTAGTAATTAGACGTCAATCCGATCATTCCAAGGTGTTTTTTCCCTTGTCAATTATGCAATGTTGAAAAAGCGATGTATAATTTTACATCTTGGTGATTAAACCCTGGGACGCTATTAAAGTTCATGTGTCAATGTATATAAGCATGCTAGACATGGTTTTGAGTCATTACCAGCATAGTCCATCTTAAACCTGGATCTAGAAAGCACTGAGAGGGATCCAATTTATTTAGGTGTAAGTTATTTTTATCTTAAATTTTTAAATGTTCATAAAAAATTACACCTCAAACATTTTGATCCGTTTAGTGTTTGGTAAATCCTCGTTTAACATGGATCTTTTAATTACTTTTCATTTAGTTTTATTATTGGGTTTTTATTATTTGATAAATTAAGCGACATGTTTTTCTCTATATTCTTTTTTGTTTACACTATAAATATATGAATCCACAATATTATTTTATTTTATTTTTGTATTTATGTCGATGAACATAATGATTTTTTTATGTCGGCTAGCATAACGTGACTAACGTGACAGGATCTCCCCCATACTGGGCTGAGAGCACCTCGCTTCTCTCGGGGCAATGAACATGTACTAGGTCCCCCCAGGGTTTTTTTTATTTTCCGAAGAAAAAAAAATACTAAAAAATAAAGCCATTTTTAATGGTTTAAATGGACATTTTCAAAATGTGAAAAAAGTGTGATCCAGAGTCCGATTTTGGTGTGAGGATGCTCGTTGTCACACTCATAGCATCCTCTTTACCCCAGGACCCACTTTTCCCATGCTCCGGGTGACTAAATTGTCTTGTATGGCATTATTTATCTATCGATGTGACAAAATGCCCAAAAAATGCTAAAATGCAACAAAATGACACTAATAAAACAAAAGTAAAAAGTCAAATCTGATGACATGGAGAGGGTGGCGAATTGTTTCATGTGGTAGATGACATCATTAAAAGCCTAAAAGCGTCATTTTATGGTGGATTTGGAATCTAGCGAGTAAAGCTTGGATGATGAATGTGCCTCCATCATGTGCCCTCACGTTGGATTGTGTGGCTTCATCTTATTGCGTGGAATGTCTTGGAGTAATATGGCGTTACCTTCCTTAATCAGAGGCAAGTCTCTCCATAATTCAAGGTGTGTTGTTTAATGTGGATTCGTTGTGTAGCGAGAATACCCAAGGATGGAGCGCACTGTTGAATTTTAGCATTTGCATATATTATTTAATTTTCAAGACTGTAAGATAGATAACAATAAGACAAGTGCAATAGAAAATCAAGCATCAACACAATGAACAAAAGAAGTTTTTCACGAGGAAACCTTTAAAGGACAAAAACCCCAAAAGCATTAGTAATTCATCCCATAAATGAGATGATTGAGTTTGCAATCTCAAAATTCTGAGATGAATGTTCTTCAATAATTTGTCAAGCCCTTGTAGGCTGAACAATTTCAAACCCTAGTCAACTTTGACCAAAAATGTCACAAAGACAATTTCACCAAGAAATGCAAATTAGGGCTAACTACCCAGATTTTCTTCCTGCTGCCCAAAAGTCTTTTCTTGTTTCCCGATCTTTTAACTTTGTTTCCCGACCCTTTAGCTCAACTGCCTGAACCTCTATGTCTTCTGCCCAAACCTGCCTAAAATGCCCAGAATTGTCTGCTGCTGCTAGTGGTTAATTTTAGGGCTTCTTGGAAACTTACAGTGGCTTCCTGTAAGTTTGTTGCAAGTACTCAGATCAATTTTAGGGTTGCACGTGAACAGGACCAGACTGCCCGAAGCTTCTGTGAGTTTGACCAAGTTCTTCCAGTGCCTACTTGGAAGTGTATGAGTACTGCCCAGATCCTTTGTAGTCTTCCCGAGATCAGAAGGGGTCTATTGGAAAACTGCCCGAGAGGAAGGAGAGGTTGGCTGTGAGTGAAACAACCTGCCCAGATGCTGCCCGGAGGAGTCCTGTGTCTGCCCGTGAAGTGTAGTTGTTTCCCGAGGTTAATTCAAGTTGCCCGAATCCCTGTGGCTGCTGCCCAAGATCAGTGATAACTTCCCACAGCCTGTAACAACCGACCCGAGGTCTGTTATGGCTGCTCGTGATGAGGATGATGCTCTAAGGTGATGCCCTTGCTCTGCTACTCTTCTGCTCCTGCTAGCCGTGAATAGGAAGAGTAATACCCTAGTTGTTTTAGGGTAACTGTTGCTCAATGTGAGTGGAAGGAGTGATGCCCTAGCTATCAACAACCGCCATGCTAGGGCATAAAGATAAAGATCACCAAAAATTTGAGAAAAGCCCAGCGAAAAAACCTTCTGTGGAGCAGCTCATATGATGATAATCAAGTGTAAAAATGAATTGCAAGTGACCTTCTTTTATAGCCTTTTACTTTGACTTCTTAGTGTTCCAAGAGTCCTTATGTATTTTTAACTTTTACCTTTTAGTCTTCTTCAGGTGACCTTTGGTCCAAGCAAGTGGTCATAGGGGTCCTTCATGCCCACTCAAAGTACATCATCATAAATAGGGAGAATTACTAATGCTTTTATCTTGTACTCCTTGTGCCACCAAGATAGGGTACTAGGTGTCTTAACCAGGGGTAGCTAATCCCTGGAGAAGATCACAAAGCCCACAGATCAAGGATAGGAGTGCCTCACATGCCCAGACTCAATCTAGGGCTTATAGTGATGTCCTGGTAAGTAACCGGGTGCCTCAGCCTTAGGATGCGTCAATTGACTCAATGTCAAATACTTGGTAACTGACCAAGCGCCTCCATTCACCCGGAGAATGGCCCTCAACCCTAGGCTGAGTCCCCCAATCCTAGACTGGTTCATCTTCCTGGTAACTGACTAGGTGCCTCAATTCAATGAATGGCCACGCAGCTCTAGGCTGAGTTCCCCCAGTGCTTAGACTGGTTCCTCTTCCTGGTAACTGACCAGATGCCTCCATTCAAAGAATGGCCACTCAGCTCTAGGCTGAGTTCCCTCAGTGCTTAGACTGGTTCCTCTTCCTGGTAACACACCAGGTGCCTCCATTCAAAGAATGGCCACTCAGCTCTAGGTTGAGTTTCCCCAGTGCTTAGACTGGTTCCTCTTCCTGGTAACTGACCAGGTGCCTCCATTCAAAGAATGGCCACTCAGCTCTTGGTTGAGTTCCCCCAGTGCTTAAACTCGTTCCTCTAACTGGTAACTGACCAGGTGCCTCCATTCTCTAAGAGAATGGCTCTCGATGTTGCTTTAGGAAAAATCGACACTCCCTCTCACCGAGAGAGGTATTCTCTGCAATGCCAAGCTTGGCACAAAAGTACACGAACTTCATTGTTGTCAGAGGCTTGGTCAGGATATCTGCAATCTATTCGTCTGTACGGATGTACAACAACTTCAAAGTGCCTCTCTGTACTACGTCTCTGATGAAATGGTACTTCATTTCAATGTGTTTCGATCTATCGTGAAACACTAGATTTTCTGAAAGCTTTATGCAACTCTGATTATCACAATGAATAATCGTTGAGACAAGCTTCCCATCGAACAGATCAGATAGTAGTTTCCTAAGCCAAACTGCTTCCTTGCAGGCATCACTTGCAGCAATATACTTAGGTTCAGCTGTACTCTGAGCTATGGAACCCTGTATCTTGCTGGACCAAGAGATCATTGCAGATCCCACACTGAAGCAGTAACCTCCAGATGTAAGTCGGGTCAATAGTACCCTTGAGTCATTATGATAAATATTATTTTGGTGTCCTACTAGTCAAGTCAGCCCTGTCAATCAGACAAGTCAGCCCAGTTAGGTTTTAGGAGAAGTCAAGAGTCAAATATAAATAGGGAGGCACCTCCTTCATTTGTACTCACTTCACTCAAGCTAGTTTGAAAGAGGAAGAAGAAGAAGTGTGCCAGAAAGAAGAGAGAAGCAATTGTGTTGGGGTTTTACATTGTTTTGGTTGAGTTCGATACTGAAGAAGTTTTGCTGGGTTTTCTCCCCCACGAGGGTTTCCCAAGATAAATCTTTTGTTCTCTTGTGTGATTGCACTTGTTGTTCTTTCAGTGATCCTACCATCTTAATTTGTTTTAGAATATAATCTAAGCAATAAGAAAAAAAATTAACAGCATCTACTCCACACAATTCTTGGGAGCAAGGATAGTACATATAGATAAGTTGAAACCTCTCTTTCATCATTTCTTTCTCTCCCATTCTCAAAGCAGCATTTAACCCTTGTTGAAGGTTAACTGAACCATTATTACATAGTCAACTAATTCACCCCAAGCTTTGCTGTAAGATAAATTTGTAAAATGCCATATGAATTCAGATCTTCTCAAAATATGGGGTGTCCTGGCCTTTTCCAATGTGCAAAAACCTCAACAACACAAATAAAATAGAACATGTTTTATGGGGATGATTCAAAGCAAATTGTAAGTGGTCGCCGATATTCCAAATATTCCAGATATTAGAAATAGTCTATAGATAATGGAATATACAGCATCCTTTTAATTATTATATTTCTCCAAGAAGACAGTTAAACAATACGCAAATAAATTGAGATGGGACAAAAATTCAATCATGAAATTGGCATTATAGGATCTTATACAGTAAAACCCAATGTTGCAAATATCATTTCGGGGAATTTATCATCGAAAGTTCACAAGGTAATTTATCAGAAATTATGTGGAAAATATCAGAAAATAGCAACAAGCATAAACTTGGGCTGGAAAAACTTGGAAACTATCAGAAATATCAGAATCCTCAATAAGTCGAAAAAATCAGAAATATCAGCATCAGAAATATTTGCAACACTGGTAAAACCCATGGTTTCTTGGGTGAAAGAACAGCTCAAACATTTCAAGAAGCAGCGAACTGAAATCTGAACTCAACTCAAAATTTAGAAAGTTCAAGGATGCCAAAAGGAGATTATTCCCTGTTCTCTTATAACCCCAAGCATGATTATTTTAAACTTCTCTATACTGAGTCAATTAATTCTCTTGAGAAAAGATACTGTGGCTCTTCACTATATAGTTTGTGTTTATGATTTAGCTTTATTATCTTGCACCAGAGACTAATTACGATAGCAGAAGAGTGCACAAATCAAAGTTTCCATATACAATCAATCAATGGACTTAACATATAGGAATCATCACAAGTAAAATAAAAAATTAATTGATTACCTGGAAATGGAGGAGCTTAAGCAAAATTGGAGTGGTATCAAGAAGAGACGATATGAATGCACAAATCAACTGCCGTGCCTCAAGCATGGGACCTGGTTGGACATCATCTCTAGCTGATGGATTCTCCAGGCAAGCCTCTAGAAGAATTTGACACACCGCACTGCAATATAATTCACTATTTACTTTTTCGATATATGCATTATTAGACAACATCCTAAAACATTTTAGAATGTATAAGCTTTAATTAAAACATTGCATATCTTCAGCTTTCAAAATTACAAAATGCCAGCAAATTTAACCATACCTTTCCTGTGCTACAAGTGCCCCCATAATTTCTTCTTGTTTCAGTCCATTCCTTCCTCCTTGTGAAACTCCAGCCAGACAAATTCTTCTATTTTTTACAAGTAACTCCATTAGAAGATCTAAGAACACCGAAAGAAGAGGAGTGCGATATACCTCATTTTTGCATGCTAGCAAGGCTAGAGGTTCCTGTGAAAGTTCAGCATATGATGTGACAAAGCTTGAAAGATTCCAATTCACCAAGGATGTTTTTAACTTCTGTAGATTGCAGCTGTTGTCTGCGTCAACGTCCATGGAGGAAATTTTGATAGAACTGAAAAACTGTGGAACAAGAAGCTCCATTTCGGCATGTGGTAGGCCTTGCCACCAATCACAAAAACACTTTTGCAAGGGCCTGGCACAAGAATCCTCAAGAAGCAAAGGAACTAGATCATTTATTACAGCAGATTGTACATCAAATTTGTTTTCAACAGCCTCAACCTGAATCACTTTCAATGCTCGGAGTGCAAGCAATGGCTCTGCTAAAGCATTCCTAAAAACTTTACAGAATGTATCAACGGAAAAAAACCTTTGAGAATCACAGTGATTTGCCTTATTCTCATTTGCATCCACGGAGGGAAGAATCACTTGAAGTCCTCCAACCCATTCTAAATCTTCAACCACTGGAACACCTTCAATGGAAAGCTCCGTTCTTTTGTCTGACTCTTCAGAATCTTGAAGTAATTTTGGAACGAGGAGTTGTTCAGGAAACATATGAGCAGCCAAGCTGAGCCACTGCAAGTTATATGTAAGCAAAGATAATCTTATCAATTCAAGGAAATATAACACTGAAACAGCTAGATTTCAGATCTGACTCAAAAGTTTAAATAAAGCACAGCAGCAAAGTCGTTCTATAATATTCACAAATATCCAATTCTTCACCACCCAACTCATAGAACAAAAAGAAATTGAATTGCTTGTTCATGATGTCAAATCAATAGTTTAAAGTTTTCCTACTGCACCAAAGAATCTATTGAGATGCATGCAGTGCACCTGTGGAAATAAATGCTCATATGCCAGCCAGTGATCCTCCATATAGAGAAGCAAGCTGCGCAAAGGCAGAGTTGCAAGCAGTTTTGGCCACTGAATATCTTCACTGTCATCCAACTGCAATGGATCTGAACCACTGTAAAGATAGCCAAAATATATACCTGCATTTTGCAGCACCTGCTCTCTACAAAGTATATAAAAGGTAGTTAATGCAGCAGGTGCCATTAATTCCGCCTTTAAACCATCAAAACCATATCTTCTATGAAAATCATCATAATAGTCAGTTGTGTTCCTCTTTCTTTCTTTTTCTGTAATCATTCCCCATGAAGAAACAGGCTTAATGGCTGCATCCAGAAAACTACAAGGCAAAGGTTGCATTCTGAATTCCTGCAATGAATCTTCTCCCCAAGGGCTCAAAGATGTCATTTCAGCAAACTTCTGGACCAGTTGAACAAGTGTCTGCATCCATCCAATAATTGTAATGTGACTAACAAAATAATTCAATATCTTCGTATTTCCAGAGATCATAACCCAGATATCTAAATTTGGTCTAAATGTCAAAAATATAATCACGGGACCAAATCCTACATCAAAGTCTTATGGACAAGTCACAAAAGCCCTCTGATATAAGTTCAAATTTGCAATGTGGCACCTGCGCCCTGATTAATAACAAATGCTAAAAAGAAAAAGAAAATTTGTTGAAAGAGATATTAAAGCACTAAACATACAGGATGTAATGGCTCTGTAGAAGATGAAATGCAATGCATAACAACTTCACATATGTCAACTGCACAGCGCATGAAATGGCCAGACAGCATAAGTTGGCTCAGAGATTTCAGCAACAAGTCAGCATTTTTCCTGCAAAACACCCCCTCAAGACATTTTTATATTGTTCTAACCAAGTTACCATTTACGAAATTAAATTCACATTTGAATTCAATCGGATAAAGAAATAAATTGAATGGAAAAATCCAATATGAAATAAAATACAAGTATAAATCCCACTAATATGAAAAAAATGCAAATTCTTCACAACTTTGAAAGATAAAAAACTGTAGAATAGTTGTGTTATCACATATACATTTGTAGCTGGGCTACCATGATGCAGCATACATATCTATCTCTTATTCTATTACAAGCTATTTTTCACATCGGGTTTTAGCTTGGATCATTATAACCTCAGCCATTGCAGAGCCTTTATCAGCAGAGTTTCCTTGACAAGACTGAGATTCATTAGTCCATTGAGATGCTTTCAGTGATGACCTTGGTTCAGTTGAGCAGAGTAGCAGAGCGGATATGGTACACAGAGTTACAGAGGGGCTTATCTGATGGAAACAGGTATATAGGGTGAGATCAGGTAATGTTTCTTTGGTTTGCTTTTGCTCTATGATGTATATTAAACACCTAGGCTTGTCTTTCTAGGATGATCATGGTGACCTATGCTTAAATATATATATACTGACGCTTGAACTTGTGCTAGGACTGATCAAAGTACTTGATGTTGAAAATTGTTGCTCATGCCATACTTTATACAAATGTTAAACCTTAGTGCTATGTTGGTTCCATGTGTCATTTGTCCTCGTCCATCCAGTTCATCCATGATTGATCCTCACCCCATGACTTTACTTTGATCAAGACCTATGAGATTGAAGATCAATTTCCCCACTTTGACCCCTATGCATGATGGATCCCATGTTTTCTGTGTCTTGGCTCTGATTTATTCCGAAGAGTGTCAGCTAAAACTTGAAGCAATGGATCTCATGAGTTGCTAATTCTGAACGGCCTCCCACGCTTTCCGGACTCCCAGTTCTTCACCTACAAGCCACATGGAAGAGGGGCTAGTGTGGTGGATTATGCTCTGGCCAGCCCGAATCTGCTCCCTTGTATCAGAAACCTTTCCATATCCCCCATCCCCCTTGCTGACCATGCACTACTTTCACTCTCTCTCCAATTTGATCCACCTTGGCCAACCCATCCCTTCCCGCAGAGCCCAATTTGGACCACTTCCTAATTCGACGAGGGAGACCTAGACATCTTCTCTTCCACTCTCTGTTACATACTTCCATCTGAGGCCCAGTTTTCCTTGCTTGACTCTACCTCTTCCAAATACCAGTGCCTCTCATCTGCAATTTGGGAGGCTGCCTTCAAATCCTTCCCCCATTCCACCCGAACCACCTATGCCTCCCCCAAGATTGGTTCTTGTCCCATGAATAAATGGCACGATGAAGAATGCAAATCCCTCCATCAAGAACTCCGCCATGCCTTTCGTCACTCCCTATCCACTTACCCTGTCATTTGAATAGCTTACCGTCGTCTTCTCCGTCGTAAGAAACGACATTTTATCTCCCAAAGAAGACGAGAACTCTCCGCTCTCCTTGCCCATTCCCCCAAACAATTTTGGGGTACCATCCTCCCCCAGCGTTCTCCTCCTCCAGCTGACCTCGACCCTGTCTCCATCTTCTCTCTCATACTTCCAGTCTGTACGACATTCCCGAGCAGACACAGATTCGGGTTACTTCCCCTCCTTCCTCTTGTCGCCTCTTCTCCAACAGGGATATCAGAGAGGCCATCCGGACGATGAATAGCATCAAAGCAGCAAATAAGGAAGGCTACCAAGCAGAGTTCTTCAAGCATGGCCTCCGCCCCCTGGTTAGTTACTTGGTTGATCTCTTCAACCATGTGGTTCGAGAAGGCTTTCCTCCAATGTGGTCCCATCACATTATATATTCGATCCAGAAGTCAAGATCCAACTCTGATCCTAATAACTACTGAACAATCATGGTTGACCACACATTCTCGAAGTTATATGCCACCATTCTCCACAGGGAGTTGTCCAGTGCTCTCGAGCAAGGAAACCTCAAAGCTTGGGGCCAGGCGGGGTTTAGGCCAGCTCATCAGACTATTGACCATATATTTACCCGTTGGGTCGTGATCAACAAGGCACGCCACCGTTCCTTGAAGGTGTACTGTTGTTTCGTGGATTTCTGGAAATCCTTTAACTCGGTCCCGAGAGAAGACCTACTGCAGCCGCTCTGAGATATTGGCATCTCGACGACTCTGCTAACAGCTATTATGCGCCTATACGAGTCTGTCCTTGGCCGCCTTCGCACAATTCGAGGACCGTCTGAGTTCATCCGAAGCAGTATTGGGGTTAAACAGGGATGCCCGCTATCTCCCACCCTTTTTGGGATCTACATTGATGAGATGGAAGCTTTTCTCCACGAGCATATTTAGGATACAAATGGGTGCCTTTTACACCAGGTCCTGATTTCCATTTTACTTTTTGCAAATGATAATGTTCTCCTATCCTCCTCCTCAGAGGGCCTACAAAGGCAGCTTGATGCCTTATATCTCTTTTGTGATCTTCGGAAGTTGACGGTGAATCTGAGTAAAAAAAAGATTATGATCTTCAATGGGGTGAAGAAGACCTCGGACTTCCACTTCCTATTCAAGGGAGAGGAAGTCAAGATTACCATCACCTATACTTACATGGGAGTGCAATTCACAGGACCTCGCTTCAGCTTGCAGCCATCCCTTCAGCCTCGAATCAACAAGGGGTATGGATCCTTGGCCCTTCTAGAGAAACAGTGCTTTACTCGTCACTTCCAGGATATCTCGTCCAAGATGAGTCATATGGACACCTTGATCCATCCCACTATCCTATACGGTTCAAAAATTTGGGGGCCTTCTTTACTCGAGTCGGATTGGGTCTCAGCCGAGAGGGTCCAAATCCTTCTTCTCCGCCGCATCATCCGATGCAAGCAAACAGTACCGCATCACATCATCCTCGCTGAGTTTGGGGCCCAACCCTTCCACCTTGAGACGATCTTCAGACTAGTTTCCTTCTTGCATTGGGTTCGGGGCTTTGCAAACACGTTAAAGGGTCAGGACAGGTATCCATACTTAGCCTACTGCTACTCCAAGGCTATTGCTCATACTCATTCAGGTAGAGCCAAGTGTTGGTTCACTAGGGTTCCGGGGCTCCTCGAATTAGCAGGGATTCAGATAGATCGCCTCCCCTTGTTCTGGTACTCTTTGAATGCTCCCGGCCACCTTCTTCCCATCCAGCAGGAACTGAATAGCATCATTAAAGAGGATATTTACAGGCAGTTCGTTCAGATCACATGGGTCAATCCCCCCGAAGGATTGCGCCCAAAGATGGCCTTCTATGCAGAGCACTTCCTGGAGATCAGAGACAGGCTCATTATCTAACCCCAATACACGCTCCAACATTGGATGCATGCTCTCTGGATCCCACTCGGGCAGTTTAGAGTAGGTTCTCATAGACATCGGGTAAGACAGACCACCAGATTGATAGGTTGGACAGGATCTGCCAACTATGTCATCTACAGGAAGTGGAAACCTCACATGTCCTGTATATTACGAGATCAGAGGACGGTTCCATTGCTTGTTTAGAGGTGCTCAGACCCTATCCATCTTTTTTAGATACACAGATCAAAGATGTTTAGCACTCTATATTCAGGAGACACTCAAGCTTCGAGCGCATATTCTTTAGCCCCCCACCAAACCCAACACCACACAGAGGATCACAGCGTTCTTCAGTGTACTCCCCTCAGCCAGGAGCACCAAGAGGTCTACCGACTTAGACACCAATCCAGTTTTAAGATCAATGAGGATCCATGGATCTCGACCCACGAGACCTCAGCAGCAGGTTCGTTCCAGAACTCTACCTTAGAGATGAACTAGGCCCTCCAAACCTCAAGAGCAACAACACAACAGGCGGCCCGCACCCACCAGCTCCTCTTCGGGCCAGCAGACGCTACTGAACTTTTCTCAGTTCATTTCTTTTAGCCTCGGATGTTAGGAGTAGTAGACCTTCTTTGGTCTTCTTGGCTCCAGGATCTTCTCCACCAGAGCTTCTTCACCCCAGTGCAAAGTTCGGAAGTCAAGGCTAAGGATGGGGCTCTCTCATACTTCAACCCAGCTCATATTGTTCATCTTTTAAAAAAATTCTGCATTGTTTTGTTTTGTAAAAAGGGGGGCCGTTTGGTCCTCTCGCATAGCACGGACATCATTGTAACCAACAATCCAGTTGACCTACTTTGTGGTCATTAGTTGGACATTAATCAAATTATCTTATCGTATCTTATCTTATCTACCATCATTACATGCATTATGTGCTATAAATTCTATCTATTGAAATGCAAAGCCCTCAAACAAATGCAAACTGTGCCTTTAGACACATCTCAAAAAGGGTTGTAAAGTGAAATTGTGAAAGGCCTAAAAACTAGTGGATAAATAAATGTTAAATCTAAAGACTATTGGCCACTACTTAAAATGTAATGATCAATTCCTCATGGATCCTACAGGTTTTGATGTGAGATGGGGCAAGGGATCACTAATTCACAATGCCCCCTAGGATCTCTGCATTACAGCTCTTGTGTACTCAACACAAGGGTCTTAGTAAAGATCCTCACAGAGCTTATTCTTAGATTGGATGTGAGTCGTATATATATTGTTAGAGTTGAATGGGCTCTTTTCAGATTATCTCATCCATTTGTGAGACACCACCATCCCCTAATGTTCGTCTGTCCTGCATATGTCACTGTGGTCCCGTGTAATTGTCATCATTCTGAGAAATCATATGGTCAAAGTCAGCTTCAAGTCATCTCCCTTTGCCTTAGCCTTGTTTTCCATCCTCACCCAGTATTAGCACACTGTTTAAACTTTGTAAGCATGGCATCCACAAGAGACTTCCAAAAGGTTCTAAGATCTTTCAAAGGCACAGGTATATATCTTACTTATTATTATTATTGTCACCTTGATTATGAATAACATGATTTAAGTTGGGTTTTGATATACACCATTGGAGCATTTCTTACCTTGGATGCATGCAGGATCATATTGGTACAGTATCTCACCTCTAGTTTGGGTACTTTGACCTGGTCAACCCAGTTGACCATGACATGGTTCCCAAGGCAATGACTCAAAAAACATTGCTTATATTTGTTCTAGACATGCCCAGGTCCAATACTGCGATTTCAGTTTTGAGAGTTTAGCGCTAGATCTCATGATCAATGATTATCATCCCTTTATTATTGGCCAAATGATCAAATTTTATTATAGATGGCAGTGATTTTGGTTCTCCTAGAGCATTGCAGTGTTCCAGGGGTATGAGTAGTCGCTAATACCATTCTTTTGTGTCTCCAGATCATCCAATACAGTCAATTTGCCCCAGTTCTCATCCTAGACAGAGTTATGATGATTTTTATCAGTTTCAGAGGATGTCCCACCAAATAATGAACAAGGAAATTCACTAAAAAAAAACAATTTGGCCTATTGGGTCAAGGAAATGGCTTGAAACTTATCAGATGATGTATTTTGGCTCCCCGAACAGTTCTTCAGGAGTTTCAGTCAGCATTTGGTCCAGATTATTTTATTTTTGGCTCAGTCAATGAGGGCGTCCCCCAAGGGGTGCCCCTCAACTTGGCTAGATGATGTATTGTATGGCTATATCTTATGTTTTGAGGTTGTAATGGGGCATAGGGTGAATTAAGCCCCTAATGACCCCCTTTCATATATTATCATGTTATATTGTGTTTTCCACCTTAGGGAGGCGTCCTTGAGCAAAAGTGTGCCCCTTTTGAAGTGGTCAACTTGATCCATGTGTTGATCTTTGTATTTGTGATCTCCACCGTTGATGATGTCTTAATCTCAACCGTCGGATGATAGTTAAGTAAAATGTGGACACACTCTCAAGCAATTTAAGAGAGGTGATTCCCCCCATTGTAAGCCATGAGCTCTGGCATTCAAACTTTTGAATAAAGAGATATTTCTGGGATTCTATACTTGTGTATATGTAGATGAGTGACTGTGATGGTGATTGAAATTGTTTCTCTCTTGCCCTGAGTTTCTTCGGCATAGATTTTGTGTATCTTTTAGATCCATTTGATTTACAGGCAAAGAACGCGATTTAGAGAAGGGTCCGCATTGGTGAATCTTCACCTTGACATCTTGCTTCAAGTTTGGGCTTTAACAGGGAGTGATTACTTCTTTATGACTTTTTACTTCTTGATCTTCAGCTTCTTTCTTGTTCATCCCAATTTATTTGCCATTACTTAATGATTTTCCTTCGTGCGACAGGTAAAGGGGACGCTAGGGTCATCGGGCAAACGTCTTCATCAAATCTTGGTCGAGTTTCTCATTTGATCTGTGACGAAGCAATCCTTGTTATCCCGGCAGGAATCTACATATCTTAAGTGAGTTTCTCAAACAATTTCTCTACATTTAATTTTTCATGCATTGCCCATCAGCGATTCTACTGAAAAACCCCTTATTAAAAGTAGGAAAAAATCACCAAGGCATATTATACTCGAAATCTCAAAATTTGGCGATTTGGGTTTCGACAACAATTATCCAAAACCCAAACTCCCAAGGAGGCGTCACTTTTAGACTCCATCTACCCATTCTACGATGGCACTAATCTCCCAAACAAATCGCCCTCTCCTCTTCGACTGGCATTTTTTGAGTTTAATGTATCCTGGCCTTGTGTGGATCCTGAATATTGTCATTTCTTTCATCCAAGCAATAAATCAAGTGTGTTAAAATCCCTAATCCATTATCAAATCCAACTTTGGGTATTTTCCCTATTTTTCATTTAAATCCCCATAGGATGTCGGGTTTGATCTTTTGAGTTAGCACACAAATTCTAGATCTGGTAACCACATCTACCAGCCACTCAACCCTTTGACCAAAGAACATTTCCAACATCCTTAAAACACTCGGGCTATCCTTAATTTGTGGCTTCATCCTTAAATCTAGGGTTCCCAACAATCACCTTACGTATTCCATGCATTTAGTTTGATCTGGTGGTTAGCTTTAGGTCTTTCCGTATAGGATAGGTCTGGGTCTCCCCCTTTGTCACCTGGGTTTTAGTGACATAAAGCGAAGGAAGTCCTAACCGACATGATAACCATCCATCTGTTGGGGGTTAGGATCTTTCGTAGTTTGCGACTTTAGTTGCCTATCCCCTCTGCCACCCTGTTTAGGATTATATTACGAGGCAACTACAAGATCCATGATAACATTTTGGCGTCGTTGTCGAGGAGGTAGAGGCTTACCTTGGTTCATTTTATGTACCTTCGGTGTCTGTGAATGCTTTTACTGTTTATATTCATTCATATCACATCCGGTTTTAGATCTAGTGATTGTATTTTCAATTATTTAATTCTGGACAATCACTGTATTGCTTGTATCTCTCCTACGACATTTTAGTTTCGGTGAACACCGCAATTTGTTCACCTAGCGACTCCACAACACAACTCCCCTGAGGGACCTACCCACGAGCATAACCTTCGAAGTCGGAATAAACCTGAAAGTTCTATAACATATACCCATAATGAGAATAAAAATCTTAAAGACCAATCATCGAATTTCTTTTGAAAGGTAGTTAATTCACTAAGAAAAATTTTAGATAACCCCCTAGAAGGATTTCAATCAAGTCATTTGTTCATTCGATCTGATTCTCCAACCAGTAGTTCGAATTCTCCTACTCCTTCGAACAATCCACCTAGAGTAAATCCTCCAATGGCTAACACCAATCCCCCAGCAGGGCCTAGGTGTTTCGGAAGCCGAGCCACACCATCTCCTTTCAATTTTTTATTAATTCAAGGTGCTCCTCATGATATGCCTAAGAAGTACTTTGATAAACTAACAAAGTTCAATGGTTCGTCGGTAATTCCTATCGAAGAACACATTGAGTTGGTTTGGAATTATATGGATGCATATGGGGTCGAAGCTGAAGATGTTTACATGGTAGCCCTTAAAGCATCCTTGGAAGGAGATGCCCGGGGATGGTTTGATAGATTGCCTCCAGGGTCAGTAGATGGATATGACACTTTTACTAGAATATTCATTGAAGATTGGTCATCCAAGCCAGACAATAGGTTCCTTCTAAACCAATTGTTTGAGGTCAGAAAGAAAGAACACGAGACAATCCACGAGTTTAATGTAAGATTTGACAAACTTGACTCTAATGTTCTCCAAGACATAAGACCGTCAGAGCAAGCTATCGTTATCCTTTATTTGAACGCTTTTGAAGGATGGTTTGGTCTGCACCTTAAAGAAAAGAACCCCAATGACTTCAAAACTGCTCAAACCTAGGCTAAGAAAGCAGAAGCCAATATAGCCTCTATGGGAAAGAAGAATTTATTTGATGTTTATGCTCCTTCGTCTTCCCATAGTGAACCAAAACCCAGAAGAGCTAAGGAACCTGTTGATGAGGAGAAACCTAATCTAGATGCGATGTTTGAAAAGATGAAAAGTCTCACTTTGGAATAATAGAAACAGAAATTCCTACGACCCGAGACCTTATTGGAATAATCAAAGAGGGCTTGTAGATGACAACAATAGGTAAGTCCCTAAGAGAAATGAAGTTGCATAGAATAAGAATGTGAACTTATGTGAGGAACCTGAGGAAGATCCTGAAGTCTTTGACCCTAAGGATCAAGGCATAAACTTAGTTAAGACTTCACTGATGATTAGGATTTTGGTAGAATCTTACTAGAAGAGGAAGATTGGGATAAAGAAGAAGATATGGTGTGCACCACAACGCAACCCACCACACAAGTGTACTAGCGTAGAAACAAAGAACCAAGACATTACCCCTTTCCTAGACAAGCACTTAATCTCAAAAGGAGAAGAATCTAAGGAACATGATCTTTGCGACTATGACTTGGGGATTGATATAGAGCAAGAATTGCATAAAGTCATGCAAAATGTGTCCCTAAGTGAGTTAGTAAAGTTACCATCAATCAAGGATCAGGTTCAGCAATTTTACGATAACATTCCAATAGCGAATAATCCCGAGATCATTTATGAGTCGTGCCACATTCAGAGTGTTAGAGGTAGGGAGGTAGAAGTAGCTCCTCCTATTCAGATTCACACTGCTATCTATGAGAGGAAGAGAGGGGGACATCCTCTTTTCTATCTCACATTACAAATTAACAACCTCTTACTCCATAATTGCATGCTAGACTCAGCAGCTGCTATGAATGTGATGCCTCTAAGTATTATGAAAGAAATGGGATTAGAAATTACCCATCCATATGGAAATGTTTGCGGAATTGATTCAAGGGGTGTCCAAGCATATGGGTTAATCAAGAACTTGAAAGCTGATTTGTTTGCTTGCCTCGATTTAAATACCATGATGGATGTAGTGATGATTGATCTTCCCCCTGTTTATGGCATGTTGCTACCTATGAAATGGGCCGCTGGGTTAGGTGGATACTTGATGATGGATTTATCGTATGCTTGCATACCAAATTCTGATGGTAATTTAATAAGAGTTTGTAGGGAGCCTTTCATCAAGATATCTTGAAACATATGAAGATGGATTAAAAAATATTCACGGTAAAGGTACCTTGGGTGTCGAAAGAATAAACATGGTAAGAGATGACAAGAATTACCCACCTGTCTTCTTTATGGGAGTAGGTAGTTCTAATTCTGAAGATGAAAGTGATGTTAGGTTTAGACAACAACTTATCCATCAATAGCTGGTAGGGGAAATCATGGGCGATAATTCCGAATATTTGTCTCATGCCCCTAATCATTTATCACGATCGCCTATAGTATCTCCTAAATCAACCTTACATAGTGAGGCCTCCACTACAAGAGATGATGTGCCAAATTCTATGGAAAGCAGAACCTATCGCCCTATCCAAGAGATTATGCAGGATCTGAGAGGTAACTTAAGACGGGAATGCCAAAGCTTATAAATTGAAGTTGGGAAGAAGATGTTTTAATCAACGACGCCTTCGGTGAGGAATTTTCTCTAAACAACTTGTTTATTTTTCAAGCTAATAGTTCCTAACATGTAGTCGAGAGTAAGAACCAAGCTTCTACTAGTACTCGAGATGAATTGGTTAATCAACATGAGCCACCAAACCAAGGAGCAAACCTAAGCAACTTTCGCTACCCATCTGTTTCACATTTTCCAAATTTTTGGTTACCTCCAAAGAGACCTGTGGATGAAAGAAATGATACATCTCACATTCCTACTACACAGTTGGCATCCTTGGAAGAAGAGGTAGAAAGAAATCTATTTGAAGCCTCCCGAAAGGGAAAACTACCTATGCCCCATGGAGAAGGTTCTAGTAAACAAGTCGATCATCCTGATACCAGTTCCCCCCTTAAAGCTGATATTGATGAAGTATTTAGAGATTTTTGGACTGTGGGAGAAATAGTTAAGCAAGTAATATTAAAACACCTAGAGGAGGTTAAAAAAGAGGCTAACGAGTCAAGAAGAGTAGTAAGAGAGATTTTGGTTGGAAGAATTGCCATTCCAATAGACGAGGGTCCTCCATGTTTCAATGTTGTACCTCAAAGAAGTAGGACAATGCATTTTCCCCGTACCAGAGGCAACACTGATGCCTCCATAATACCTGCCCGAGATATTCAAGTTGTGTCTTCATCCATTAACCGGCGTAGGTATTCTTATGGTGATAAGGTGATTGTTGAAATCCGTGCCTTTAATTATATCTCTAGACACTCGGGAAATATTTGGATGGGACCACTACCCCTAGAATGATTTGAAGGTAATATGTATTTTTTATCTCCTGAAGATGGTCGCACATTCAAAATTCCTGTAAATCAAATTTATTTAAGGGACTATGTCTTGGGCATGACTTAGCATATCATCTTTTCACCATATGTTAGAGTAGGTAGTATTGAATAAGCTCCCTGAGCAGTAGTCGAGTTTTTTATTATTAATGCATGAGTCTCCTAGTTACTGAGTTTGGTAAATGTTTAATTCATTGTATTGAAATAATTTAGAGTAGAATTTACTTTTCAACATTTCATTTTCCAACATTATTTTTGTCAGTTTATTTTCGCATATATTTTTCCCATACATGCTGCTCTGGTATTTCTTGCTTCCATGTGTGCAGAAACAAGTAATACTTGGAGAGGAAGCAAAAAGCTGGAATGTTGGATTATTTGTTGTTGATGGTCCTACGGAACAAAGATTTTTGAGGTCCTTAAGCAGTCTGTTCATTAGAGCACTTGTCCCAGTTGGAGCCAGAGGTTATCACATATACATTTGTAGTTGGGCTACCATGATGCAGCATACAAATCTATCTCTTATTCTATTCCGAGTTATTTTTCACATGGGGTTTTAGCATGGATCATTACAAACTCAGCCATTTCAAAGCCTTGATCAGCAGAGTTTCCTTGCCAAGACTGAGATTCATTAGTCCTTTGAAATGCTTTCAGTGATCACCTTAGTTCATTTGAGTAGAGTAGCAGAGCAAATATGGTACACACAGTTACAGAGGGGCTTATCTGATGGAGACAGGTATATAGGGCGAGATCAAGTATATGTTTCTTTGGTTTGTTTTTGCTCTATGATGTATATTAAACACCTAGGCTTGTCTTGTTAGGATGATCATGGTGACCTATGCTTAAATATATATATACTAACGCTTGAACTTGTGCCAGGACTGATCAAAGTACTTGATGTTGAAGACTGTTGTCCATACCATGCTTTATACAAATGATAAACCTTAGTGCTATATTGGTTCCATGTGTCATTTGTCCTCGTCCATCCAGTTCATCCATGATTGATCCTCAACCCATGACTTTATTTTGATCAAGACCTATGAGATTGAAGATCACTTTCCCCACTTTAACCCCGATGCATGATGGATCCCATGTTTTCTGTGTATTGGCTTTGAGTTATTCTGAAGAGTGTCAGCTAAAACTTGAAGCAATGTGTCTACCATCATTACATGCATTATGTGCTATAAATTCTATCTCTTGAAATGCAAAGCCCTCTAACAAATGCAAACTGTGTCTTTAGACACAACTCAAAAAGGGTTGTAAAGTGAAATTGTGAAAGGCCTAAAAAGCAGTGGATAAATAAATGCTAAATCTAAAGACTGTTGGCCACTATTTGAAATGAAATGATTAATTCCTCACGGAGCCTACGGGTTTTGATGTGAGATGGGGCAAGGGGCCACTAATTCACAATGTCCCCTAGGATCTCTACATTACAGTCCTTGTGTACTCAACACAAGGGTCCTAGTAAAAATCCTAACGGAGCTTGTTCTTAGCTTGGATGTGAGCCGTATACATATTGTTAGAGTTGAATGGGCTTTTTTCAGATTATCTCATCCATTTGTGAGACACCACCATCCCCTAATGTTCATCTGGCATGTATATGTCACTGTGGTCGCGTGTAATTGTCATCATTCTGAGAAATCATATGGTCAAAGTCAGCTACAAGTCATCTCCCTTTGCCTTAGCCTTGTTTTCCATCCTCACCCAGTCTTAGCACACCGTTTAAACTTTGTAAGTATGGCATGCACAAAAGACTTCCAAAAGGTTCTAAGATATTTCAAACGCATAGGTATATCTTACTTATTACTATTATTGTGACCTTGATTATGAATAACATGATTTAAGTTGGGTTTTGATATACACCATTGGAGCATTTCTTACCTTGGATGCATGCAGGATCATACTGGTACAGTATCTCACCTCCAGTTTGGGTACTTTGACTTGGTCAACCCAGTTGACCAAGGTAGTGCCTCGAAAAATAACATTGCTTATATTTGTTCCAGACATGCCCAGGACCAATACTGCAATTTCAGTTTTGAGAGTTTGGCCCTAGATCTCATGATCGGTGATTATTATCACTTTATTATTGGCTAAATGATCAAATTTTATTACAAATGGCAGTGATTTTGGTTCTCCTAGAGCATTGCAGTGTTCCAAGGGGTATGAGTAGTCACTTATACCATTCTTCTATGTCTCCAGATCATCCATTACAGTCACTTTGCCCCAATTATCATCCTAGACAAAGTTATGATGATTTTTATCAGTTTCAGAGGATGTACCACCAAAAATTGAACAAGGAAATTCACTAAAAAAATCGATTTGGCCTGTTGGGTCAAGGAAATGGCTTGAAACTTATCAGATGATGTATTTTGGCTCCTCGAACAGTTCTTCCGCAGTTTTAGTCAACATTTGGTCCGAATTATTTTATTTTTGGCTCAATCAGTGAGGACGCCCCCCAAGGGGCGTCGCTCAACTTGGCTAGATGATGTATTCTATGGTTATATCTTATGTTTTGAGGTTGTAATGGGGCATAGGGTGAATTAAGCTCCTAGTGACCCACTTTCATATATTATCATGTTATATCTTTAGTTATATTGTGTTTTCCACCTTAGGGAGGCGTACTTGAGCAACGTCGCGCCCCCTTTGAAGTGCTCAACTTGATCCATGTGTTGATCTTCGTATTTGTGATCTCCATCGTTAATGATGTCTTAATCTCAACCGTCGGATGATAGTTAAGTAAAATGTGGACACACTCTCAAGTTATTTAAGAGACGTGATCCCCCCCATTGTAAGCCATGAGATCTGGCATTGGAACTTCTTAACAAAGAGATATTTCTGGGATTCTATACTTGTGTATATGTTGATGAGTGACTGTGATAGTGATTGAAACTATTTCTCTCTTGCACTGAGTTTCTTCGACATAGATTTTGTGTATATTTTAGATCCATTTGAATTACAGGCAGAGAAGGGGATTTGGAGAAGGGGGTGCACTGGTGAATCTTCACCCTGACGTCTTGCTCTGAGTCTGGGCTTTAACAGGGAGTGATTACTTCTTTATGACTTTTTACTTCTTGATCTTTAGCTTCTTTCTTGTTCGTCCCAATTTATTTGCCAATACTTATTGATTTTCCTTCGTGTGGCAGGTAAAGAGGACTCTAGGGTCATCGAGAAAACTTCTTCATCAAATCTTGTTTGAGTTTCTCATTTGATCTGTGAGGAAGCAATCCTCGTTACCCCGACAGGAATCTACATATCTCAAGTGAGTTTCTCAAACAATTTCTCTGCATTTAATTTTTCATGCATTGCCCATCAACTATTCTACTTAAAAACCCTTGTTAAAAGTAGGAAAAAATCATCAGAGCATATTATACTCGAAATCCCAAAATTTGGCGATTTGGGTTTTGACGACAATTATCCAAAACCCAAACTCCCAAGGAGGCGACACCTTTAGACTCCATCTACCCATTCTACTGTGGCACTGACCTCCCAGGCAATACGCTCTCTCCTCTTTGACTGGCAGTTTTTGAGTTTAATGTATCCTGGCCTTGTTTGGATCCCGAACGCTGTCATTTCTTTCATCCAAGCAATAAATCAAGTGTGTTAAAAGCCCTAATTCATTATCAAATCCAACTTTGGGTATTTTCCCTATTTTTCATCTAAATCCCCCTAGGGTCCCGGGTTTGATCTTTTGAGTTAGCACACAAATTCTAGATTTGGTAACCACATCTTCAAGCCACTCAACCCTTTGACCTGAGAACACTTCCAACATCCTTAAAACACTCGAGATTTCCTTAATTTGTGGCTTCATCCTTAAATCTAGGGTTCCCAGCAATCACCTTACGTATTTTGTGCATTTAGTTTGATCTAGTGGATAGATTTAGGTCTTTCTGTATAGGATAGGTCTGGGTCTCCCCCTTTGTCACTTGGGTTTTAGTGACATAAAGCGAAGGAAGTCCTAACCGACGTGACAACCATCCATCTGTTGGGGGTTAGGGTTTTCGTAGTTTGCAGCTTTAGTCCCCTGTGTTGTCTGCCATCCTTTATAGGATTATATTACGAGGTAACTACAAGATCTGTTATAACAGGTTGATGGCACCAAGTGATGAGTAGGGGCAAAATATCGCAAAATATTTTGCCTTTTTTGCTTGATTTTTAGGGTTCTTTAACTGAGTTGAATCAGCACTAGATTGCAGACGTATTTCAGCCTAATCAAATTGTAGAAATTTTATTGGATCCAGTCAACAGTACGTTGACTGAATCGAATCAAATTTTGAAATTTTCCAATAATTTGACCAAATTTTGGTATTGAAATGGCCAATACAACCGTATTTTATATCTGTGGTTCTAACTTCTTACTGACACATCATATAGTCAGGTTGATATGTTCCCAATTATTTAAAATATATATATATATATATATATATATATATATATATCAGCAAGACACATTAACGTGTGTAAATTATATTTTCAGGGACTCAGTTAGTCGACTAATCAAACAGAACTGGAGATTTACCTCTGTTATGATGGACTGTTGTTTCGAAGAAAGCCTTCGGTCTGGGGCTTGTTACCTCCTGAACTAAGATGTGCGATTAAAGTCTCGAAGAAGCAGACTAGCCAATGGGAACCAAGAGGAAAAGGCTAATGTCACCACACCAATCCCCTTTCGCGCTCTTGGTTAGCTCTTCTCCAACTCAAGGGGGGATTCCCTAAACTAGGATTACTAGAGGAACAAGAAATGAGTGCAAGGTGAAATAATGAATAACTATAGCAAAACCTGTGAAGAAAAAAAAGGTGATGGGAGGATAAACTGGATCACTCCTAAGACTAGTGCCAATCCAATCAAGGGAAAATGGAGTCAAAGGATTACCAACTAAGAGGACCCTTCTTAATAGGTCACCAAGAACGAAGAATTGCAGCAAGTAACCAGTGTTCTACCAAATTTCCGAGACACGAGATCGTGGGAGCAAGGAAATGCACATTGGGGACATTTGGAGACCAACCTCAAATTTAGGACAATTTAGGGGATGGGAGAACAACGAGGTCTTAGCAATTATTAAAATATATATAATTTATATAAATCCGAACATATGAACATATAAATTCCTCATCCCATTACCACATACATACTAAAACTTAAATAGTAAATTCATCATAGTAAACACGGTTATCAATTCATCATTGATTTATGAATCATTTATCATTCGAGTATTTGAATTTCACAGTGAAAATTTCTAAATTTATAATACATGCACATCTTCCATTATAAATTTGCATTATAAACATAAACAGTAGATAGAAATTTAGGATATTAAAATCATAAAACTGAAACAGATAAAGTCTTAAATACCTTCAATTTTAAAGAGTCAAAAGAGTGATGACACAAAGACTCAGTCTTAAGTCATCAATGATAGTATCTACTTCTATAGTCACAAGTTAAACTGAAAACTAACAATGGACAATGAACAATGAAAATAAAAGTAGTGAAAAGAATGTTGAAAGCTTAAAAAGAGCATCAAGGAGATAGTTCCATGGACTGGTCCTCACCATGCAGCCACTGCGTGAATCCATCGGGACCATCAATGGTAGTGTCACTATCTGAGTCAGAGTCCCTCATGAATGACCAATGGCACGCCAACCAAACCATTTTTTTTTGTTTTCAAAGTTATGAAAAAAAAAATGAAAATCGTGTGGGGGCATTTGGGCATCCCCCTTTTTTCATGGGAGGACGCCCAGACACCACCCACCTCTCTGGGACGTCGCTTGTGAATTTCCTCGAGTTTCCGAGAAAAGGGGACGTGGGGAAACGTTTCCCAAGGAGTCCCCAAGACCCCGGGGCGTGGGAAATAAGGGAACCGTGCCCTCGACCCTGGGTGACGCATCCCTGTGGAACATTGTCGCTAACCCAAACCCTACTTGATAGAATTCTAAATGAGTTGGGGTTTACAAGGGAATGGATTGAATAAAGTATCCCCTTCCTTTCTAGCTCCTAGGGTGCACCATATAAATAAAGGTTTATGGTTGCACAATCCCAAAGGAGGTAAAGATACAACATATAAATCCTGTATAAATAAATATGCATTAACTTAAGGCATTTTTCTCCATTGAGGTGGTATCTTTCCCATTGACCCAAACAAGAAGCATTGAAATGACATTGTAAAAGCACACAATAAGCTCCAAGCAACACAAGTTCGCCATGCATGAGGAAGAAGGGAATCCTTACAACAAAATTTGCTCCAAGATAAGATATATTAAGAAAGCTCAAGAGAGAGAGACCTCCAAAAATACAACCATGTTTTAGTATTTACAATGAAGAGGCCTTCTCCTTATTTAACCTTGTTAAGCAAGAGGGGTTCCTATCCAAGTGTCAAGCTACGGCAAAGGCCACTTATAAAAAGAAGAACATTAAGGCTCAGCGGATTCTCCTTGATGCAAACAAGGACCACTTCATCCCACACATTACAGGGAAACATAATGTATGAGATGTGGGATGCTCTAACAAAACTATACAAAAGCTCTAGTGAAAATAGAAAGATGGTGTTTCGTGAGAAACTGAAGACCATCAAGATGGTCAAGGATGAGTAAATGGGCACCTATCTGACTCATATAACTCAAGTTAGAGATGAGGTGGCAGCTGTGGGGGACAAGGTGGAAGATGGAGAGTTAGTTCGACAAGCCTTGAATGGTGTGGCTAAATCATGGGTAGTATTTGTCGAATCCACTGTTGCCAGAGAGAACCTCCCCAAGTTGGATCGTATGTGGGATGATTTCACACAGGAGGAGACTCGAAGAGGGTACTAAAACAATAAACTCTGTTTCTTATACCAATAACCAACAAAATAATTTTATGCAAGCAAAATGAAACAAAGCCTAATCTAGCATGAGAACAGATTGCATAAGAGGAAACTAGCAAGAATATACTAATGTAATCAAATCTAACTAAGTTTTTTATCAAATTGAAACTGATTACCCTATTCTACTTTCACCATTTATTTATTTTGCAGATATAAAGCAAATTGAAAGAAAATGAAATATGGACAATGGCGATAAATGAAATATGGACAATGGCGATACAGGCTTCCCCCAAATGGGGGAAGTGGGGTGTGGGAGCCTTAATCCCACTTGCTCTTTTATTAATTTTTTTAAATGCCTTTCTTTTGATGTTTTTTGCCTCTTTTCTATCCTTGGAAGGCTTCCGGATTGAGCTGAGAAAGGGGAATGAAGAAAGGGGGATAATGAGTCTTTTTAAAGCCTTGAATCTTCAAATTTTTGCCAACACTTCCGCTGTACCTGTCACAAAAATAAAAAATCAGCAAGCTAACAATACTAAAAAATGATAGGAAAGACAATGCAAGCAAAAAAAAATTTGGAAAAATATTTTGTACAAACTTCTTCCTAGATCTAATGAATAATACTAGATTTAACAAAGCTTAAAGAAGACAAATCTAAATATAAGCAATGAAAGAGTGGATCTACTTCTTAAGCAATACAAATCAAAAAGGAAAGGGTAAAGAAGAAGGGGTTTTCGTGGATGGAACACAAGAGCGGAAGAGAAGTTTCCAGCTTTCTTTTGTAAGAAAAGAATACGATTTGTATAGGTCCTACAATCACAAAGTGTTAAAAACAAAGAGGTTGCTTGAAGCTTGGGCTAGATGTAGCTGAACTCACACCCTTATTCAACCTGTGAAACCTAATAACACCAAAACTCAAACACAAAGTGAGATCAAATCATACGAAAGTATGCTAAGAAAAATAAATCAGAGTCAACACTACGTATTACTGACTACTCATGTTCATCAAGATTTTACTTTACTTTGCATAAATAATCAACTTGGAACTTCAAATGATTACCCTACCGTGCCAACAGTGGCCCTCTTGAGCTTTAACAAAACAAAATTGATCTCATTCAAAGTATTTAAAAGCAAAGGGTTAGAAGCAATGTCACCTCAACCATCAAATGTATACCACATGCAAGAGCCCATGGACCTCCAAAGTCGAAATTCTTTATTAAAATTCAAAGCAAAGCCTGATACAATTTCTACAAAGTAACTCTGCCACAAAAGTTCCACACTAATAGAGCTCAAAGAGCCTCTATTTATATAAAAAGAAAAGGCTAAAACCCTAAAACCAAACTAAGAGCAACACCGGATTAATTGAATGAGCTCGGCATGATCATTTGGAGTTGAACTGAGCTGCAACTGAGTTGTAACTGAGTGCTAGAGTAATAAGGGAGGGTGAGGTGGCTCATCCTCCCTCGTAATGATCACCCGACCAATAGATAACCCACACTTCAACCAAAAACGGATTTGACCAAAGAGGGCAAATTTCTAACTGATAGTTCAACTGCTACACTCCGATACTTGATCTGAAACTGACCGATATTGATTGGAATCATCATAAATGCTCCGTGCCATGTCATTTAGCCTTTTATTTCGTTGAATTCGGATTAATTTGGAGAGATTTGGATTTTCTCCAAAATAATCATTTTTATTAATTAATCAATTTTTTCCCCAAAAATGACTTTTTTGAGAAAAAATGCGTGATGTGACCGAATGATGATCTAAAAGTTGGATCCGGCTGGTTGGCTGATCAAGAATGATTTTTGGCTTAAGATTAAAGCCTTCAATCACTGAATTTGGGTTTCGGATGACTAACTTATTACAAATTGAATTTTTCCATTTAAATTATGGAAATATTTAATTAAAAACTTAGGAAAAATTAAAAAATTAAAATTTTGACGCGTCCGATCAAAAAAATTTCAGAATTTCTGAGGGTCCTAGTGACTTAGGACATGACCATGCTCTATTCTAATAATGCCTCATAGGTTTATATATACTCAATTGGGCTCTAATAACCCCCCAAGGCCCAGAATTCAAAATTAGGCATTCCAACTTTGGAGGAAGTGAGAGAAAACCTCGTCAATTATACTCAGCTATAGGCAAAGCATAATTGTCAAGAGCAAAAAACTCCCTGGAATACCTTAGTTGAAATTCTACATCTTAGGAGACCGAACCACTCAAAACACCCTACTAGCACATTTATTACAAACCCCGTGGGGCCATGGTCATAATTACTTAAAACAAAAACTGACTGGCCAAAACTGGCTAGGCACAAAGGCGGATCATCTGATACACTGGAATACAAACATTTATCATGTTTGTCAAATGGCGGCTCCTCAGCTAATCCAACTATGGTACAAATAAGTTGGTAACATCTGCCTCCAACTGTGGGACGTGTGCTCGATCTAGTCTCTTATGCAAGGAGAGCATACGAGAACCCCAGAATCTCTGGTTTCCATATCCTGTAAAAACATCTCAACTTGACAAGAAAACCTTAGTAGCACAAGTTTCATGAAAAAGAGCCAATGATCCAAGAGTTGCTTAATTCAAAGAAAAAACTTCACTGAAAAATTTATTTATTTCTAAATAGATAAAGAAAAATGCTAAAGTAAACGCTCACTTTAAGGAGCCTATTTTCCTACTCTAAGCATGATACACAAAAGGTTAGGTGTAATCATAGATCCAGTGTAGCCACCTAAGCATTTGATTAATATAAAAAAGTTTTTGCCTTGCCTTTGGTTACCAACCAAAGTAAGGACACAATTTCCAGAAAATGCAAACCTGCGTGATGATTCAGAATGGGCGGGCTGGATGGGGAATCATAGGCATGAATAATGTCGTCAAACTTCTTCCCAAACTCGTAGGTGCTCGCGCAGGCTGCTTCTATCCATGACTGGATAGTGCTGATATACAAATCGAGATGATGCGGCAGGTCGACTACTCCATCATGCTGATCATCAAGGCTTATCAAATAATAACTCATTGTATAAGCCCCAAGCTGCTCCAAAACATAAGGAACATCTATATGTGAAGACGATGGTTGAGAAAAAACTTCAACTAGTTGTATCCCATCTGATTCTTCACCACACTGCTTTTTCAAGTCCTTATCACAAATACCCAGATACAATTCTGACTGATTATATGAAAACTCTAATTGTTTTTCTTTACAACTTTCATAAGTCACAGAATAAACACTCCCCTCGCTGGACACATCATAGATGTGTTTCTCAAAAATATTTTCAAAAGTATCATAGGTTGGATTTTCAATAAAAGTCTAATAGTCATCATCGCCATCTATGTCAGATATGAGAGATGCCTCATCACTGGTATCAAGTCCCTAGACACTCCTCATTCTGCTCAAAACAATCTTCTTCAAAAAGCTGGGTTTTAAAGATATCACAGGGGACCCAACTTTCCAAATATTTGTCATCCGGTGGGGAGCATGGAGGACTTTCATCACATGAACCTCTAAGATTTGATTTTCAATTAAAGTCTCGTAGTTATCATCCATCTTAAATGTAAAGGATTCTTCCTCACTTGTATCACATCTCTGGCTATATCCCTCATGATCATAGTCATCTTCTTTAGAAAAAAGGTCACAAGGTAGTAAACCTTCCAAACTATCATCATTATGCTCATTTGTAGGATTATTACCAAAATTTTTAGTGAGGTTATCCAATTGTTGATTATAATCTTCAACTTGACCCCGAGTTTCTGTGGTGACAGGATGGAGCTGTCCAACTGCGTTATTGTACTCAGGCTCTCTTGAATATTGTTTTGGCTCTCTCCAACTTTCTTCGGAAATATCATGCATGTCACCTACATAGTTTATGTACTCAGGCTCACTTGATGATGCTTTAGGACCACAACCCTCTGGAAAACCATGCTCCTGAATATAGCATGCATAATAGCAAGAAGATTCGTCATGGAAATCTCTGCACGCCCTACAGAATGGTTTGTAAGGATCAACCACATTAGCAGCCTCTAGCTGATGAGGAGGCCTCTACTCATGGTTGGGATTCTTTCTCTGCCATGTTTGCCTTGCAGGGAAAGTTGTAGGAGGGGGCGGAGGTTGAGTTCTTTCAACAGTTATGACCCTATTTTGAACCTCCTTAATCTGTGCTAAGTATTTCCTTTCCATTTCATGCGTTTTCTCAGTCAAGTCTATGAGCTTCTTCTCATAAGTTTCGTTTGACGGCTCCTTCCCTTTAGGTTCAACATTTTTAAGAGGAACGGATGACCTAGAGTAACCTTGGATGTTTGACTCTCCTGAAGACTGCATATTCTTATCAATTTTAATGGCCAAATTCTGAGCTTGAAGCAGTGTGGTTGGATCCTTGTCTCTAATCTAGTACTGGATCTTGCCACTTAATGCTTCTATGTAATAATCCAAAGTGGAAGCTGCAGGAGGAGCATGAGTGGCAGGGATGGAATTTGACAACTCTGTGAACCTATTGTTGAACTCATCCATGGTTTCTGTATCAGACTTCTTCATACTAGTCAAGGCTGCCACTAGATGTCTAGGTTCCTTCTTGTTACCAAATTTTTCGAGGAAAGCAAACTTGAAATCGGCTATGGTAGTGAAAGAGTTGTTCGGCAAGTTGTCATACCAGTTTCCATCCTTACCATCCAAAGATAGAGCAAAAAGGGTCATGTATACATCTTCATGTTTGTCAGTACCCCTTACATAGGCACCCACAGTGTTTTGAAAAATATCTGAGATGTTGCTCAGCAGAGGTAGAGGCATCAGTGCCTGTGAAAGTGACAAGCTTATCAATAGCTTTTTCGGGAATGTCATGAGGCTGATCTGCTATCTAAGTAAAATTGAGCTGAGTAAAAAACGCACCCATTGTGTTAGGAAAACAGTTATTGTTTTGAAAATTTTCTAACTTTTCTTGAAATAAAAGATGGATGTCTGAAACAGACTCATATCCAAGTTCTTCAAGGATCCTACAAGAAGCAAGTTTGTTCAGTCTCCTCCTATAAACCTTTTCAAGCTCGAGGATGAAATTGAACAAACTTCAGAGTTTCTTCTAGTTGAATACCTTGAGGTGTTAACCGACAGTGGAGTCGCCAGGTGGACTTAAGTCTAATTTCGGAGAGTGATTGGACTAAAAATCTACCAAAAAAGGGAAAAAGGTAAAAAACTAAAAAGAAACAAAGGTCGTCCAGGAACAAAAGATTTGTCCCCGGCAACGGCGCCAAAAGATGTTGACCGTCGATTGCACACCAGCAGCAGAAATCTTCCGAAAGCTGTCTCCTCACTTAGGAAAGTGGGAGAGGTGTGACCTTGGGGGCAAGCATAGAGCCAGGTACTGTCACCTACTCCTAGCTCCTCCGTTTAGGCTAACTCCTAACGAAGCCAAGGGGGGTAGTCCCTAACAAAGAGTTTTCTAAAGCTCAATGTGGTTAAAGTGTTTTAATTGATTACAGATGCGGATGGGTATTGTTTAGGATTTATTGTGATTAGAGGTGTTTATTTGTTATGAGTATGACACATAAATCAAAAGCAATCCACGTTGCTAGCAAGAGATTAAAAGATAAGAATGATTCCAGACTTAGTTAATTATGCATTCACAGATAGAAATTATAACAGGCCACAGACAATTGATCAAAATAAAATAATTATGCAGATTAAAAAGGACCAGTGCCTTATGGAGTCAAAATACTGAAATGCGCAAAGAATTAAATAACAAGTCTAGAAATCAAACTAGTAAATATTACGTTGTGCAAGTGCTCTTGGTAGATTTTAAGAATTTTAAGTGCTCTTGATTAGGGTGTCAACGAAGGTTTGTCAAAAAAGCCGGGAGAATATTCCAAGTTCAATCCGTTGAAGAAATGTCGGGCCCGCCCAGTATCCCAGGTTGGTATCGCAGAGATTGATCAGCTAGCTGAGAAGCTTAGGCAGCGGGAGTTCCGACTCCTCTACTAAGAAGTACTTTAGAAAATTCCCTACAACGTCGGTGCGTTGGTCACGGGGTTTTAAATTTTATTAAGTTGTTCTTGCAAGATTAGAGATCCGAGTGCTGTTTCTGGGTACTCCAATTTTGAGGTCGGTCAAAGCATACGCCGGCAAGGAGAAAACGAAGTTAATTAATTAAGGGGTGTGTGTTGCAAATTTTATTAGGTTTATTGATTAAGACTCTCCGACAAAGAACGCACTTGACCCCGTCTTATGACAGTGGTTCAAGAGACTTAGCTAATCTAAGATGCCTAATGCAGGGGTATGCAATTCTAAGTATGCTCTCCGATAGAGAGTGCTCTTGACTTGTGTTACTGCAAGTTCAAGAGACTTAATTAATTCGTTAAACCTTAAAGAAAATGGAAACATAAAAATCAAAACCACCCAAGAGTCTCTTTCAGGCTTTTTAGGGCCCTAATTGGGAAAGCAAGGGGTTAAGCAAAACTCTATCAAGAAAGTAAAGAAGCAATGCATTAACCAAGTAAATAATCAGAGAGACATTTTACTTCACTTTTCAAGGATGATAAACTAATCAACAACTAATCAAACAAATTTTTCTTTTCTGATAATTCTATGCAAGCAAAATGAAACCAAGCCTAATCTAGCATGAGAACAAATTGCATAAGAGGAAACTAGCAATAATATACTAATGTAATCAAATCTAACTAAGCTTTTTATCAAATTGAAACTGATTACCCTATTCTACTTTCACCATTTATTTATTTTGCACGTATAAAGCAAATTGAAAGAAAATGAAATATGGACAATGGCGATACAGGCTTCCCCCAAATGGGGGAAGTGGGGTGTGGGAGCCTTAATCCCACTTGCTCTTTTATTAATTCTTTACAATGCCTTTCTTTTTATGCGTTTTGCCTCTTTTTCTATCCTTGGAAGGCTTCCAGATTGAGCTAAGAAAAGGGAATGAAGAAAGGGGGATAATGAGTCTTTTTAAAGCCTTGAATCTTCAAATTTTTGCCAACACTTCCACTGTACCTGTCACAAAAATAAAAAATCAGCAAGCTAACAATACTAAAAATAGATAAGAAAGACGATGCAAACAAAAAAAAAAATTGAAAAATTTTTTGTACTTAGAAAAATTTTGAAAATTTTGCATGGAAAGTACAAACTTCTTCCTAGATCTAATGAATAATACTAGCTCTAACAAAGCTTAAAGAAGACAAATCTAAATATAAGCAATAAAAGAGTGGATCTACTTCTTAAGCAATGCAAAACAAAAAGGAAAGGGTAAAGAAGAAGGGGTTTTTGTGGATGGAACACAAGAGCGGAAGAGAAGTTTTTCAGCTTTCTTTTGTAAGAGAAGAATACGATCTATGTAGGTCTTGCAATCACAAAGTGTTAAAAACAAAGAGGTTGCTTGAAGCTTGGTCTAGATGTAGCTGAACTCATACCCTTCTTCAACCTGTGAAACCTAATAACACCAAAACTCAAACACAAAGTGAGATCAAATCATATGAAAGTATGCTGAGAAAAATAAATCAGGATCAACACTACGTATTACTGACTACTCATGTTCATCAAGATTTTACTTTACTTCGCATAAATAATCAACTTGGAACTTCAAATGATTACCCTACCGTGCCAACAGTGGTCCTCTTAAGCTTTAACAAAACAAAATTGATCTCATTCAAAGTATTTAAAAGCAAAGGGTTAGAAGCAATGTCACCTCAACCATGAAATGTATACCACAAGCAAGAGCCCATGGACCTCCAAAGTCGAAATTCTTTATTAAAATTCAAAGCAAAGCTTGATACAATTTCTAAAGAGTAACTCTGCCACAAAAGTTCCACAATAATAGAGCTCAAAGAGCCTCTATTTATACAAAGAGAGAAGGCTAAAACCCTAAAACCAAACTAAGAGTAACACCGGAGTAATTGAATGAGCTCGGCATGATCATTTAGAGTTGAACTGAGCTGCAACTGAGTTGTAACTGAGTGCTGGAGTAATAAAGGAGGGTGAGGTGGCTCATCCTCTCTCGTAATGATCGCCCAACCAATAGATAACCCACACTTCAACCAAAAACGGATTTGACCAAAGAGGGCAAATTTCTAACTGATAGTTCAACTGCTACACTCCGATACTTGATCTGAAACTGACCGATATTGATTGGAATCATCATAAATGCTCCATGCCCACTGCCATGTCATTTAGCCTTTTATTTTGCTGAATTCAGATTAATTTAAGGAGATTTGGATTTTCTCCAAAATAATCATTTTTAATAATTAATCAATTTTTTCCCCAAAAATGACTTTTTTGAGAAAATATGCGTTATGTGGCCGAATGATGATCTGAAAGTTGGATCCGGCTGGCTAGTTGATGAAGAATGATTTTTGGCTTAAGGTTAGAACCTTCAATCACTGAATTCGGGTTCCGGATGACTAACTTATTACAAATTGAATTTTTCCATTTAAATTATGGAAATATTTAATTAAAAACTTAGGAAAAATTAAAAAATTAAATAAATAAAAATTTTGACGCATCCGGTAAAAAAAATTCGGAAAAATTTTTGAGGGTCCTAGTGACTTAGGACATGACCATGCTCTATTCTAATAATGCCTAGTAGGTTTATATATACTCAGTTGGACTCTAATAACCCCCCAAGGCCCAGAATTCAAAATTGGGCATTCCAGCTTTGGAGGAAGCGGGAGAAAACCTCGTTAATTATACTCGGCTATAGGCAAAGCATAATTGTCAAAGGCAAAAACCTCCCTGGAATACCTTAGTTGAAATTCTACGTCTTAGGAGACCGAACCACTCAAAACAGCCTACTAGCACATTTTATTACAAACCCCGTAGGGCCATGGTCATAATTACTTCAAACAAAAACTGACTAGCCAAAACTGGCTAGGCACAAAGGCGGATCATCTAATACACTGAAATACAAACATTTATCATGTTTGTCAAATGGTGGCTCCTCAGCTAATCCAACTATGGTACAAATAAGTTGGTAACAAACACTTTCCAGCACGTGTCGGACACGTGCAAAAAACATGTCCTGATCTCTAGACATGTGTCCTGTCAAAAAGGGTATAGAGGACGAGGAGCATAGAGGAAAGAGCTACGACATTAATGTTAATCTTGACATGGAGAAGCAAAAGGACGATTGACAGTGGCTAGTACAATTGATGAGCTATAAAATTCTTCCCTATGGCTATTTAGTATTTTCATTTTGTATCTAGTAGTATTGTAGATACTAGACTTAGTACTAAGTAGTATCTACTCTATTTTCTATTTGGGACGATTGACAGTGGCTAGTACCATTGATGAGCTATATATTCTTCCCTGTGGCTATATAGTATTTTCGTTTTGTATCTAGTAGTATTGTAGATACTAGACTTATTACTAAGTAGTATCTACTCTATTTTGTATTTGTCGGTGGCATTATCTAGATATCTATGTAATACAGTTTGATTTTTGTGGTTTAATCAGAAATATCAAATATGCAATTTATGGTTCACAGTTCATGATTCATTGATAATTTTATTATTGATTCATCATTGTCATATTTCAATTGAATGATATTATGATTGATGTACATTGTAAATACTTCTAGTTTTTAAAAAATGTAGATCTCTATGTATTTTTTTAATATATATATAATAAATATATATATAAAACGTGTCCCCCGTGTCCTATTTCCGGGGTCGTCATGTCTCGTGTTGAATACTCGTATTTCCATGTCCTTCGTGCCCCGTGTCCTCGTGTCATGTGACTTAGCTTATTTGTTTATATGTATGCTTTCCTTGTCTTCAAAGTTCAATATGAATTTCTACTAAAAGACTTGATGAGTTTCTTGGAAAGTGTGAAGGTTTCTACATGTGCTTCGTTTGGATTGATGAGAGATCTTGCTTGTTTCTCCCATTCTCCAATTCTTTTGTGAAGAATATATAGTCCTTCTCAAAGCCACCATTACAACTCCATTGCCCAATTTCTTAAGGGGGCACTTCTCTTCACTTTCTTTTTTCTAAAAAAACAAACTATCTTCTTTGGTTACTTTATAAGCTTATTTTCTAGATCTACTCGTTTTAAAAGTTTCAAATTATTTCTAGATCTAATTTATAATTTTTGTTTGCTTAGATATCAAAGTTTATTAAAGTTTTATTCTTTCAAAGCAGATCTAGCATAAGAAACTTTTACTTTTGTAAGTCATCTGTTAGTTAAAATATTAAGTCTTGCTAATGGTAGTATGACTTCCTGCTTAATTGGAAGAGGGTCAACTTCCATATGGGGGATCAAGTGGGGACAAGCCATTTTGACGAAGGAAGGTCAATCACTTCGAATAAACCATTTGGGAGAGTGGGTCGGGAAATTGCAAGGCAGCTAGTATTCTTATGCTTTTAAGTTGGACCACGGGTAGGGGAATTCTTACTAGATCGATTGGATGATGTGCGGAGCCGCTTCGAGAGTTAAAATCACAGAACATATTTGCACCATCACCATCTTCAAATAAAGTATTTTTCACAGTAGCACCAAGAATAGCACATAGAAGAGCAGCACCCAATACTCCGGCAACTCCCATCATATGAAATGGATTCAAGATCCAATTATGAAAACCTTGAAATAAGAGGATAAGTAGTTAGTTTCTTTGAGTTTTTAAATCAAGCAAATGAGTGCTTTATATTGGCTTCCCTTTAAAAGGCAAACCAAGATCCTAAGAAAGTTGGTGTCACAAGTCAACTTCTCTTAGTTTTTGCTTTCTTAGATCTAGTTTTAACATAGAAAAAAAAAATAGTATTTTTCTAACTTTGTCCAAAACACTTTCAAAGTGTTTTTTTTGGCATTTTTGCTACTAAATTAGTTGCTGGTTTTTTGTTTTCTAACAGACAGGTAGAGAGGATTTCGTGCAAATTTTGGACAAATTCGAGCAATCCAAGGCTCCATAAAACCTCTTCTATCTTCTCTTCTTCTTTTCTTCCAAACACTGTAATCTCTTTCATCTGAACTTATATGGATAAAGAGGCCTTCTTTAAATCATTGTAAAAAGCATAAATAAAGAAAACCAGGTGGGCTACAAAGCGCCCACACCCCATCCCCCCTGGATGGATTTGCGTCTATGTCATTCTCATGTCATGGTTGTTTCTAACCTTTTCCTCTACTTTTTCTTTGTTATAATCAATCAAGATTAAGTTAAAATTAACCGTTTGCTGGTTTCGTTTCAATAGTGGGCCACAAACTCACTCAAGACATAAAATTTAACTCTTTGAAGGCTATATCCTTTTTTCTGCTAAAATAGTTTTATTTTCAGTTACCTTTGCTATTATTTGTTTTATCCTTTTTTGCAAAGTCACAAACCCGACATTGCTCTCCCGAAGTATGCTCTCGCCACCACCCAAAGGGATTGCCTGAGTAAGTGTGGATGATCAAAACAGAGACTCTTTGCCTTTAGTAATTAGTCTCATATCTTTGTAATTGACCTCCCTCAAACAAAAATCTGGCGTCTCCTTTTTACCTCGTGTGGGAAAAGTTTACAATGAAGCGGGAACATCTAGATAGTGACTGTGGGGCCCCATCAGGCTACACCCTTGTTTGGTGTAGTGTTGGACACACCCCCGCAACTCCAATCTAGCCCACATTTCACTTGTAAAACCATACTTGGTGAGTCCAGACATATTCCCCATACCTTCCTGGTATATTGGGAATTCCCCTCCTTTTTAATCAACTCATCTTTTAATAATTAAAACTGACCAAAAACATTTGCAAAACATTCATCACAACAACACTCCAATTTTACTCCATTTGGCACTAGTCTACATTATACAATCTTTTTTGCTTAAAGTGAATCTTGTGGATGGAATGTTTATTCATATGTTGTTGATTTAATTTCTTTTTGCAAAGTCTTGTTTCCAGTAATCATTTCAAACTCCTAAATAACTCCCACATTCATAACTAAGAATCTAAAGCCTTAGAACCTTTTAGGGACTACCCCCCTTGGCTTTGCTAGGAGTTGGCCTAGACAGAGGAGTCAAGTATCAGGTGGCAGCACTTGACTTGAGACTTGCCCCCAAGGTCGTACCCACTGGCTTAATATTTCTGCCATGCTAACCTCGAGGTGCATATCCGGCAGCAACAAAAGGTACAGGATTGAAGACACAAAGTGAGTTTCTTCGAGGCTTGACGACTCAAACAACTCAAAAACCTATCAAGAACGCGAGGGAGAGATGAAGATGGATCCAATGATTTCAAGATATCTTAAACCTAATGGTCAAGGGCGAGGGGGGCAAACAAGGCGCCTGCTCGTTGTCTCTATCGAGGCTCTCCAAAGCCATCAAAAGTCCGACTGTATGACCCTAGGGGGGGATATAGGAGCGACGGATACTCCTAACTTCCGAGTTAGAAGGAAAGAAACTCTGGATAGACCATTGGAGACCCTGCTAGGGCCGAGACAAAATATGGCGAGCAGGGAGCACCCTACTCTGGATCTGTCTAGGCCTGATCCCTCTGTCGCTCTTAGAATGAGTGGACTGGTGTATAGTTTAGCAACTCTAAACCGATCTCGATCAAATCAATCAATCCCCCGGAGGGAGAGTCTGAGGGGAGACCTAAGGTCTCACTACTCTTCTATCAAAGGTATTCTGGGACTTTGCTCGCCGCTTGTTGCTCTGATTCGATGGATCAACACTAAAGTAGAAGGTGATCGTCCTAGTCCTCCCAAGGGGGGGCGGAGTGTGTAGGAGTTGGGACTTGTGGCTGAGAAAATCCCTAATGAAGAGGGCGAGGCATCCCTGGTCTTGATGTAGAAAAAATATAGAGAGGGATCCCCTTGAGTCCCTATAGAGGCAATGATATCGTCCACTGATTTCATAATACAAAGGGAACCTAAAAATAAGGTGCATCTTTGTCGCTGTCGAGGCTCTCTGAGTATATTCTCCTTCTGTTAGAGCACATCAGAGTCTGTTGGCATCCGTAGGGCCTTCTTCATCTAGAGGAAGAGCTTTACGAGAGCCATCACCCTTTCCCGTAAAAGGGGAAAACAGAATTACTAATTTATTTATTTGATTTCATTGTACAATGTAGTATGTAGATCTTAAGATGAAACATGATGATGAGATACATGTATTATATTTTTTATGATATTTTGAGGGTCAAGAGTAAGTATACTTAGTACTCACTACTTAGGAGCCAAGACTCAATACACGATTTGTATTGATGTGTAATGTATCAATAGACATCTTATATATATATGTTTTCTTTTCATATTTATGTGGTAATGTGATTATTTGATGTTGGTGTTGCTGTAAATGTTTAAAATTAAAGATTTTGTATTTTTTTTAATTTGCCGATATTTTCCCTGATGTTGGCGATAAGTTGATTTCCGAACCCTCGGCGATATTTTTGCTGACACGATGTTTGCAACATTGCAGTAAACAAAACTAAAATACATTTGACTTATCAAAAATACAGCAGCATAGACATACTAATATCAGTAACAAAAAGCAAACCAAGCAATTAATCTAAACATACTCGGTACTATTAATTGGACCTTGAGGTCGAAGAGAAGCAGTAGCTTTTGCAACTGAACTTGGGTCACAGATTATTCCACTACCACCAGCAGCATCACAAAGATCCATGATAGATGTATTCTTAACTGCAACGTCCATTCCGATGGCACCCCTAACAAACTGTAGTAAATTAGAGGAGACAATTACAGTCAGATAAATTACAGGAAAGACAGTAAGAGGAGACAAATAGAGTCAGATAAATTACAGGAAAGACAGGAAAGGAGAGAGTTACAGTCAGATAAATGACACAAAAATTAGGAATTAGAGTCAGATAAATTACAGGAAAGACAGGAAAGGAGAGAGTTACAGTCAGATAAATGACACAAAAATTAGGAATATGTAATAGAGTAATCAGATGGAAAAATTCATTCTCTTTAATTAATGTTTCACGAATGAAACAAAATTCCATTTCCTCTAGAATTGGCATATCTACTCTAACAGTAGCTAGTTCTAATTAGTGATATTGTCTCTCATAGTTATATTTGTGTATTTGGACAAGTCATCAAATGTAAAAGGAGAAGTATAGAAAATAGCCTATTAAAAATCAGAATGGGTGCTGCACTATACTACAAGACAAAGGCATAGAAAAAACTGCAGAAACAAACAATGCTTCTCAAACTATAAAGATGATCGACTCATTTGAAACATTTCTAGAGGAGATTAATCGGATCAGATCAATCCACACATAACTATTAAAAACTATAATGACTATGACGAACTCCAGTAATTGAATCATGAACTTGTGTACCAAGTATAATGACAGCCATCACACAAAAATACAGACCTGTCCAGACCCCTGAACTTGAAAGAAAGAACAACAGAAATTATATTAATGTTCAGAAATTATTTCTCCCCTCTTCTTATGTTATCTTCTCCATTCCTTTCACTTCATTTACTATTCTACTTCTGCAATTTCCTCACCAATATAACTAACCTTGAGAGTTAGATCCAACTTCTTAGGAAAGTGCTACACATGCCTTTCCTCATTGTACCTAATCACAAGATCTAGAAGAATAAAGAAACTAAATACAAACATACCTAAAATGATAAATAACTAAAAATAAACTAAGTGGATATGTAAATTGTGTTAGTTATCGTGGTGAATGCCTTTATGATTGTTGTTTATTTTTATTTCTGCATACTGAATTTTACAAGAAGCTTTATCATGTGTTAAATGCTTTTAAATTATTCCAGCATTGTGTAATTTAAGTTGTGGTAACTTGATGCCCGTGTGGGGCAGAGCAAGTGGTAAAGTTGAAATGGTTGTAAATGGAAGGCCTTGTGTTCAAATCCCCCCCAAATTGATCCGTGCGCCATGGTTCGAGCTCTGTGGATGCACCTAGGGGTATAGTGGTAGCGGGATTGGATCCCTGGACCCCGTGTCACGCGAGTACCAGCCCTGTCCCCAGTTGCCAATTCCCCTAGTCAAAAAAAATAATTTGTGGGAACTTGATTAGTTTATTTCAACTCTATACTAAGTTGTTTGGCTTAATTTGCATGTTTATTACTTCTAGAAATCACATTAACAAAGTTCAACATTAGCAAAGTTCAACACTAATTTCTCTCATTCAAAAAGGGTTCCTCAAGTCTTGACCTTTAGCAAAGAATTTCTTTGCTCATGGCCAACACTTACCCTTTTCAAAAGCTAAAGACAACTCTGTTTAAGTGAAATCATTATAATCCAAGATTGCTATTACATACATTTCACTTTCAACGATCAACTTTGTTCATAAACCACACTTGAATAATACATTTGTAAAGTGCATGCCTTAAGATAAACATTTGATTTGTAATTTGTTTATTTTCAGCACTTTAATGATCATTTTAAATTGTTCAAGTAACTTATGAGTTGATAGTATATTGAGCAAGATTCCTTATGAGTGAATGACTAAAACACTTGTCTTAATTGTTATATGTTGCTACAATTCACTTGTACTAATTAGCCATTGCTCAGAGATTGATTTCAAATTCATAACATTGATGCAATCCCTTAACACCTTAATCAATATGTTGTGAATGAATAGTGTGGCTAGGAATTACATCAATCATTTTTCCCTTAACCATTGTAGGAGACTTGAACTTATACTCATACCCTCTAGGATCTCATACTCATAATCATCAAATTAGGTGTGCTTTAATTTAACCCTCCTTAAGTACACTTAGTAATCATAAACCAATTAAACTAGTACTTGAGAAAGCTAGGACACTTTGTTGTGTCTTTAGATATTGCGTGTGGAAACCCCTAGTAAGTACCCTGAAAGTTTAATTGGGGTCACCTCTTGTGATTCCCCTAGTTAGTACCCTGGAAAGTTTAGTTGGGGTCACCTCTCGTGGTTAGTCTACATTTCCTTAGGGGATTTAGGGAACCTAAATAGCATGTATGACACTTAGGGGTAGATCTCAGAGGTTCGCTGATTTAAGTAGTCAATTTTCCTTGCAATCAAAATACTAGTAAATTTTGCAACAATAGGAGCCTCAAAAGGTAAGAATGGATAGTTGTATCATGGCTTAACAAAGGTCAACCGTTAGTTGGAGAGGCGTGAAGAGTTCAAAATGGAGGTCAAAATGCAACAAAAAGAGTAAGTATGGAGCAAAAGGTGGCAGTAACTTTCCAATAACCAGGTGAATAGTTGAGATTGACTCTCAATAGACCTTTCCCAGTCAAATTGAATACTGTAAGGGCATGATATGATGGTGTATGAAGTGGCGAGTGTCGAGATAGGCAAGAATTATTGCTAACATTTTGGATCGTGAAACAAATCCAAAACAAATCCCAATCACAATGTATGTGGACTTGTAACATTCAATGCCCGAAACTTTCATTACGTTCTGTACAGTGTAATGTAATTCCGCCTAGATAGATGCAAATAAAACCCAAGTTCATACCATACATACATCCTATACAATCAATGTACCACGAGGATGCGTCCCCAAGGGTGGGAAACACGCCCCCTCACTACCCTACACTTTCGAGACAAGACATGGGCAAACGTTCCCCCACGTCTCCCTTTTGGGGGAAACACGAGGAAACATGTGGGGAAACGTTCACCCATTGAGAAAACGTGTTTCCCCTCGGGGGGGCTTCTAGGTGTCTCCCCAAGCTATGCTATGGGGAAGCGCCCTCCCTCGTACCACTTCTCTCTTGAATTGTGCTGCCAGAGGGAGCGATTAGGAATCACTCCTAGTAGCGCGATTCTTCACTGCTCCATTCTGGGAGCGATTTGAGGAAGCGCGCTCCATAATGAAAAAAACAATCCCTAGTTTTTTAGGGAGCGATAATAGAGCGTCGCTCCCAGGAGCGAAAAATCCTCCCTAATCGCTCCCTCGGCACTCCTACGAATTGAGGCGATTTTTTTTTCTTTTTTGGTTTTTGGAACCAAGACATGGTTCCACTTGGACTTTTAGGCGTGGTTAGGGTTCGTTTAAGGGATTTATAAATGGTAATGTTAAATTCTTAAAGTAAAAGTGATATTATCTTATCTTTCATTTTCTATCATTTTCCTTAAATTTTTTACTATACCATTAATTGTTTCAGGATGTTTGAGAGTGGTTCCAACCTCATCGAGCTTCATATGCGAAAAATACAATTTTAGATCCCATTCAAAATTCAGCAAACTTGATGCTTTTCAAGATTTCAGGATTGCAACATTTCCTTTGCATTTTATCATGTATGAGGGTAAAGGATTGGAATTTAATCAAGCACATCAACCTCTCTACGTACCTTGATGTTGGTGGTGTTGACGCCTAATCGTTGAAATTGATTGAACTCCTCTATCATGACCTTACTAAAAATGTACCCTTCAATCAAGAAAAATCATTTAATTAACATGGGGGGAGCTTTTTCTACCTAAATGTTCAATTCCATGCCCTAGCATATGTCCTTACACCAAAATATTATTCTCCATCTTGGTTGAACCAACTAGCACCTAGGGGTGGAGTTAGGAGAAAACCACACACAGATTAGACGTGTAGAATGGGTATATGCTTGCATTAGACAAGTTGGTCCCTGATGAGGAGGAGTGTGCTCGAGTACAAAGTCAATTTTTGAGAAAATACATTAGTGAACATGGAGTCTTTGGTAATATGGATACAACCAAAGATCGAGATAGGTTGAGTCCTATCAAATGGTGGAACATGTATTGCTCCTCTACCACATATCTACATAAATTGGTGGTGAGGGTTCTTTCATAGGTTGTTAACATTTCTTCTGTAGAGAGGTGTTGGAGCACCTACAACTTCATCCACAATGTAAAGATAAACAATTTGAATGTAGATCGGGCAGAGGAGGAGTGTGCTCAAGTATGAAGTGAATTGAGCAAACATCAATGAACATGGAGTCTTTGGTAACCTACATGCAACCAAAGGTCAAGATAGGTTGAGTCCTATAAAATGATTGAACATCTATTGCTCCTCTACCACATAACTGCATAAATTGGCGGTGAGGGTGCTTTCATTGGTTGTTAACACTTCTTCTACAAACGGGTGATGGAGCACCTACAACTTCATCCACAATGTGAAGAGAATCAATTTGAACGTAGATCGAGCAAAAAGCTTGGTTTATGTGCGCTACAACTTGACACTGTTTTCCCATTATTGCGATGCGGCCATTTTCCCATTATTGCGATGCGGCCAAGAATGATAGAACATATTTGACTTAGGAGAATGAACCAAAGAAGGATAATTTGGAGGATGGACTCATGGAGCAATAGCATTAGAGCGTTTGGAGGTTGAACTATTGGGTGATCAGTATGGTAATCAAAGTCATACAACTGAGATGCCACACTCCCAACCACCAGTAGGTTTGCAGATGTAGGAGATTTGTCTTTATCTTACAACTCTTTAGTAATGAATATGACGCTCTGTTTCATTTCATGGTTGATGTTATATGTGTTACGTGGTGTCAATACCAGCGCACCTTCAAATGTGTCCCTTGGTTGGGGTTTTTAACCCTAGGATTGGTGTTCGGGGCTCCTAGGGGTGGGTCACTGGGTCACATGAACCCCCACCTGTTTCATTACTCCGGTGACATTTCTTTCAGTTGTGAGGCTTTTGTCTCTCTTCTGTTGATTTTTGTACCTAGGCAGATGTTCCCTAGGTGACTTTAATTTTGCCTAAAGTCACTTTAAGAGGGAAAAATGTGACCCTCACATTAAAGTCACTTAAATGTGACTTTATGACTATATAGTCACTTTTTGATAAATTTAAGTGGGTGAGTGATTTTATTTATGGGAAATAAATAAAAGGGATTTTCACTCTCAATCAATCTCAGCCATTGATTTGATTCTTTCTCCACCATTGGATTAAGAAACTCACCTAGGGCAAACAAAAAGCATGAGGGAGGCAAAAGGACATTCACTTGTTCATTTTCAGGTTGAAGAAGAGAGAGCTGGAGAAGAGGTCGAGTTGCTTGAGAAGGGAAC
>LPNX010310351.1:491918-518147 GCA_001517045.1 Pseudotsuga menziesii | reverse complement strand
GGGGGGGGGGGGGGGGTGAGGCAGGGCCGTTGAGGGATTATCAGCACTATTGGGGTTAGATGGGGCATGACACCTCCCCCCTACTTACTCCAGCCTTCAGTTCGAAGTAATTTTCTCAATTTTAGCTATTTTAGTCATTTTTGGGTGAACTTTGGAGAAAATGCCCCAAGTTACCCACAAAATTGATTATTTTATATTATTTCTGATATAATTTTAAATTGACATGTTATAATTTCAAACTGACATTTTAAAGGCATATTGGCCTGGTTATTTTTGTAGAGTGTGAGAAGGCTATAAATAAGCCTCTCCTCACTTCATTTCAAATATAAGACAATTGGGACAAAACAATATGCTACATTTTTACCCTTACTAAAGATCTTGGAGTGATGCGCACCTCTTGAGAAGAGTTTCTTTCTTGGTTTGAAGGCAATTTTCCGAAGTATCTTTGATTCATGCTAAGATTTGTTTGTCAGACACATGCATAAAGAAGTATCTAGGATTTGTTTCTTGATCTCTCTTTGTTAAAAGTTGATGGATGATGCTTGTTTGTTGATTGAATAGTAGCCATTAATCCTGCATTTTGTTTGAATTAGGTCATTTATTAGCCTTTTGTCACCTTGGTTAGATGAAGAACATCCATATAAGGATGTCCTTCTAGATTTGGGCCCGTGTATCTTTAGTTTTTTTGACAAAAATTGGAAGAGATCTCTCAAGGGAAAGGTTGGTCACCTTCCTCAATGCCCTAAGGTTTGGGTAAAACCTTAAAACCCCTTTTCGCTTGTCCTTACTAATCTCCTTCTTCAAAACCTTTGCATTTGCATATGTAAATTTGCATTTTCATGGCAGAGTTAGCATAGGTTTTAGGTCTGCATTTTTGTATCAAAAAAACCTTAAAAATTCACAAAATTCCAAAAAAATCAAAATTTAGGCCATTTTAAGGCCTTCCTAAAATTTCAGCCCATAAAGTTGCGGGCTCTACAATTTCGGCCTATGTCTTAAAACCTCACCCTAGCTTCCTTAGGCCTAGTACAACCTAAATCGAGGTCCATAAACCCTTATTTTTGTTAGTGCTAGCCTTTCTTTCTCTGCTGAAAACCCTAATTGCAAACTTGTTTTCCTAGCAGCCCTGGACCTAAACCCTTGGCCTCTTTCCTAGGGCTCGACCAGTCCTTTCCCAGCCCCCGGCCTGCACCCTTTGGGCCTCCTCCACCCTCACCTTGTACTGATAGGGTCTCGACCCTCTTTTTCTAGCCCACAGCTGGGCTTTGGGCATCCTTTAGTACTATTGCTACACAGTGTGCAATTTATTGCAGACTGCGATTCCCTGACAGTCCTTTAACCTGTGACAAAACCATGGCAAGAAAAGGTGAGATATGTTAGTATCTGTTACCACCTAAGTTGTACTTGGTGGATTTTTCAAGCGAGCCAGCGAAGTAAAACAAGTATACTTGTTCATTCTTCAGAGTTTAGAAGTCCGCCAAGCTTTTTCTGGGATTCTATTCAAAAAATATTGTAACACATGTTCATACCCCCTTAGGGAAATTGTAAAAAATGTGCTAGCATGGTCAATTTTCATAAAAGGCTCGGCTTCCTAGACTTAGGCATCAAGCCGACTAGCCCAGAGTGTTTTTCCCCTCGGTAATTATTGGTTGTAGAACAAACGACTAATAATTTCTGAGTTTTTCACTCACACCTCCATCAAGACAATCTCCAACCTTCACTCCAATCATCTTGCCTGCTGATTTGATCCAAAAACCCTATCAGAAGCTAGGTCAAAAATGAAAGTTGCAATTTTGTGAAACTAACCACACATATAGATGTGTCCTAGCAAGGCGAGTGAGAGAGGGTGAGGTCAAGCCAAAACTGTGGACTGATGATTAGCTCAAAATGTGAAACCCTAATTTCTACAGTGGTTGCAGCAACAGAATTAGGTCAAAATTGAAACTTCTCGAAATTTGATTCTTCCTTCACCAGAAGATGCGCCTCCCCTAGAGAGAAGTTTACACGGCTCTTTTTCTGTTGAATTGATGAGGGAATACCTTAGAAGGTCAAACCCTAGCTTCCGGCAATGGCCTCTTCTAGAATTGCTCTGATACCATGTTAGTTTTATGGCGATATAACTTAATTGCTAATGAACAATAGGATCACTAGAAGAAAGACGAAGCATAGAAACAAAGAACACAAGAGTTTATCCAAGGAAACCCAATCGGGAAAAACCCAGCAACCTTTGTATAGAGAGGATAACTTCCAAGAACAAAATACAAGAATGAGAGAGAGAGAGAGAAGAAGAAAATCTCTCCAAGAGAAAACCCCAGAAAAACACTGCTTCTCTCTGGTGCTGCGAACTTCTCCTTGAGTAGGAGAACTTGCTTGTGTAATATCCCAAACTGATATTTTCCTGTTTATGTGTATACTGTAGATGACTAATAAACTTACTCCTTAATCAAATAGGAAAGCAAACCCCAAACTTTGCATGCATGCAGTTGCATGCAAATATGTGCCCTAGAAAAATACTAAGATGCTATAGGAGAAATCAATGCATGTACATACCAGTATATACATCAGCTGATGGTGAAGAGACTAGTCCCAACATGCAAGGATTCTGCCGGAGGAATAAAGAGATACACCAAATCGTCCTCCACAGGTGAATGCACCCTCCTCTCAAACTATATAAGCTCCAGAATAATAAATAAGCTGCTGCTGGAAGCCCGGATGATGTGCACTAGGGTTATAATACCCCTCTAATGATGATGGAAGCAGCATGCAGAAGTTCTGAACCCTGTAGGTAGGAAAACGAATTGCTTTGTCTCTAATCACGGTGACACCGTGTGACGGTGAAACCCTCTGGCTGGATGAATAATCAACCTCACGAAATAACTGTTGAATGTAACCTGATGATGAACTAGTGCTGAACCTGGATGATCCAACCTGATGATGAACTAGGGCAGATAGATTTCGTTGCCGAAATACACCAGTTAGCTGAGCATGCGCTCAACCCCAACTTAGCTCGCCGAGCTCTCCAACTCGACTCCACAAATCAATTATCACATAAGTCACTTCTCCATTCACTTTATCTTTCTTTTATAGCTCTCAACTGCGAAAACCCTAAGTTTTGACCTAATTAGGTCACTTTATCTTCTAATTTGCAATTGACTTGCATGCATGCGCATGGAGACTTAATCGGGTGCATGCATCATTAAATAATGCCCGGATGTCATGCATGCAGGTGGCCTTTGGCTCTAGTGGCCCTCTTCGACCCAATGGTGATATACTATTGATGCCCTAGATCTTCTATATATGGCATCAGTCTTCGGCTGATTCCTTGACTGTCAATACCCGCTCGAACCTATAGGAATCACATAAGTTAGCGGGTTGGTCCTCAATGCCTAAGCAGAAGAGGACATTACAATCCTCCCCGCTCGAATTTGCTTGTCCTCAAGCAACTGTAAAGCTGGGTGCTGTAATACCTATTCTGCCTCCCAAGTAGCCTCCTCTATAGGCAGACCTTTCCACTAAACAAGGTAATCTCTGATGATTCTGTTCCTCACTTTCCATTCTCACACCTCTAGGATGCACTCCGGAATCAGAACCAATTGCCCCTCATCATCAAGGGGAGGCAGCTCAGAAGATGTAACAATCTGTTGACCAACCACCTTCTTGAGATTGGAGACATGAAACACGTTGTGAATCTTGCTCTCTGGGGGTAGTTCTAGCTCATATGCTGCCTCTCCGACCTTCCGAATTATCTTGTATGGACCATAGAAACGAGGTTGGAGTTTTTTTGCTCCTTTCTTTTTAAGAGATGACTGTCGGTAAGGCTGGAGGCGTAAATAAACGAAGTCTCCCACCTCAAAACTGCGCTCAACTCTGTGCCTATCTGCATATATCTTCTGTTGATTCTGAGCAGCCTGTATGTTCTCCCTGAGTATCTTGAGGATATCTTGACCCTCCTGAATCCACTCCTTGGCCTTGGGGGCCCTGGTATCACCAAATATCTGGTCTGCAAAAGTGGAAGCATCATACCCATACAGGGCTCGGAAAGGGGTCATCCTAATGGCCATATGGTAGGTGGTGTTGTAACAATGTTCACCCAAGTGTAACCATTTGATCCATGTCCTCTGCTAACCTGATACGTAATTTCTCAAGTATCCCTCAATCCATTTATTAACAATCTCTGTCTGCCCGTCACTCTACGGATGATAACTTGTGCTCATGGCTAACTCGGTCCCCACTAACCGGAAAAGCCCTTGCCAAAAGGCTCCTATGAATTTGTTGTCATTGTCACTGACAATGGTCTTGGGTAACCCATGGAGTCTAAATACCTCTCTGAAAAATAGTTCTGCTACCTGTGCTGCTGAATAATCTGATGATATGGCAAAGAAGTGAGCAAACTTAGTCAATCTGTCCACTACTACGTACAAGCAGTCTCTGCCTTGGACCTTGGGCAACCCAGTAATGAATTCCATAGAAATGCTCTCCCATTTCTGCTCGGGAATAGGTAAGGGATGTAGTAAACCAGTCGGATGGATGTGCTCTAAATTTGTTTTGTTGGCACAAGCTGCACTCCCTCACATGTTGTATCACATCTTTCTTGAGGCCCCTCCATGAGAACCTTTCTCTAATCTATCTGTAGGTCTTGAGAAACCCCTGATGCCCTACTAATGGTGAATCGTACGATGCCTGTAAGATTTTCTTCTTGAGGGGAGACTCTGGAACCAAGAAAATTATGTTTTTGTAGTATATGATATCATCAATGACCCTGTACCTATCATCCTGAATCTGTCCATCCAATAGCTCGCAAGCAAACTTATCTTTGGAGTACTCAACCAAAAGATGAGACCTCCAATCTGATGAGATGCTCATAAGGGATAAAGTAGCTGGTCGTCTAGAAAGTACATCGGCCACTACATTGCTCTTCCCCTTTACGTACTCAATCTCGAAGCCATAAGCCTGAATTTTACTTACCCATTTATGTTGTCTCTTGTTTAGCTCTTTCTGCTCTAGGAAGTATTCCAGGTTGTTGTGATCTGTCTTAACCCTGAACCTGGCACCTACTAAGTACTGCATGAACTTGGTTAGCGCATGGAGGATAGCTAACATCTCTTTGTCATATATCGAATAGTGGCGCTCATAGTCTTAGAGCTTTCTGCTCTCAAATGCAATGGGGTGGTTGTTCTGCATCAAAACTGCCCCAATTCCCTCTCCTGAAGCATCACATTCTAACACAAAGGATTGAGAAAAGTCTGGTAAAGCTAATACTAGGCATGAACTTTTCTCGAATGTTTGTTGTGCTACCTCCGACCAACTAAATGCTCCCTTCTTGGTAAGATCTGTGAGGGGTGCGGTCATCTGTGAGAATCTGCTGACATACCTCCTGTAGTAGGTGCAAAGGCCCAAAATGCCCCTCAGTTCTGTCACATTTTTAGGTGTAGGCCAATCCAAAATTGCCCGAATCTTCTCTAAGTGCATCTGGACCCCGTTGGCCCCTATCACATGTCCTAAGTACAACATCTCCTGCATGCCAAACTCACACTTGGACATTTTGGCATATAGTGACTGCTCTTGTAGAATACCAAGTACTTCATCAAGATGTCTCAAATGTTCTTCCCAAGTCCGACTGTATATCAATATGTCGTCGAAGAATACCAAAATATATTTACACAACTGTGTCTTGAAAATATGGTTCATGCATGATTGGAAAGTAGCTGGTGCATTAGTGAGCCCAAATGGAATTACTAGAAACTCATAATGTCCGTAGTGGCAACGGAAAGCGGTCTTTGGAACATCCTGTTCCCTAACCTGAATCTGATGGTACCCTGAGCGGAGATCAATTTTGGAAAAGTACTTTGCCCCCTGTAGTTCATCCATTAACTCATCAATCCTAGGGATGGTATGCCTGTTCTTTATGGTCTTCTTATTGAGTGCCCTGTAATCAATGCACATGCGTAAGGTTCCATCCTTTTTCTTCACTAGCACTACTGAAGATGCAAAGGGACTGGAGCTAGGTTTGATGTATCCCAGCTTGAGTAGTTCCTTGATTGTACTTTCAATCTCATATTTATACCTCTTGGGATGTCTGTAAGGAGTGGTGATAACTGCTTGGGTCCCCTCCTCTAACTCAATAATGTGCTCAAATCCCCTATCTGGAGGTCGACCTGCTGGAAGGTCTCCGAATACTACCTTGTGCTTCTGTAGTAAGGCCTCTATATCTGTTGGATGTTGTGTGGCCTCATCTAGTGGTTTCCTGAAGGTAACCATACACTCTACAACCCACTCAATATCTCCCTGCCGGAGTACTGCCTCCATCATGTGTGATGTCACTGCTGTGGGAGGATAGGTATTCATCCCTCTCAATACCACCTTCTGTCCTTCTGCTCCTGTAAACTCCATCTCCATGGTCTGGTAATTTGTGGAATACTTCCCTATGGAATACAACCACTGAACTCCTAGTACCACATTCATGTCAGGTACATCTACCACATAGAATGTCTCTATCACTGTATAATTCCCAAGCGTTACCTTTAATTTAGGAATCCTCTGACTACACTCCATGGTGTGACCTGCTGCTGCTACCGAAAACCCATCAAAGCTCTCAGTCTAAATGTCTCTCTTTTTAACCCATGCAGCATCAATAAAGTTGTGGGATGCCCCACCATCTATCAGTACTCCCACTCTGTGGCCCTGTATGGTACCTCTGATCCGAAGAGTGTGGAATCTAGGAACCCCTGTCATGGTAGCAATGGTACCTCCTGAGGCTTGTCCCTCAGCAACTATCTCTGTTGTCTCTCCCTACTCCTGGTCCTGGTAATCCTCATCCTCCTCACTATCGGAATAAGCCTCTATGTAGTAGGCCTTTCCTTTTCCTGAACATCTGTGACCTGGTATCCATGGTTCCTAGCAAGTGAAACATAACTTTTTTCTTCTAAAGTCCTATCGGGTATCATTGTCCATCCATTCTTTCTTGGGCCATGGTTTCCTTTCTTTATCTTTAATAGGAACATTGGTCCTGGGAGGAAACCTATTTTTGGGCACTGCATCCTGCAAGTCTCTAGTCCGTCTGATGGCATCTGCTAGGGTGGTGGGCCTATAAGACTTGACCCATCCCTGTAAGGGTTCAGTGAGAGCCTCAGTGAACAACATAATCAACCTACTCTCTGATATATCTGTGACCATGACTGCTATCCTCTGAAACTCAAAAATAAAAGCATATGCACTCCCTGTCTGCTTGAGTTGTGCCAGCTCCCTAAAGTGTACCTCTGGATCCTTCCGATCAAACCGCTCAATGAGCCTATGTGTAAAATCTGTGTATGAGGTGATGGTGTTGTGACCCAGTGTCACTAACCCATGGTACCACCACTCATGTGCTTCTCCATCCAAATGCAAAGTAGCCAATTTAATGGCATCTGTCTCAATCATGGGGTTGAGCTGAAGTATGTATCCAACTTCTACACCCAATTCCTAGCTAGGCCACCTCGAGTGCCCTCAAAGGTAGGGACAGTCAGTTTCCCTACGGTGCGCTGTAACTCATAGTTCTGGGTGAATGGCCTATTGTAAGCTTTGGGTTTGTTCTTACTTTTAAAGTGGCAAAAGTCAGTGAAGGTCATGGCTGAATGGAAGTCCTCTCCTAAAGCCCTATATTCTCTCAGATAGGCACTCATGGGTTCTTCTGGTTTTGCTTGTGCTAGAGGCACTGTAGGTGGACTATCTAAGAATTAAGGCATGGTAGGTCAGAAAGGCTTGTATATATGGGGATGGCTCTACCTGTTGGTATGTAAGTGCTCCCTACGACTGCTGGTGGATACCCTATCACTGTTGGGAAATAAGGGACTGTGTGGGGTGGGCCCATTCTTCTCAGTCATTTGCCTGAAGGTGCTCATCATTTCTTTTTGCCCAGTGGTGAGTTCTTTTATGGCTGATATGAGACTATTGAAAGCTATTTTATCATCATCGGCCATTGTTTCTTTGCCTTTTTCAAACTGATACTCTCGATTCCCCAAATCTATGTCCTCTAACTCCTCTTCTCTGTCTCTATACCTCTGTCTCCTGTGAGTAATGTTGTATGGGTCTCCTGGATTCATTTATAATTTTTGCATGCCCACAGCTGGCCAGGAAAATAGCTCTGATACCACTGTAATATCCCAAACTGATATTTTCCTGTTTATGTGTATACTGTAGATGACTAATAGACTTACTCCTTAATCAAATAGGAAAGCAAACCCCGAACTTTGTATGCATGCAGTTGCATGCAAATATGTGCCCTAGAAAAATACTGAGATGCTATAAAATAGGAGAAATCAATGCATGTACATACCAGTATATAGATCAGCTGATGATGAAGAGACTGGTCCCAGCATGCAAGGATTCTGCCGGAGGAATAAGGAGATACACCAAATCATCCTCCACAGGTGAATGCACCCTCCTCTCAAACTAGATAAGCTCCAGAATAATAAATAAGCTGCTGCTGGAAGCCCGGATGATGTGCACTAGGGTTATAATACCCCTCTGATGATGATGGAAGCAGCATGCGAAAGTTCTGAACCCTGTAGGTAGGAAAACGAATTGCTTTGTCTCTAATCACGGTGACACGGTGTGACGATGAAACCCTCTGGCTGGATGAATAATCAACCTCCCGGAATAACTGCTGAATGTAACCTGATGATGAACTAGAGTTGAACCTAGATGATCCAACCTGATGATGAACTAGGGCAGATAGATTTCACTGCCGAAATACACCAGTTAGCTGAGCATGCGCTCAACCCCAACTTAGCTCGCTGAGCTCTCCAATTCGACTCCACAAATCAATTATCACATAAGTCACTTCTCCATTCACTTTATCTTTCTTTTATAACTCTCAACTACGAAAACCCTAAGTTTTGACCTAATTAGGTCACTTTATCTTCTAATTTGCAGTTGACTTGCATGCATGCGCATGGAGACTTAATCAGGTGCATGCATCATTAAATAATGCTCGGATGTCATGCATGCAAGTGGCCTTTGGCTCTAGTGGCCCTCTTCGACACAATGGTGATATAATATTGATGCCCTAGATCTTATATATATGGCATCATTCTTCAGTTGATTCCTTGACTGTCAATACCCACTCGAACCTATAGGAATCACATAGGTTAGCGGGTTGGTCCTCAATGCCTAAGCAGAAGAGGACATTATAGCTTGTGCTGAAAGAGTAAATGAGGTGCCTAGCCTTTCTATTTATACACTTTACAAAAGTGCTTTTACCCTAAACAGGTCGACTTGTCTAACTGACTGGGCTGACTTGCCTTAGGGGAAGATAAAATAATATTTATTCTTTTTCTTTTTCTTGTGTAATCTTCCCCAAGGTTTACATTGATTCTTTCAAGGGTTTATATCAATATAATCTCTCGTAGGAGGCACAAGGAAATACAATAAAAGTACAATAAGAATAACTTATGAAGTTGTACAAATTCCCAACATAAAAGAAGGAAGCAACAAAAAGAAGGAAGTGATACTCTATGTGGAAACTGGTCTCGACTAAGAATGTCGTTGGAGGGTGAAGGAGCGAAGCCGAAAGCCTCCTGCTAGTATAAGGCCAAACATCTCTAAATGGGGTATCTGAAGAATCTAGTCAACATCTGAAGCTCTATGGGAAGAAGGTCCCTAAAAAGACAATGAAAATGCCCGAGGATCTCATAGTAAATAAGACATCGAAAGATGAAGTGCTCCTCGGTCTCAACCTCTCAAAGGTGACATACATGGAAAATCCTATCTGACCAATCAAGTTGGTGACCTATTTTTACCCGGAGATAGTGACATCCCACTTTGAACTAGCCTAAAGAATTACGAAGAGCAAGGGTCCAATGGCGGAATGTGTAAGAGGGCCAAATAATGACATCATCCCTCAAATCCACTCCATAAAATAAAAATAAAATCAGCATTAGCAAGGTAAAAGCCAAGATAAACTAAGTTATACTTGAAAATATTTTCTTAAATATATGTAAAATGGTTATCAATGCTTTTTCTATTTTTTTAAATCTTATGAATTATTTTTAATAGTTATTTTGTTTTTTTAAGAAATTAACATGTTGTTTCTCATTCCTAAAATTTCAAAAGTGTCGTTTATGAAACTCATAGAAATTGCAGAAACCAAAATAGTTTCCACATTTCATGTGACTTTGGAATAAGATTACTAACAAAAATAAAGGTCTTACAAAAAATGTCCATGTTTTTAAAGACAAAATCAAAGTGGACAAGCTCGTTGAGCAAGACATTGTTGCTCATGGTCTCTACACAAAAACCTAAGTTAAATCTTACGGTCACTCTGGCCTAACTGAAACCCAAAAACAACAACCATATAACCAAAGTTGCATGGGTACTGCTCCTCGGAGCTTTCAAGCTGGTACAAGTCTACGACATGCTCAAAAACTCTATGCAGCAATATTGGGAGCTTCAGGAGCATTCTTGTTGGGGTCGTAAAATCCTATGTAGCACGAGAACTGCTCTCGGCTTTTAGGAAACTCGTTCCCGAAATTCCAATGTTCCAGGGAACTTGGGAACTTGTAGGGAAATTTCCCAATCTAGCGGGAACCATTCCGGATGGTTGGAAACTTATTGGGAACTTTTACCCTCTAAAATCGGGAACTTGGGGACTTTTTTTTGCATGTTTCCTTCACTGGGAATTTCCACGCATTCATGATCGCCATGTTGGTTATTAACAACATTCCTATTTCCTTGTGACTGTACAAAAACATGGTTGACTCAGAATTTTTCTCTAGAAAACTAAGTTGCAATAAAAGTCTTTTTCGTGCTTCCTTGTCAAGTTGGTGCACTGATCTCTGCCTACCACTCATGCTAGAGTATTCACTTGTCCCTACGCTGAATTGCAATTACCGCTAATCAATAATAAATGTAAGTCTATTTTGATTTTTTATGTATTATTAAAGAAAATAAATTAAATTTATGTATTTTACTATTTACTTTATAAATAAAATGTAAACTTTTAACTAATTGGAAATGGTTTTAGATCTTACTTTAAAACTAAATTCATATATTACATTTAAATAAAAATTATCTTGATTTTAATTTTATGATAATTTAAATTTGCATATTTATACTTTGCAAATACCCTAGCATAGAATGTTTGTTTTGTAAACATATAATATTCTAATACGTTTTAATCATACATGACACAACACTGAAAACTTACTCTATACATATGGCCATTTCCATTTGCTAAGATGTTCTAGTTACAACCATAATACAAGGGATAAGTTAAATCATCCAATTTGTGTTAATGTTTCTTTTCTTCTCTTCTTCCATGTTTACCCACACTTCCAACCTCTATGACATTCCCGTCGAAGCCAACATTCATGTTGATTCCCCCCTTCCTCTTGCAACCTCTTCACCGACAACGATGTCACGAAGGCCATCCGGGCGATGAGCAGCAACAAATCAGCAGATGAGGAAGGTTACCAAGCAGAGTTCTTTAAACATGGTCTCCGAGTTTTGGTTAGCTACTTGGTTGATCTCTTCAATCACGTGGTGGGTGAAGAATTTCCACCAGTCTGATCTCACCACATCATCTTCCGATTCACAAGTCAGGAGCCACTTCTGATCCCAACAACTACAAAACGATCATGGTTAGCCACACGTTCTCAAAGTTATATGCCATCGTTCTCCATATGAAGCTTTCCAATGCTTTTTAATAGAGAAATCTTAGAGCTTGATGTCAAGCAGGGTTCAGACCAGCACATCAGACTATTGACCACATTTTTACTCTCCAAGCCGTGATTGAGGAAGCATGCCACCGGTCCTCAAAAGTCTACTGCTACTTTGTAGACGGCCGGAAAGCTTTCGACTCGGTTCCGAGAGAGGATTTATTGCAACAACTCAAAGACATCGGCATCTCGACGATCCTGCTGACAGCTATTATGCGCCTTTATGAGTTTGTTCATAGCCGCCTTCGTATAGCCCGAGGGTTGTCTAAGTTCATCCGTAGCACCATAGGGGTGAAGCAAGGTTGCCCACTCTCTCCCACCCTGTTCGGAATCTACATAGATGTGTTGGAGGCCTTTCTCCATGAGCATACCCAGGATTCAGATGAGTGCCCCCTCCACCATGTCCTGATCTCTATCCTACTTTTCGCCGACAATATAGTACTCTTATCTTCCTCCCCGGAAGGCCTGCAAAGACAGCTTGATGCCTTAGCCCTGTTCTGTGAACTTCGGAAGCCGACTATGAATTTGAGCAAAACTAAGGTTATGATCTTCAATGGGGTAAAGAAAACCTCGGATTTCCATTTCTTACTCAAGGGGAAGGAGGTCAAGATCACCAATACTTACAGTTATTTGGGAGTGCAGTTTTCTGATCCCCGCTTCAATCTACGACCAGCTCTTCAGCCCCGAATCAACAAGGGGTACAGGTCCCTAGCCATTCTCGAGAGACAGTGTTTTCACCACCACTTTCAAGATATCACATCCAAGATGGACCTATTAAATACCCTGATCTGCCCCACTGTTTTATATGGATCAGAAATTTGGGGACCCTCTCTACTCGAGTCGGATTGGGCCTCAGCTGAGAGAATCCAAATCCACCATCTTCGACGTATCATCAAATGTAAGCAGGCAGTGCTGCAAAACATCATCCTAGCCGAGTTTGGGGCCCAGCCTTTCCGTCTCGAGACGGTTTTCAGATTGGTTTCCTTCTTGCATCGGATCCGTGGGTTAGCCAATTTAGCAAAAGGTCAAGACAAGTACCCTTATCTAGCCTATTGCTCTGCTGAGACCATTTCCACGCCGCCCATTCAGGCAGGGCCAAGTGTTGGCTCATAGGAGTCTCGAGCCTTCTTGCCTCAGTGGGGATCCAATTGGATCATCTTCCCCCGTTTCAGTACTCTCTGGATGCCCCCCCGGCCACCTTCTACCTACCCGACATGAGTTAAATAAGATCATCAGAGAGGATGTTTACAAGCAATTCGTACAAGTTACTTGGGTCAATCCTCCGGGAGGGTTGCGTCCTAAGATGGCTTTCTATGCTGAACACTTCTTGGAAATCAGAGACAGGCTCATTGTCTGACCCCAGTACATGCTTCGCCACTGGATGCATGCTCTCTGGATCCCCCTCGGACAATTCAGAGTAGGATCCCACAAACTCCGGATAGAGACAGACCACCAGATTGATAGATCGGATAGGATATGTCAGCTCTGTCATCTACAGGAAGTGGAAACTGAGTCGCGTTTTATCTTCAGATGTCCTATATACTACGAGATCAGAGGACGCTTCTATTGCTTGTTTAGGGGGCCTCAAACTCTAGCTGCTTTCTTCAGGTACATTGATCAAAGATGTCTAGCACTTTACATTCAAAAGGCTCTCAGGCTTCGAGCGCAAGTCCTCCAGCCCCCCATCAGACCAGATACCACACAGAGGATCACAGCGTTCTTCAACGTGCTACCACCTTCCAGGGGCATCAAGAGATCGACTGACTTAGACATCGACCCAGTTACCAGATCAGCAAAGGTTGATGGTTCTTGACACACGAGATCTCAATGGCAGCTTCATACCAGGCCTCCCTCCGTGAGGCGCTCAGGACCCTCCAAACCTCACCGACATCACCCCAGAGGATACCCCGCATCCACCAACTGCTGTTCGGGACAACAGACACTATTGAACTTCCCTCAGTTTTCCTCTTTCGGCCTCAGGTGTTAGGAGTGCTTGCTCCCGGTTCTTGTCCACTTGAGCTTCTTTGCCCCTGTGCAGAGGTTGAGACGAGAGCTCTTCCATGTTACAGCCCTTCTCGCATTGCTTTTACTTCTTTTCTCTTCTTCTCTACTTTAATTCTGTATTGTATCTCTTTTAAAGGACACTATTTGGTCCTCCCACATGCACGAACATCATTGTAACCGGCAGTCCCGTTGACCTACTTTGTGGTCCTTAGTGGACATTAATAAAATTATCTTATCTTATCTTCTTATGTTTTTTTAATTATTTTATTTTAATATTTTTATATGTTTTTAATATACATTATTGGCGTTCCCAACCTGGCGTTCCCTGCAAATTTGGGGGAAACTTCTAGACGTATCCGATACTCATACCCACATTCCTGTGTTCCAGAAACTTGTGCAACATAGGTAAAATCAAATACATTAGCAATAAATATATGGATAATATCAAGCCCACTCACTCCATCACTCTATCACGGGTATGGGCTTGGTTAATTAATAATTTATCCATGACTTCTCTTCAATCATTAAATGTATCCTATTTTTCTTTCTTGGGGTTATTTTATTTTTGTATTTTTTAATATATAATACTGCCACTCCCAACTTGATGTTTCCTGCAAAGTTGGGCAAAGCATAATGCCTTACCAGATGCCTGTAACTGCATTCCAGAAACTTGTGCAACATTGCATATAAGTTATAGCCCTCAAAATCTGCTAGTAGGCATCTCAGCTTCTAAATCATGTGCTTTAGGAAAAAGATGATAACATTTTGCTTACCACGTTAAATAAAAACTTAGGTTGTAACCCATATTGATAACCGACAGAACTCAACACCTTATTGACCATATCAACCATAGAAATTTGGCTTCATTTTTCATTCAGAAAGGGAATGACATACGACAATTTAAACAGGAAAATGAAAAACAAAGAAATTGAAAGTAGATAGCTATCTACTAAAACAAAACTAAACCACTAGGCTAAATGACTAGGATAGCTAACAGATGCATATTTGAATATCAAACCAGCTTCCTGATGTGTATAAATAGATAAATATATAGATGTCTGATAGATATTCTGGTAGAATGCACCTAGAGGTCCTACCTTTTCAGTTGAGTGCAGTCTATTGTTGAAATTCAGAAAATATTTTCATTATTAATATTCCTTTATCACAGTGAAATAGAAAAAGTTGTAAGTTAACTAACAAAGAAATCAATGCTCTTTCTTACCGCAAAGCAACAACAAAAAGATTATCAACTAAAAGTATATGTTGCCCATGCTCACTTTCATTGTAGAATCAGTAAAAGATATAAGATGTGTTTCTGTCTGTTACCATAGCAATGTCAGGGTAGCGCCGTAGTAGTAGCTGAACAATTAACCACACTCCCACTTCTGTTCCTGGATTGGATGATGCCAAGTGAGAGAAGATAGGTCTCAGAAGGGATGATATGCAGCCATAATATAAACCTTTTGTTGATGGGCTTAGAAGACCAGGCACTAGACATAAAAAGGCAATTCCTAACTGCAGTGTAGAGAGAGTAACAACCGTGCGAGGATGATCAACTGCTACATCCACTAAACTACTTGATTTTCCTCCTAGGGCATGAAGCCAAAAGTTAACCTGAAATCAGAAAGAGTTATGATCAGAATACATAGAACACATCATACAGGCAACAAAGCAATGATAATTAAACAATATCAAGCAAATACGATTACAATATTGATGCTTAGAAGAACCAAACAGCAGTTAACAGAGTTCACCTCCTCATGGGTGGGCTGTAAGTGACCTGCACAAGTGAGCACACAATATAACCTAAGATGCCCATGCAAACGCCCCCTCCAGCCCTGCTCATTAAATGCCACTTCTGCATCTGTAATCAATGCTCTTCGCACATGTTGAACAGCCCCCTCCATGTCCTTAACAGAGGCAGGGACCGCTGGAGAACCAAAATACTCTTTTAACTGATTTGAAAAGTTTTTTGTTTGCTGCAATTTTGGCAGAAAAGACACCGGTTCCTTTGATGCCAAACTCATAGAATAAAGGATCCATTCTGAGGTCTTTTTATTAGAAAAGATCAATCTTGAAACAAATTCCAGCTCATCGTGTAACAGTTCAACAGTAATGTGTATGACCATGTCTGCAAAGGTACATCTTTTAACAAGGGCTTCACGACAAGTAAAAGCTAGCTGAGGAACAGATTGGCAAAGAAGAACAAAAACCCAACACGCTTGTTGTATGCAATGAGAAACTGGCGAATTTATCTTATGTTGGCTAGCATCTTTAGAAGATTGATATGAAGCTGTGTTCTCTGAGAAAGAACAAACATCAGGGTATAAAGGACTTCTGTCATTTTTTTTAAGAAACCTTGATAAAAAGTCTGCAAGCAACATCACAGTGGTTTGTTGGATGAATGGATTATTTATTAAAGTAGTTACTAAAAGAGTTGCACCCCACTTTGCAGTAAGCAGACCCTTCACTAGAATATCTGCATAAAGCACAACATTGAATGTCCAGTCAATGGCCATAAGACTAATACTTAAGAAGCCCCAACATACTCAAGAAACCTAAATACTTCAGTAAGGGAATCTAAGGAAAAGGTATGTAATAAATTATCAATAGTAAATGATAAAGATTCTCAAAGATGAACAAATTAAATTAGTTTCTATGGTAAAGTGGTTCTAAATTTCTAATGGTTCAAGATAAAGAGATTAACATGTCTTATGTATAATCGAAAGTTGAAACCTGGTTCTAATAGATCAGGACAACGGGAAACTGCAATTGGAAGCAGAGACAATATATCTGAAATAAAAGCCTCGTTGCTCCAGATGCTTCCCTCAGCCTTGCATTTTTTAATCCACCAGCTCTCTGCATCAGTGCCCAAGTTGAGTCTAGTATAGAATTCAGATGCAGACTTACGCAGGGAATTGATTGCAATCTTTGCTCGATTAATCTGTGAAATCGAATACAACCCATTAGTCATCATGCAAATCCATGTGCAATACAATCACTATAGCAACAGATTGAACATGAACAGGTGACTAAAAATATTAAATCAATGAAAAACGCTGCACATGCATACTGTAATTCCAATAGCAACAAATATAAGCAAGAATCTAGAGAAAGAAGTGAAAGCAGAAGCTGGGACTGAATCAGAATATGATTTAAACTTTAAAGAAAGTTACCAGACTCGGAATCAGCAAAAACTGTTAGAATTTGTACTTTAATTCAATTAGGTTAGATCTTTAAACTGAAAGATAGACAAGCAGCAATACACAAGAACACAAAGATTTTCCTCAGAGAAACCATAAAGGAGAAAACCCCGCAACTTCTTCAGAATAGTTCCGTCACTTAGTACAATGTCAAACCAAGATAGAATACCCAAAGATAAGATGTCTTCAGCAGTTTCTTCTCCTTCACTAGCGCACTTTCCTTTCTCTCTCTTGAAAGAACTAGCTTGTGTGGTGTGTGTCCAAATGAGGGATGGCGCCTCCCTATTCATACTTTACAAGTGATTGATCAAAAACCCTAACTGGGCTGACTTCCTAACCTAATAGGGTTGACTTCCCTCTTGGGAGACTCAAAATACATTTTACAATTTTTCTTTTGGGGATGGCCCCAACTTACAATAGAGGTTTTACCTCAATATTCTAGCATGACCAAATATAATAATAACATCCCCAGACAAAGGAAAAACATCTCCGATGGAGGTACAATAAAATACAATAGAATATCTTCCGAAGTTACATTTTCAACAACACTCCCTCTTAACTAGGAAGGTATTCTCCCGACCCAGTCATAGTCACAACTAGACAGTCTCTGGACATCATCATCGGCACTGGATCATCGTTGTTGGATCATCATCATCATCATTGGATCATCGTCGTTGGATCATCATCACTGCTACATCAATTCTCATCTTGTCAACCATTGACTAGTGACATCTCTCGAATTTATCCGTCCTCAAAAGTTCTATAGAGCCAGCCCTGTTTCATGCTGGATGTAGGCCTAGATCCCTTCTAGGACTTTATTAACATTTTGGTATAGTGCTAGCCCTTTTTTCATGTTGGATGTATCTCGTACAGTGCCAGTCCTTTTTCATACTGGATGTACCTTGCAATGCCAGTCCTATTTCATACTGGATGCCTTCGCAGGGTCAGTCCTGTTTCATACTGAATGCCTTCGCAGGGTCAATCCTATTTCATACTGAATGCGGATCTCTGCGGTGTCAATCATGTTTCGTATTGAATGCCTTCGCAAGGTCAATCTTGTTTCATACTGAATGCGGATCTCTGCAGTGTCAGTCTTGTTTCATACTGAATTCCTTCGCAAGGTCAGTAATGTTTCATACTTAATGCGGATCTTTGCAGTGGAGTCATGTTTCATACTGACTGCAGGGCTAGAACCATCTAGGACTTCAAAGAGTCAGTCCCGTTTCATATTGGATGTGTCTCTCTATAGTGTTAGTCTTGTTTCATACTAAATGCAGGCCTAGCACCATTTAGGACTTCAGCCATCTTTCTCATGATGGACACCGATCTGCACAACTCCAAGCTTGTCCTTGAAGTACCAAACTTCACTCTCGCCAGAGGCTTGGTCTAAACATTGGTTGTCTGCTCGTCCATTGCCATATACTGGAGGTTGGAGCTTCACTGCTCCTCTCTGCACCATATCCCGGATATAGTGATACTTGATCTCAATGTGCTTCGACTTGTCATTAAACACCAGTTTCTCAAACAACTTCACACAACTCTGGTTGTCACATAAGATATAAGTCGCCTCTAAATCGAGATCAAACAAATATGACAGTAGCTTCTAAAGCCATACTACCTCACAATTAGCCAAACAAGCTGCACTGTACTCTACTTCGACTGTACTCAGTGCCACACTCGACTACTCCTGCTAAACCAAGAGATCAACCCCAGATCCCAAACTGAAGTAGCATCCTGAAGTGCTCTTTCTGTCACTGGCACTGCCTGCCCAATCTCGATCAACATAACCATGTAGGTTAATCTTCTAATCCGTCGCATACTTGAGCCCATACTCAATTGTACCCTTCAGGTACCTCAATACATGCTTTGTAGCAACCAAGTGAACAAGTATCGGATCTGTCAAAAACTAGCTCAATGTGTTCACAGCAAAGCATATGTATGGCCTCATGTTCGTTAAGTACATCAACGAACCAATCATCTGCCTATACATCATGGCATCAGCTGTCTCAAAAGAAGCATCACTCAACAATTTCATGTTTGATGCCATGGGTGTGGCGATAGCCTTGCATTTCATCATTCTGAACCTCTTCATAATCTCTATTGCATACTTGTCTTGTCCAAGAAGTATCCCATCTGAATCCTGCCATACTTCCAGTCCTAAGAAGTAGTGCATCATCCCCAGGTCATTCATCTTGAACTCTGTAGCAAGCCTTCTCTTTGTATCTGCAATGAGCTCATCCTCTCTTGTTAGGAACAGGTCGTCTAATACAGTAGTAGTATCATTGGTCTTCTGCCCTCAACTTTGAAGTAAAGGTTAGAATCTGCTTTACTCTTGGTAAAGCCTAAGCTTGTCATAAAGTTATCCATCCGGCCATACCATGTCCTGGGTGCCTGCTTCAAACCGTACAAAGCCTTCTTTAACTTGCACACATGAGTCTATATGTCATGTGTCTTGAATCCTAGTGGTTGCTCCACATACACTTCCTCTTCAACTACAGACCATTCAGGAAAGTTGTCTTGACGTCCATCTAGTGTATCTTCCATTTCATTACTGCAGCTAAGGCTAGTACTGATATGATGGAAGTGTATCTCGCTACTGGTGCAAATGTCTCTTCATTATCGATGCCTTCTTTTTGGGAGAAGCCACATGCCACAAACCTTGCCTTGTATTTTTCGATGCTACCGTTTGCAGCATGCTTGATCTTGTAAATCCATTTGGAAGATACTACGGACTTCCCTTTTGGTCTCGAAACTATCTCCTGGACATCATTAATCAAAATTGACTGATACTCTTCGATCATGGCTTCCTTCCACTCCTTTTCAGCAACTTCCTCATAATTGGAAAGTTCATTATTAATGATGTCGCACAATAAGGCTTCATAGGTGGAGTTTGGTCATGGTCTTTTAATTTCTCTAAGTGTCCTATCTGGAGCACCATACCTCTCTACATCTTGAATAGCTTCACGTGCCCATGATGGTCTTCTCTGGTAGGAATTCTTCTCATGAGGTGGATCTACAGGTTCCTGAGGTTTCGCCAAGTCATGATCTTCATGGTTTTCTTGAGTCACTTCTTCCATAACTGCATCTTTGGTTCTGGGTACTTTGGGTTCTTCAGCATCTTCAATGTGGAATTGTTTTGACTTGTTGTAAGCTGAGACTTCATCAAAAGTAACGTCTCGACTGGTCTCAATCTTCTTGAATCCTGGGAAGTACATTCGGTATGCTTTTGATTCGTCACTGTATCCCACAAATATGCCCTTCTTTCCTGAAGGGTCTAGCTTTGTCCTCTTTTCTTTGGGGGCGTATATGTACACGGGGCAGCAAAATATCCAAAGATGGCTAACTTCTAGTTTCTTTCCTGAGAAAACTTCTTCTGGAGTCTTGTTATTCGAAACACGGTGAGGTGTTCTATTTTGTACATACACGATTGTTCTTGTTGCTTCTGCCCATAGGTGCATAGGAAGGTCTTGGTCATGAAGCATCGCCTTTGATGCTTCCATTATCGTTTTGTTCTCCCTTTATGCAATGCCATTTTGCTGAAGATTGTAGAGAGTGCTCATCCTCTCTTAATCTCGGATTCTCTGCATAGGTCTTTGAACTCATCTAAAGTGAATTTGTCGCCATTGTATGATCGTAAGGTCTTAATCTTCTTTTTGGTGTGATTCTCTACCAAAGCTTTGAATTCTTTGAACTTGCTGAAAACTTCATCTTTTCCTTTCATGAAGTAAATCCAAGCTTTACGAGAATAATCATTTATAAAAGAAACATAGTATGCATACCCACTTAAGGAATTGAATGACATGGAGCCGCATACATTTGAGTGGATTATTTCCAAGATTTCTTTCACCTTACTTTCACTGCTTGGAAATGGTTTCTTTACATTCTTCCCTTGCGCACATCCTTTGTAAGTGCCTTCATGTTTTGCTTGGAATTCGGGAAGGCCTGGTATTGTTTTGCTTGCAATTGGTAGAGCCCTATAGTGTACGTGTGCAAGCCTTCGATGCCATAGTTCACTTGGTTTTATAGAGCCATGAACCAAGGCCTGTTTTGGTTGTCCTTTCAACTTGTACAGACCTCCCTCTTGCTCTCCAATTATTGTTGCATCTATTGTTTTGCCTCTTGGCCACATGAGCACTTGGCCATCAAGGAATGCAACATGAAATCCTTTAGCATCTAAAGCTGAAATGGAGAGGATATTTTTCTTCAAACCTAGTACGTAGAGAACATCTTGTGTCTTCATTGACTTTCCAGAGTCCAACTTGTAAGAGGCTTCTCCACTCCCTTTTATGGGAAATTAATAATAATCTCCAAGCTTCACCTTGTGAGGTGACTCATGTTCTAATAAGTTGATAAAAAATTCTTTGTATCCTGTCATATGCTTGGAAGCTCCATTGTCCACCAGCAAATCATTGCTTCCATGAGTAATAGTACCTGTAAGAGTTGAGATCAGAACATATTCTTCATCACTTGAAGAATCTTCTCTTGTTCTCTTGCTTGCGGGTTCATCGTCTTCTGCAATATGTGCATGATGCTTCTCTTTTTGTTTTCCTTGAAGGATCCTTTGTTTCTGGGACAATCTCTTGAGAAGTGGCCTTTCTCATCACATGTGTAGCATCTAAGATTTGTGTAGTCCCTTCTTGGTCTATGATTCTTTTGGAATTTCCTGGGTCTTCTGTAAGAGTGATCCTCCCTCTTTCCTTCATTCTTCTTAGCTTGAGCTATTAGAGCTTTAATCATCACTTGCTCCCATCTTCTCCTCTTGATACTAATCGAGCTTCTTCTTGAGTGCATTCCTCCCACAATTTGTTGAACTCGATTAGTTTCTTTATGGCACATATCCCTTGAATGAATGAGCCCCATGACCTTCGAAGTCCATTCAAGGTAGTCATCACGATCTCTCCTTCAACATTTTCTTCAATGGCCTCTAGTTGCTCCTTAATCTGAGAAACCCTTGTGAAGTAAGACTGAATGGTCTTTGAATGTTGGATCTTCACATTCTTGAGTTGATTCCTCAAGGTCATCTTCAGGTTGATGTTCTTTCCTTCAAATAGCTTGGTCAAAGCATCAAACATCTACTTAGGAGTCTTCCATGATTATACATGAGGGATGAGGTTATCCTTGATGGAATATACAATAATCCTTTTAGCTATTATCATGTTCTTCTTGTGGTTTGCCTTTTCCTCTTCTCCCTTTGGTTCTGGAACCTCCTTATTGACATATTTGACCAAGTCATTCTCCTCTAAGATAAGAGAGGTTTTATACTTCCATGCTCGGAAGTTATCTGCTCCTTCAAGCTTATCCTCAACCTTGGTGTGATTCATCATCTTGATTCATCATCAGCAAGGAAATAGATCTTACCAATTTGAAATGCCCGAGCCGATTCTGGATCTAGCTGACCTAGGGTTCCATAGAGAAACCCTAATTTTCCAAACATGGAATCTTGAAATTTTGTCTGTGTTAGGATTATTAATCCTCCCTTAACCATACTATCTATTAGATTATATTTGCCTCACTTAGGAACCTTAATTCATTATTTGGGTCCACTTGGCCTAATGGGGCCACCTAGATCGGTTACTAGAGTGTGGGGAACACTGTTAGAGGTTAACTGCCACTTACTGCATGTGCATGCATCAGTTTGGGCACCTCCTAGACCAATCCCTATATTTTAGGAACAACTGGGAGTCCCGACACCAACCTCCATCAGTTAGGTGGAGTTGGAACTAGTTAGTCTTAGTTAGCCCCCAGTTACATTCAGTTACTTCACAATCAGTTAGCTAGTGCCAGCAATGCATGGATAATGCATGGATGCATGGGGAGGAGCACTTTTCTTACCTACCACACTCAGTTGCACTAAGTTAACTAGTTGTAACCGATTGATTGATTTGTTGTTGGACATCAAGGAGTTGATCTTTGGACTCATACTTTATCAATTACTTCACAATCAGTTAGCTAGCGCTAGTAATGCATGGTTGCATGGGGAGGAGCGTTTTTTCTACCTACCACACTTAGTTGCACTGAGTTAACTAGCTTACACTGATTGATTGAGTTATTGGACATCAGGGAGTTGATCTGTTGGACTCCAATATTGATTGAGAGACCATGAGTTAGAGATTCAGTTAGATACAGTCAGATCCACTTGGTAGATTCGAATTGCTACCTAATGCATTCGAATTCTTCCTATTTGTAACCTATTGTACATTGGATTTATTATTGTGAATGATACTGTAAATTCCTGAGCAATACTTGTCTGTTTCCTGTGTGGTTTGTTTTGTTCAGTTTGTATCTTCATTCTCCATTCTTTTGCTGCAAACATTATTAGAACTATCTGCTTGAAGATCTAAATGGCATTCAAATTCTAATATGGTATCAGAGCCTTCTCAGGCAGGGTTTCAAGCTTGTTTCTCCCTGGTGAGGAAAAGCATGATTTTAACAGTTCATATGTTTTAGTGTTTTTGCAATGAAATTGACAGGTGCTACATAGCTTGTGTGAAGCTTTGCAAGTCTTCGAGTAATTTTGAGTTCACATACTCCTAAACCACGGATCCTCACAACTTCCAATTATCTTGATTGGAAGGTTGATATGCAGTTGGCCTTGCGCAAGCATGGCTACGACATGATCATACATGGATGGGAGGCTGAACCTCATCAGCCGGTTGAGCAGAACAAGTTTCTGAACCATTGTGATGAAGCATTCGGGTACTTATGTACTTATATATCCAGAGATCTCCTCTTCCACCTAGAAGGCTTGAGGACTCCCAGAGAAGCCTGGGAAAAGCTTGATAGCTTGTTCAACAAACAAGATGAGCTTTGGGGATACATTCTAGAGAATGAGTTGGTATCTTTACATCCCAGCAGTTTCGAGACTATTGAGCAATTCTTTACTAAATTCAAGTCTCTAGTACTTCAATGCAGACAGTGCGGAATAGAGCGGAAGGATGAGCAAAATGTCCTTTCCATACTCAGCAAACTAGGCTTTGAGTATTCTGTATTTGTTTCCATATTTCATTCCAAGAGGGAAAGCTTTCCTGATTGGGAAATTCCTTCATTAGATTCTTTTTCCAAGTCCTTAATCAAGGAGCAAGACAAGTTGATTCGAATAGGAGTCATCAAGACCTCCGAAGATCAAGCTTTCCTAGTTATTGACTCTTCCAAAGCGCAAGCAAAGGGGAAATCAAAGAAGGAGGAGCCAAAAGCAGCTGATTCGAATCAGCAAACTTCTGAAAGGGCCTCCAGCTCTAAGAAGAAAAAGAAAAAGTGTCCCTACTGTATGAGGGGTTTTCATCCAAAAGACTAGTGCATGAAGAAGACCCTCGACCAGATGAAAGCTCTATGTGTTCAGAACAATATTGCCCTTCCACGAAGAGCAGTGATATCAGATGATGAAGAGCAAACTGAAGAAGATGAGATATGCTTGCATGCAAGCCTCTCTCCGTCGAAGGCTTATGTGATAGATTCTGGAGCATCCAACCACATGGTTGCTTCCATGGAATCCTTCATCACTTTCCCTCTATCAGGAGGACGTAGCAGTCAAATGGGAGATGACTCTAAAATCCCAAATGTTGAGAGAGGTTCAGATAAAATCCAGCATGATGATTTCATGCCATCTCCTACAAAAAAGCAAATTGTGGAAGATGAAGAAGAAGCAGATTTTTCCCTACAGTCAATTCGAATGGAAGAAAGTCTCCATGAAGTGACTCCTCTTGCTGCTCCAGAAGTGTATGAGATCTCTGATATCTCCTCTCCTCACATGGCTGATCCAGAAGAAGACATTTGAATCTCTGTTTGTGAAGAAAAACACTCCTTCCATTCTTTGCAAAAATTCTCCAGTAATTCTTTAAATTTTGTGCATAGTTTAGCGGTGACTGTTTCAGAAACGGTAGAGGAATTTGATTTCTCTGTATATAATAGTGTTGCTGGTGTGCAGATAAGTAATACCACTGATATTCTCGAAATAATATCAAGTTATAAGAGTGATCCATTCACTCTCATTGATCTAGAGCTTCCAGTAAATTTCTACAAGTTTGCATGCACCGAAAATCAGAATTTTGAAGAAGGAGAAAATTGTGCATCTACCGTCTCGGTGGAGCAAAGTTTTTGATATGATATGAATATTTTTGTATCTAATTTATTTTCTGATCTGATAATATGTGATTCAGGTTTCAAGATTCAAGAGCTTTCAGTATTGCTTATAACTGGTTTCACCAATTTTGGTGTGACAAATCAAGCACCGCAAGTCTCTTTCAATTTTGTTGTTGAGGATTCGATGTTAGTTCTTTCTTCTGAATTTGCTGATATCAGATTTTGTGAAATATTGGATATTTCTGAAGCTATATCAGATTATGGAGCTCAAGCATTCACTCTCCACAGTCCCAGGGCTTCTCTACCTTTGGTCACATGCTCATCTCCTCACAGAACTAGTAAAGAGGGAGACATTCTGCATCCGCCGAACACTTGCTCCTAACACTTGGGGTTGATTTTACCACTAATGGTTTGTTGTTCAAGGCTGACATATATCAGGTTCTTGGGTGTTCCTCACATGGTTTGAATTCTCAAAAAAATTTACCCTCTCTTCAGTTGATTTCAGCTGCTCTACATGGGTCCAGTTTTCACCGTGCAGCTGTTTGTATTTCTGATTCAGTTGGGTACATTGTTCTTCTTCCAAAGAGGAAGATTCCTCCAGACATAAGCATGTTGTTTGGAATCATGGGTTCACCTGCACAAAAGAACCAAAATACTGTTGTCGCATAGTAGTAGCAAATATTTTCACAAGTTTTTTCAAAATTTGTATTTCTTCTTATTTTGAGGGGGGGGGGGTTCCCATTAGGTTTTCCCCTGTTTCCTTGGTTGTATTAAGCAGCATTTTTCACTATCTTTTAGATTGTATTTGGGTGACCTATGGCCTTGTTACCAAGGCCCACAGTTGTCCAAGTTAGGATTCAGGGGGGGTGTTAGGATTATTAATCCTCCCTTGACCATATTGTCTATTAGATTATCTTTGCCTAACTTAGGAACCTTAATTTATTATTTGGGTCTGTTGTCCGCCGATTGCACACCAGCAGCATAAATCTTCCGAAAGTTGTCTCCTCACTTGAGAAAGTGGGAGAGGTGTGACCTTGGGGGCAAGCACAGAGCTAGGTACTGTCACCTACTCCTAGCTCCTCCGTTTAGGCTAACTCCTAACGAAGCCAAGGGGGGTAGTCCCTACAAAATAGTTTCTATGGCTCTTAAGTTGTTAAAGTGTTTTGATTAGTTGCGGATGTGGATGGGTGTTGTTTAGGAGTTATTATGATTTGAAGTGTTTGTTTATTATGAATATGACACTAAATAAA
>LPNX010310351.1:429581-489026 GCA_001517045.1 Pseudotsuga menziesii | reverse complement strand
GACGGATCAACTGATACACTGGAATCAGACTTTGAACAAGTCTATCAACTGGCGGCTCCTTAGGTAACCCAACTTATGGTACAAAAAGTTGGATAACAGGGTCCACTAGTACCATTGGGTCTACTTGGCCTAATGGGGCCACCTAGATCAATTACTAGAGTGTGGGGAACACTGCTAGAGGTTAACTGCCACTTACTGCATGTGCATGCATTAGTTTGGGCGCCTCCTAGACCAATCCCTACATTTTAGGAGCAACTGAGAGTCCCAATACCAACCTCCATCAGTTAGGTGGAGTTGGAATTAGTTAGTCTTAGTTAGCCCCCAGTTACATTCAGTTACTTCACAATCAGTTAGCTAGCGCTAGCAATGCATGGATAATGCATGGTTGCATGGGGAGGAGCGTTTTTCCTACCTACCACACTCAGTTGCACTGAGTTAACTAGTTGTAATTAATTGATTGAGTTGTTGGACATCAAACAGTTGATCTTTGGACTCAGACTTTGTCAGTTACTTCACAATCAGTTAGCTAGCGCTAGTAATGCATGGCTAACGCATGGTTGCATGGAGAGGAGCGTTTTTCCTACCTACCACACTCAGTTGCACTGAGTTAACTAGCTTACACTGATTGATTGAGTTATTGGACATCTGGGAGTTAATCTGTTGGACTCCAATATTGATTGAGAGACCACGAGTTAGAGATTCAGTTAGATACAGTCAGATCCACTTGGTAGATTGGAATTGCTACCTAATGCATTTGAATTCTTCCTATTTGTAACCTATTGTACATTGGACTTATTATTGTGAATGATACTGTAAATTCCTAAGCAATACTTGTTCGTTTCCTATGTGGTTTGTTTTGTTCAGTTTGTATCTTCATTCTCCATTCTTTTGCTGCAAACATTATTAGAACTATCTGCTTGAAGATCTAAATGGCATTCAAATTCTAATAGTCTGGATAGGAAGATGCACCTCCTTGAGGCGAGTTGTCCATTGAGGTCCTTTTCGAAATTATGTGTAGGGAAACTCCAAAAACTTGATGCCCTAGTTTCCTTCGGCGGCAGTGATTAGGTCAAAATTGAAACTTCTCCCAACTGGAATCTATCTCCACCAACAAATGCGCCTCTTTGAGGCGAGTTAGCCTAGCCCTCTTTTATGGAATTTCGTGGAGAAAATTGCTAGAACTTGGAAGCCTTAGTTTTTGCAGTTGCATAGTGCCTTCTTTCAGAGTGGCTCTAATACCATGTTAAAATTTGTACTTCAATTCAATTAGGTTAGATCTTTAAACTGAAAGATAAACAAGCACAGCAGTACACAAGAACACAAATATTTTCCTCGGGGAAACCATAAAGGAGAAAACCCCGCAACTTCTTCAAAATAGTTCCGTCACTTAGTACAATGTCAAACCAAGATAGAATACCCAAAGATAAGATGTCTTCAGAAACTTCTTCTCCTTCACTAGCGCACTTGTCTTTCTCTCTCTTGAGCGAACTAGCTTGTGAGGTGTGTGTCCAAATGAGGGAGGGCGCCTCCCTATTTATACTTTACAAGTGACTGACCAAAAACCCTAACTGGGTTGACTTCCTAACCTAACAAGGCCGACTTCCCTCTTGGGAGACTCAAAATACATTTTACAAAATTTCTTCTGGGGACTATTGCCCTGACTTACAACAGAGGTTTTACCTCGATATTCTAGCATGACCAAATATAATAATAACATCCCCGGACGGAGGAAAAACATCTTTGACGGAGGTACAATAAAATAAAATAGAATATCTTCTGAAGTTACATTTTCGACAACAAAAACTGGGCAAGGTAAAAGAGCGAAGAGTTTGGATCATCCGGATTGAATCGGGAAAAACTCGGCAAGTTCAAACAAAATAAAGATACACATAGTTTGAATTTTTTTTTAAAAGCATTCGTCATTGATATTTAATAAAGCCATGTCATACAATGCAAAATACCAATAGATGTCCAAAATTTCATGGATGAATAGGTATCTCATAGATGATACGAGTCCAAGAGGGATCCAAACTGAGAACTGGAAGCATCTGCTTATAAAAGTTACATAACAACCGAAATACTAAATGTTTCTCCGATAGCAGAGAGAAATTCCACTGAAACAGGCTTAAAAATGACTGAAGGGGTTTTGAACACATCCAGGGGTCTCAGACAAGTCAAACTCTGTCAACACCAAGCTTGACTCATTTGAGTCAGAAAAAATCATCTTCCCACTGATCAGATCAGAACTCATGATCTGGAGGTTTAAATCGTGATTCCTGTGACACTGCTTTAAAGTTCCCATCCTGGAAAGTAGTTTATGAAACAAGTTACAACCTTCATCCAAGACTGCGAAGCATCCTTCGCCAAACAAAAGGATAAAAGAGAATTATCCTCTGTTTATTGTTTGTAAATTGTTTCCAACGAGATTATCTCCAAGCTGTGCTATAGAGAAATAGAGGCGCTGAAAAAACATTAGTAGCCAAAGCCGTACCATAGTTCAAACCAGCAGGTAATGTGGAAGTTCATTTTTTCTTCATTTTGAAGGATAAAAAACTACAATTATACAAATCTTAGCAAGAACATTATCACTGGAATGGATATAGAATCTAGATGGAAAGAGGAGGGAAAAGATATTTACAGTTTATGCCAATCCTGGAAAGAAGTGGTTTGTAAAATAACCTTCAAAATTCATTCAGAACCAGGAAGCGTCCTCCACCCAACTACGAGATAAAAGAGAATTAAACTTGTCTACTACAAGATTATCCCAAGCCATGCTTTAGAAAAACTATGATCAACTGGAATAAAGTTAATAACTAATTTTTGTGTCATAAGTCAAAACAGCAGTTGATCTGGAAGTTCGTGTTTGCATTATTATATTGTTTTAACAACAGGTAGAGCTTTTATATTAAAAGAGATGAGAATAACAGCCAAACGATACAACATATGTCATCCTGCTGTGAGGGGATTAAAAGAAAGGTGCCTTCAGTCCAAAATTCCCCTTCCCTGAAAGGTACATACAAAATTTCCGCAGCTACCACAACAAAACTTCTAGTACCATATAAGCAGACATACTGGCCAAACAAAACAGCAAAAAAACACTGCATAACAGTAACAAAAAAGGAAGAATATAAAATATGTCACCCTGCTGTGAGGGAATTAAAAGAAAGGTGCCTTCAGTCCAAAATTCCCCTTCCCTGAAAGGTACATACAAAATTTTCCCAGCTACCACAACAAAACTTCTAGTACCATATAAGCGGACATACTGGCCTAACAAAACAGCACAAAAACACTGCATGACAGTAACAAAAAAGGAAGAATACAAACTAAAATCTGCATAGCAGACTTAACCAGCTTGCCTGGAGGATTCCAGGTCTATGACTTCATTCACAGGCTGACAAACAGAGCCTTCTTCTAGAACCCACAGCTCAGCATTGGAATAATCCTAGCAATGGCTCTCCTGAGCCATGTTGAACAGCTTGTCCACATCCGCTAACAGTCTATCAACCTGACCACTGTGCACCCTAGCACTGTCTTCCACGTCATCCAATCTGGTGTCCATAAGAGAAATGTGGTATGAAATTTCTCGCATGGCATCCACCATGCCATCCCAGCGGAAATGCAGAACCCTCAGCATGGCACCCGTACCACGCGCAATTTAGCTTTCCAGGATGGCATTTTCAGAATAGAAGAGTTCCTTTCCTTGACTAAACCCAAGACTGAGCACACAGCCTGAGTGCTTCCAACAAAAGAAATCAAACACACCGCAGCCCAGACAAAGGGTATGCCCAGAAAAAACGACAAGCCAGAAGGTGACCCGACTCTCTATGGAGAGCAAGGTCCCTTCAAAGCAGAAAATGAACCTGTACATAATAACAAGCACTGGAAACCAGTACCCACAGATGAGCTGCTGCAAATTCTGAAGTCCACAACCACGCAAAATATTTGAGCGTTGAAGTACTCTCAATGCCAAGCCTGAACACTGAAATTATGCTAGTGGAATCGAAGCTCGAATCCAAAACAAGAACAGAGTCGAGACGAAGCAATAGACCAAGCGCTGAAAGTGTTTCAGACGTCCAAATAATCCCACAGCCTTCCTGAGGGGGGATAATAACCTCCATTAAAATCCATGTCGCATGAGCTGATGAGCAAGTATGGACCAAGATCCGCGTATGGGAGAAATAAAGTTCAACTGGAGGCTAGATAGGTTGAGGACCAAGTGCCCATCCAATATAACGCATGCCTCTCCGGAATTTATTACCATTGACATGACTTGAAATGGGTTTAAAACATTTGGGAATCCACCTTCTTTGTGGAACTTGGAAGTCCACCCTTTTGGATGCAAACACCTTTGTCTAAGGTTGCTCCTTGATTTGCTAGAGTGTCTACGTGAGCATTATTATGTCTTCTAATATGCATGAGGCTTGATTCCTTGATCACCTTGAGGAAGTGGAGGGTACGTCTTTGAATCCTTCCTTGAGCAATCTCTTCTTTGACTAGACCTTTCCTGGCCAAACAAATAACAAGCATGGAGTCGCCAACAATGATCATTTTCCTCACCTGAAGATCAGCTAATAACTTAGCTCCCATCATTAGAGCATGCCATTCAGCTTGATTATTAGTTGCTATACCTAAACCCCAAGCGAAAGAAAGCAATATTGTCCCTTTGGGATCCAACAAACCCCCCCTTGCATCTGCCACCCTTATTTGCATTATTACAAATAACAGTAAATACAATTATGAAAAATTAGCATGAACATTATCAATGGCATGAATATAAATGAAACAAGGACGCTCTAATGAGGTAAGAAAATGGTTATGACAGTCATGGAAATAAGTGGTTTGTGAAATATCCTTCCTCTAGTACCATAAAGCATCCTGTTACCAACTTTTTTGTACCATAGTTGGGTTACCTGAGGAGCCGCCGGTTGACAAACATGTCCAATGTTTGATTCCAGTGTATCAGTTGATCCGCCTTTGTGTCTAGCCAGTTTTGGCTAGTCAGTTTTTTGTTTGAATAATTATGATCATGGCCCCACGGGGTTTGTAATAAAATGTGCTAATAGGGTGTTTTGAGTGGTTCGGTCTCCTAAGACGTAGAATTTCAACTAAGGTATTCCAGGGAGTTTTTTGCCCTTGACAATTATGCTTTGCCTATAGCCGAGTATAATTGACGAGGTTTTCTCCCGCTTCCTCCAAAGCTGGAATGCCCGATTTTGAATTCTAGGCCTTGGGGGGTTATTAGAGCCCAACTGAGTATATATAAACCTACTAGACATTGTTAGAACAGACTATGGTCATGTCCTAAGTCAATAGAACCCTCAGAAAAAATTTGAAAAAATTTTACCGGACGCGTCAAAATTTTTATTTTTTAATTCTTTAAATTTTTCCATAATTTAAATGGAAAAATTCAATTTGTAATAAGTTAGTCATCCGGAACCCGAATTCAGTGATTGAAGGCTCTAACCTTAAACCAAAAATCATTCATGATCAATAGGCCAGCTATCTCCAAGTTTCAGAAGTTCATTCAGCCTCATAATTAATAATTTCTCAAAAAAGTCATTTACAAAGAAATTATTAATTAAAATATTAAAAATGAATATTTTGGAGAAAATAAGAAACTCTCCAAAATAAACCAAATTGAATAAAATAAAAGGCTAAATGACATGGCACGGAGCATTTATGATGATTCCAATCAATATCGGTCAGTTTCAGATCAAGTATCGGAGTGTAGCAATTGAACTATCAGTCAGAAATTTGCCCTCTTTGGTCAAATCCGTTTTTGGTTGAAGTGTGGGTTATCTATTGGTTGGGTGATCATTACGAGGGAGGATGAGCCACCTCACCCCCCCTCATTACTCCAGCACTCAGTTGCAGCTTAGTTCAACTCCAAATCATCATGCTGAGCTCATTCAATTACTCTGGTGTTACTCTTAGTCCGGATTTAGGGGTTTGAGCCCTATTTTCTTTCCTTCTTGTATAAATAGAGGCTCTTTCAGCTCTATCAGGGTGAATGATTGATGTAGAGAACCTCTGGTGAAATATTGTAATGCTTGTTGCTCTTATGCAACCTATTTTTTAATAAAGAAAGGCTTTGGAGGCTCATGTTGTGTAGATCTTGGATGCATATGTTCCGGCTAATGAGTTCATATTATTTCAATTGCTTTGCTTTTGCTAATTTGTGGGTATTAATACATGCTTTAGAGGGCTTATACAAGCACGTAAGAATAGGTATTTGTAGCTTTCAAGTTACCTATTTATTCCATTTACTTTCAGAAATCTTAAAGAGCATTGTTTTATTCAGCTATATTTCATGCTTTTGTGATTTGTTTAGTAAACAATACATGATTTAACCCCGGTTTTGGCAAGTGTATAAGTTTTTGTCTGCAGATCACTTCACCGTACCAAGTAGAAGGTTGAGCTAAGTTGCATCTCCTTTTCTTGGAGCCCCGCATACGTTTCTAGCAGCTACATGCTATCTGGGATCCAATGTGGTTTCAAGGATTCAAAATCCAAGTGGTTTTATCTTCTTTATTCACCATAAAATTAAAATTTTGCAATTTCTCCACTTTATGTTTGCAACTAAAATTCTGATTTATAAAGCTAATCATTTGCATCTTACTTGCTCTCATTTCTAGATCTAGGAAGTGTCAAATTTTTTGCATTTTTACTTAGATCTAGTTAGTACTTGAAGTAGCATAAAGTTCATATCTTTGCTTAAGTACTAAGTGTATTTTGTTAGTGTATTGTATTGTTTAATCCATCATTTTGCAGAAAAATAGCTCGCTGGTTTTTCTCTTTTCATGACAAGTTAAGCGGGAATGCTGACAAAAAATCAAAAAGATATAAGCTCCAAGAAACATTCTTTTTTCCCTTTTCTTCATCCCCATTCTCCAGGTTGCCTTGAAGACATTCTCAAGATCACAAAGGACTCCAAACTTCAAACATTGTAAACAAATTAATAAAAAGCGAGTGGGATTACGGCTCCCACACCCCTCTTCCCCCATTTGGGGGAAGCCTATATCGTCCCTTTGTCATGCTTGTATTTTTGTTTAATAAACTGCTAAAGGTAGAATAGGATAGAATAATTTCATAATCATTAGAAGTTTGTTTTTCATTAAAGTAAGGTAGTTTATTTCTGATTAGTTCATCATTCATAAAATATAAAAGTAAAGATGTTTCTTTGTTTATTTACTTAGTTGAATGCAAAGTCTGTTTACCTTTTTGATATAATTCTACTTACCCCCATGCTTTCCCGGTTAGGGCCTAAAAAGCCTGAAAGAGACTCTTGGGTAGTTTAGCTTTCTTTTTCTTAAGGTTTAATCAATTAATTAATTAAGTCTCTTGAACTTGTCATAACCCAAGTCAAGAGCACTCAGCACTCTCTATCGGAAAGCACAATTAGACTTGCATATCCTTGCATTAAGCATTTAGATTAGCTAAGTCTCTTGAACCTTTGTCATAAGACAAGGTCAAGAGCGCTCTCTGTCGGAGAGTCTTAATTAATCAACTTAATAAAATTTGCAACTCACTTCCCCATAATTAATTAACTTCGTTGTCTCCTTGCTGGAGTATACTCTAACCGACTTCAAAATCGGAGTACCCAGAAATGGCATTGGATTTTTTAATCTTGCAAGAGGAACATAATAAAATTTAAACCCCATAACCAACGCACCGACATTGTAGAGAATTCCCTAAGTTCTTCTTAGTAGAGGCGTCGGAACTCCCCGATGTCTAAGCTTCTCAGCTAGCTGGTCAATCTTCGCGATACCAGCCTGAGATGCTGGGCGGGCCGTCATGTCTTCAACAGATTAAACTTGAACATTCTCCCGGCTCTTGACAAACCTTCGTTGACACCATAAGCAAGATCACATAAAATACTTAAAACATACCAAGAGCACTTGCACAACGTAATATTCACTAGCTTTATTTCAAGACTTGTTGTTAATTTCTTAAAAGCATTGCAGAGTGCTGACTCCATACAGGCACTGGTTTTTTAATCTTTGCATAATTATTATATCTGGATCAATTGTCTTTGGAACATTTTAATTTCTATCTGTGAATGCATCTTTATAAAGTCTTGAATGATTGTTTATCTTTTAATTCTCTTAATAGCAACGTGGATTGCTTTGTCTTATGTGTCAAATTCATAATAAACAAACACATTTAATCACAATAACTCCTGAACAACACCCATCCGCATCCGTAACCAGTAACAACATTGAGCCATAGAAAACTCTTTGTTAGGGATTACCCCCCTTGGCTTCGTTAGGAGTTAGCCTAAACGGAGGAGCTAGGAGTAGGTGACAGTACCTAGCTCTGTGCTTTCCCCCAAGGTCACACCTCTCCCACTTTCCTAAGTGAGGAGACAGTTTTCGGAAAGTTTCTATTGCTGGTGTGCAATTGGCAGACAACACATCCTTCACGGAACAAAGAGATAAAGAGAATTAGACTATGGCCCTTGGTTGTCTTTTATGAGGCTATCCTGATTCCCAAGTCATGCTATAGAAAATTCTATACTACTGAAATAAAGTCAATAACCAAAATTACATCAAAATTAACTGATCGTAACATGGAAGTTCATGTTTTCTTCATTTTAACATATAACAAACTATAATTAGAAAGAACATAGTAAGAACATTATTAATGGAATGAATATAGATCAAATAAGGATTTTTAAGGGAGGTATAAAGATGTTTATGCCAATTCCCCAACCATGGAAGGATTGACATAAGCAGTAAAATTAATGTTGATGATGTGTAGGCACACTAACAATCACAAACCTAAGTCACCTAACACGAGGACATGGAACACAAAGGACACGGAAATACAAGTGTCATTAGTAATTTAGAATTACACATTCGCAAATCACAATGAGACACATAAATGAGTCAATTATAGATCAAGATGTCAAAACCATATTTCTCATTGACATTAAGTCATCAAAATCAAAATGCATTACATAGATGTCGGAATGCCACTGGCAAATAGACTAAAGTCTAATAGTAAATACAAAAAGGAGTAGATCAAGATGGAAGAATTTCATCTATCAATAGTCCTCCTCCATGCATGAATCAACAAACTCATCACTGCTCTCTTCTTCATCCTCCTCCTCTTCTCTACCCATCTGACGATCTACATCTGCTAGTGTGGAGGATGACCCCTCCAGAGGATCACCATCATCAAAAGTGACCAGCTCTAGCACTGGATCATTATGATCCATGTTGGCTAATGCCAACTCAACACTGCCATCCAAACCCATATCATCAGGAAACATATCCCATGTCTTTGTCTTTCCCTTCACCCACTCCTCCCCCTTCCTATAAATAAGACAAAGCTTGGTGTGCACATACACCATTGTCTCTGCCCTAGACTGCTCAAGCATGCTCTTCTTCAAACTGTACAAGTTCCCATATGTGCTCAAATCCCTCTCGCAACAAGAGGATGAAGTAACTTTAGAGATGACCCTCAAGGCTAACTTATGTAGAATAGGGCATGTTGCCCCATGAGCAGGGATGATTTTAAGGAACCATACTTATTTAAAAGTGTATAAATGTTGGCGAATATTACCAATTCTTAAAACGCCAACTATAAAATGATAGGCGATATTTTGATTTCCAAGGATTTTATATCGTTTATATAATAATTTGGCGATTTTTTGAGTGAAAAAAGTTTACCCCATCAAAATTGGGCGAAACAGGGATTCAAAAATGCAAAATGGCGAATGTTTTTTGAGAGAAAAACATGGAAAAATAGCCCACTGGGCTAAAATTCGCCCCTAAAATTATCCCTGCCCATGAGTTGCCCACCAAACCTAGGGTTTCCTAACCCCCTGTCTCTAAGCACATCATAGCCTCCAAATCTCCCACTGGCAGTGGAAAACTCTACAAATCCCTCCTCTAGCTCATCAAGTAAGTCTCTATCCTGAAATAGTCATCTAAATGCTATCTTCCTCCTCTGTGAAATCTCTCCATCCATGTGATGGACTCTGTGTGAGGGCCCCGGCCCACCATTGAGCCATTCATGACTGTAGAACTTGGGGTTCAATGAGTGGGCCAAACAATGCAAAGGTGTGCAATTCTTATCCCACCTGGAGATAAGAATATCCTGTATGGTGGACCATAAGTTCTTTGTCGATGTCTCATACTCGACACACTCAATCTCCATAACAATGGTCCTCATGGACTCAATCATGGAATCCCACCCCTCATAAACATATGCTAGGATGAGTTGGTTCACCGTTAGTGTCTGCAAACCGCAATAGAGAAATGACCGGCTCCATGATCTTAATGGTAAGATCTACCCTCTCCCACCAACCATCATCTAACTCTCTGTCCTTTACCTTTTTTGAAGCAATCTGGTCCATTTTTCTCCGAAAAGACCAAAACTCTGAAATAATCATGGACCCAAGATCATTTTTGACCTCCCTCAACCACTTGAGCATGATGAATGAGGAAGCAAACCAAGAATATGCAATCTTCAACAATGAAAGATGTGTGTACTCTTTGTAGATTGTGAGGGCATTGGTGTGGTTTTATACAAAGTTATGGATATGGCATGCATCATCAATAAGGTTTCCAATCCATGTCACATCTAAAGCAATAGATTTAAGTGCTAAATTCAAAGAATGGAAAATGCAAGGTGTCCAAAATACCTGTAAGAGCAATAAAAGCAAGTATAAATGAGTCTACAACTAACAGCTCAAATATATAAAATGACCTTTCCCCTAGATAGATCTTGTGCTAAATTCAAAGAATGAGCAAATTAGCAATGCAAGGGGTTCAAAATGAAAATACCTGTGGATATTTAGCTTCCACAATCATGCCAGCAGCCTTGCAAACAGGTGTATTGTCCGTGATGATTTGTACACAAGAATCAACACCTACTTCAATGATTTTGATGAACAACTCACCCATATAGTGTGCATCCTTGCATTTCCCAAGAGCATCCACCGCTTTCAAGAACACTGGTCCATTTTGGGAAGACACCATGAAATTGTTGAGTGGATGGTGTGCTGCATCCATCCATCCATCAGAAACAATAGTGACACTGGATGAGGGCCATGTTGATCTAATTGGCTCAAGAATTTTATCCACCTCCTTCTTTGCCTTAACCAACAATGTGGTTCTAAGCTTCTCTAAACCAAGAGGCACATAACCAATTGGAGCTCATTCAATTAGACTTCGACACATCTCAATGAACAATGGTGAGCGTGCAATATTTAATGAAATGAAGTTGAGGTAGAAAAAGAATGCAATGGTAAGGTCCACCTCTTCTCGCGCCTCTTGTTGGAAAATCCTGTCCATTGGATCACTTGGAGTTGACCTCTTTCTTGTTGGATGAGTACTAACCTCACTCCCATATCTGTTAGAGGGTTTCCTCAAGAATGGAAGAGGATCCTCATTCTTTTCTTTCTTGCTTGCTACTACCACCTTCCCTTGGCCAATATGATCCTCTCTTTCCATCTCCCTTCATTGGGTAAGGCTCACTACTTTTCATGCAGCAAGCCCACAAGAGAGGCCCAACAAAGGGCCATTAACCGAGTAATAGGTGCTGTTGAACTCATTCTTGCAAAAATTGCAAGTCCAACTCACATTACCTCCCCCACCAAGATTTGCTCCAGTCCCTTCTTTCCTTGTCACATACTTCCACAAAGGGTATTTTTTCTCTTGGGCTTGTTGTCTTGCTCAAACAGGATTAAATGGAGCTTGAGCTCCACTAGCAACAGATGGAGCACTAATAGAAGTAGATGAACCTAGGCTTGGAGGAGGTAGAGGAGAGGAGACACCAGATGAGGCATTTCAACCTTTCGTTTGCCCTTTAGCAGTTGCCCTAGCTGATTGAGACATTTTTCTTGTTGCCTGATGGTGAGCTTGCAATCCTCCCAACAAAACCCACCCTCAAAGGCACTTGGAAACTTTTGCAAATCCTTCAAATGCTCTTCACTTGCAAAAAAACTCACTCTCACACCTCTTTCCACACTTGCAAATGACCAAATGAAAGTGAAAAAATCGGTTTTGACCCCCACGAGCCCTCATTTCCGTGCTTTTCGTATCCTAGAATTGGGACACAGTCTGCACAGTGGGGGACATGATGCAAACACGCATCTGAAACGTGTTTTAGTCGTGTCCTAAATTAGGATATGAAGCAAACACGTGTCGGACACGTGTTTACATCGTGTCTGTGTCCAACTCAATGACACAACACATGGAGGGGGTTTTGGACATGTCTGGTTTCTTAGTCACAAATGCTTTGTACTTACCCTACCACAAGCATTTAATAGCATTTTGACATTACATATACATCAAAAGCTTATTGGACTACTTATTGGAGACTAGATTTGTCAATATGTCGCTTCATTGAGTTACTTCTCATAAAAAGGTATGGGGTTTTGGACATGTCTGGTTTCTTAGTCACAAATGCATTGTACTTACCGTGCCACTAGCGTTTAATAGCATTTTGACATTACATATACATCAAAAGTATATTGGACTACTTATTGGAGACTAGCTTTGTCAATATGTCGCTTCATTGAGTTACTTTCTCATAAAAAGGTATTTTAGGTACTCAATATACCAAGGGATTTAGGTTCCATTCACATAGTGTTGAGATTAATGTGAACCAACACATGTGCACACTCACATTAGTGATAAATTAGTGCCATTATCATATTTTGTCCTTTGCATCAGATTCCACAAAGAACAGGATGTGCCAATTTTGTCATAAGCAAAAGACAAAGACAAAGGACCACTTTATTCTCAGACGTCCCATCTACTATGGGATACAGGAATGTTTCTACTGCCTCTTCATGGAGTTTCAAAACTTCCTCTCCATCCAAACCAATGGTGCTTATGCTTATTCATAAGGGAGGCACTTGGACTCCGATCTTCCACGCTTCAACAACCCCCTGACCAAACACTACTAGGAAAATCACATCCTTGCTTTTAATGCTCCCAATATACAAGGACACCAAAAGGAAGGCAAATAGTAGCAACACCATTCCAACACGGTCAAAATCCATGAGACATCAAAGCATCCATTTGCTTGTGATACCCTTATAGAGTTTCCAACTCAAATCCGGAGATAGGTCTCACCTTTCCAATAAGCAGTGCTCCGCATCTAGACCTCAACAACAACCCACTTCCTTGAGATAGCGAGACGCACCGCAAACCATTTCTTCTTCCAACTCTTATGGAAAATCCTCTGTCGTGAGCTTTTTCTCTTCAACCTTGGATGCTAAGAGAGATGTAATACAGAGGTTGATGACCTGCAGGAAAGCAACTCTCTTCCTCTTCAAGCAACAGGTTCAGGGTGCAATGAGACTTCTACACTTTCCCTTGTACCCTCTTTCAAGGCATCCCTCAAGGGCATTTGGCTTTTGGCCCTTTGCAATCTATGTATCTTTCCAATTTTTTCTAACATTATTTTCTTCCTCATAGAGATTAGATATGTTTTTGGTTTTATAAAGGGGTAGCCCTTGCGCTCCCACGGTGTATTGATACTATTGTACTTAGCAATCCCATTAACATATTTGTGGTCATTTGTTGGACAACAATAAAATTACTTATCTTATCTTATAACCCCATTGATAGTATTTTAGCGTTTTTTAATATTGCTTACATAAACATACATATCATGCATATATATACACATATACAAATGTGTTCGTCGATGTGTATGCAATGTTCAAATCAAATACATTAGTGTGTCTATATGTCAACATCACTTGGTTAGAGTGGGTCGTGGTTAACCACAAGGTTAGAGATTCAAGTCCTTCTAGCAAGTATATGATTGGTATAGACTCTAGAGAAACCACAAGTGTATTCTTTGAACCCAATACAACTATGGATTTTGTATCAAGGAACTCATCGTTTGTTTCTTTCAAATTTCAAGTTTTTGCATGTTCTTGTTCTTACAACAGTAACAAAGAAAGGCCATGTTTATCTAGCATATTTGCAAGGAGTTTCAACACCAAAAGTCATAGACCACTTCTACTGTGTGTTATGTGTTTAGGACCTCAAGTGGCAAAGCCTCTATTAAGGTAAGAAGAGCAAGCAACAGACACTCTTAACTTTTGGAAGCATTTGTTACATGTCAAGAGCTAAGCAAAAGTTTAATTGAGAGAAGGTTGTGAATCCTTCGATCTCCAAGACGACCTATGGACCAAAGTGAGAATACATTCTACATTTTCACGTGGATTCAATTTACTTTCTCAAATCAAGATGGACTTCTCACTTGCAATAATTGTACATCATGAGGGGTTTAAATAGTGCATTGTCTTCATTCAAAAAAGTCACCAACTATTTAATCTAATTAAGAATCTAAACTACTTTTCTAAGTTCTTCAACTAAAACAACAACCAATCATGATGGGAGGACTTTCGCCTTGATCACAACCCTAAAATAACTTTGAAGCCTCTTGAAAAACTTGTTTCTATAGAACAAAGCTCAAGTAATTGATATGCTTCTTCTTCACCCTCCTAATCAAGACAAACCACTCAATCCAGCATCCGTAGTTGTTACTATTCTATGTCTTCTAATTACATCTGAACCAAAACTTTGTTTATAATCACTCTTTCATTAGGGGTTGCAACAAGCATGTTGGCATATTGGTGTTTTGAGTTGAAGTGAAAGCATCCCCCCTCACTCCTCTACTAACATCGCTAATGGTTTCAACATCATGTCTTGTGGATCATCTCTAGCTTGCAGTTGTTATCTATGTGATGTTGCATGATCTTCCTATAGTGGAATATTCTTATGTTGGTATTTTGTTCACATTAATACCCCCATTCTGAAAGCTACCTTTTGGGTTCAATACTTGAGGTTGATGTGATAGCATACTCACTCTAATAGTAGTATCATCAATGGTTTCAATGCCATGCCTTGTGGTTCATTTTTGGCTTGTGGTTGTTATCTGTGTGATGTCATATGTTATCTTACTACATCCCTATGTTGGGATTTCATTCCAAGTTAGCACTCCCCAATTCTTATTGAGTAGGGTATGGCAATATTCCATTAAATGGTCATAGACTACACATAAATTACAATACTTTGATTTATTTGGTCCTTAAGATGGCATTTGAATGTTAAGTGGTCTCTTTTAAAACAAATGTAACGATGTATATGTCATGTACCACCACCACAACCCCATACGCTTGTAGATCCTCCTCTTTGTGTGCTTGAATCTAGAGAAGAGACAACATGGTATACAATTTGTTGACTCTACCTTCTTACATTATGGGGAAACTCCAACACCAAAAATGAATTATTTTCACATATGGCACAACAACGTTTTGACTCATTAGCTTATCAGCATAGCTTCAAGTATCATGAATGCCACAACCATCACAAATTCCATGGCTCGAAATCCCTTTCTCAAATTTGAAGGCTCTAATTGCATTGAAGCATATGGAATTCTAAGGACAATTGTCCTTCAAATGAACATGATGTGCACTAACTATACACCATGTTGTCGCCTAAATATGCACCTCGGGGTTAGCGTGGTAGAAATCTTCAAGCCACTGGGTGCATCCTTGGGGGCAAGCCACGAGTTGAGATACAGTCACTCAACACTCAACTCCTCCGTCTAAGCCAACTCCTAGCGAATCCAAGGGGGGTGGTCCCTAATAAAGAAAAACTAAGGCTTTAAGCTAAGTTACGAAAAGATGAAAGCTAATCTAGGAGTTTGAAATGAATACCTGAAACAAGAACATCACATATGAAGTAAACCAGCAAAATATAAATGATAAATCAATCATGACACATTAGATTCACTTAAGCAAAATATCGTTTGATTAGACCAACGTCGAAAAGGGGTAAATGGAGTATATTGAAAGAAAATGTTGTGCAATACTTCTTGGTCAGTTTTAATTATTATGGATGAGTGGATTACAGGAAAGAGGGCTCTGATATACTGTGAGGTACGAGGAACCAAGTCCGGATTTTCCAAGTGTTGTTTCACACATGAATGTGGTAGTTCGGAGACAAGGGGGTGTTTCCAACACTACACCAGACGAAGGTGAAGCTTGACGAGTCCCCACGGTCACTATCTAGTGGTTCCCGCATCACCATGAAATTTTCCCACAAAAGCCAAGGAAAGACGTCGAATTTCCTTCCTTCAGGGGGATTAGTTTCAGCTACATGTGGGTTTTTATTAGATGTGAAAATTTTATTGAGTGCATGAATCCTATTTCTAGTTGTCCTAAAGCTCAGGCAAGCCTGCGATGGACAAGAGCATATGCAGAGATTGTGCAAAATTATCCGTTCCAAATTAAGTGCAAAAGTAAAAAAAGAACTTGTAAAGTAAGGAAATGTTATGCTAATTACTAAAGGCCAAGAATTTATTTTCCCTTAGGGTACTTTGGGAAAGCAGGGCCGGATTCGTTACTTTTTATTGTGAAATAAAATAACTTGAAAAAAAAGCTAACTAAACAAACAAAAATCAAAACTAATCTAAAGTTAGCAAAATAAAACAAAAGAAAAAGGCACAAAAGCTCACACCATGAAAATGACGCAGGACCCCCACAAGGGGGATGGATGCAAGCGCTGAGTAGCTCACTTGTTTTTCTTATTTACTTTTACAATATTTTGAGGTGGATGCCTTTGGTCCTCATAACTATGGAGCCATAGGCTTACAAACCTAAGGGGACCTAGCACATGTTCATGTGACTCTAAAATAATGTCTAACATGCTAATATACATTGACACATGGACTTTAATAACCTCCTAAGGCCTAACCACCAAGACAACTATTCCAGCTTTGGAGGAACATGTGAAAAACTCAAAAATTATACATCGCTTAAAAAGCAGTTTATACTTAACAAGGGAAAAAACAACATGGAATAACCAGATTGATGTCTAAGTCCCATGAAAGCCAAGTCCTTTACAAAAAGTCATCATGCTAGTACATTTTATACAATATCACCGTAGGGTATGAACATGTGGAAAAAGAAAAAGAAGGGCCATGAAAGGCTTGATGGACTTCAAAACAAGGATGATGAACATATGACATGTTCAAACTTTGCCCGCTCGCTTGAAAGTCCAACTAAGTACAACTTAGTTGGTAACACACCACGCCTCTTCTTGATTTTTCTTTTGTTGCTAGTGTTCTCAGCTATTTTTGCATTCTTTCCAGTGATAATCCAGTCAACCCTTCATTTGACTTAATCTAATCAACATAAATCAACCAACTATTGAGTTGTTTGGATAGCTTCAAAATTCTAAGGATTGTGGACTCACAAATCACCTTTCAATCTTTGGTTATGTCCATCTATGCATCAATCTTGTTGGAGCTTCTTAATAGTTGCAATTAATCTTGGTCAAAAGATCCTTGAATCTTCTATTTTCATCTCTAACAAACACCATGGTTGTTCTCTTTTCGTCAATCTTGTTGAAGATTCTTAATAGTCGCAGTTAATCTTGGTCAAAAGATCCTTGAATGTTATATTTTAATCTCTAGCAAACACCGTGGTTGTTGTCTTTTCTATTACAACATCTATGCAACCAAGGGTTGGCATGTTATATGAAGAAAAGTGGAAAATAATTGCTTTCTCGTCTTGTCTTTCATCAATGGACGTCCACCATGGCTCAAATGTATGAGCCAATCTAAAGTTGAACCTCGAAGAGATGCTTCAAACTTTGCAACTGTCAACCTTCATCATTAACAACTAGAGCTTTCTATATCATCTCATTCCAGTTTAACTACTTTTTGACCCTTTTTTATATGTTTCATTCTAGCCATTTTGATTCCTTCGACCACTCCCCTTTGCCAGCCAAACTCAATCTTGCAAGTAATGTATAAATACAATTGTTCACCATTAGCTAAAGGAGCAAGCTAAATCAAGGTCGACACAAATGCAAAGAATCTCTCATGCATCTCAATTGCCATTTCTTCTTCCACTTTATCAACTGAAAGCAATGTTTGAGTAACTCGATCCATGTAGAAATCCTCTACAAGTTTGTTAAACAACTCAAATAAATCGAACTTGCCTAATCTAGCTATCTCTTACAACCTCTTTGTTCTTTCAGTGGTAAAACCCAAAAAACTTTTGTTGCTTTCTAATTGGTCTCTAAGAAAAAATTAATTATAGTTTTTGTCGTAGAGAAATTATTTCCTTTTGCATAGCATCAAAGCTAAGAATCAATCTTCTTATCCCACCGTTTTTTATCTCCTTCACAGCGATCCTTCTATTTGCCATTCTAATTCCATGCAATCAACGAGCTCAAAGACAGCTGGAAAATGGAACTGAATCAATGTTCTCTTTGAGCAAGGAAGGTGAGTACTTGAGGGTCAGTGATAGCAGGGGACTATTTAAATCCCCACCCAGGTTCAAGTCTCCCATTTGACATGTTGTTACTGCCCAGGCCAGTGCAAACAGGCCAGGTGAAGTGTAAGACAAAGTTCCTCTCAATAGGTTCATTTAAATGAAAGCTTAAAAAAAATAGCAACACGCTTAAATTAATCAAATAAATATATTCATCCATTTAAGTAACAAGAAGTAGAATGAAGACTGGAAGAGTTTATATTTTGTAAAGCTAATATTATATATGTATATATGTATATATATGTGTGTGATTTTAGTAACCAAAAATATAAATGGCCAGTAACCCAATCTATTTACAGAGATAATAACTCTCAAATCTTTTGTCCAGTTGCAGAACAAGGAATATGCATATAATGTAGAATAACATATTGATTCACATATTTATTAGAAATTCAAATATTAACAAAGGAAAAAACAAAAACATGAAAATTGAACCCGGCCTCTCAACAGAGCCCCCGAAAACACCATAACTTCATCGATTTCCAGAGTAAACAAACATTAATTCCCCGTATATCTAAAAAAGAAATTTGCATGTGAACAATTTGCAGATAAATTGCAGAAGTTTAAATGTTTAGAAATCAAAATCCAAAAATAAAACACGAAAATTGAAGGAGAATGGGTGTACGGTAGAGGAAAATATGACTTCACATTTTAAGGACAGAAACTTAAATGTTAAGAAAGTAAATAAAAACAATTGAAAATACAATAACTCCGTCTATTGGCAAAATAAACAAACAAGAATTTCCTCTATATTTAAAAGAAAGCGTTTTGTCTGTGAACAAATTGCAGAATGGAGCTGAGAAGAGAAAGAATGCCTCGTCAGCGGCCTCGAACGTCAAGCATTCGTCCACAGAATAATGTCGGTTCAGCAAACCCCAGTCTCTCTGCCACCAGTCTTGGTTCGATTCTTCGTCCTGCCGTGGACCTGATAAATTAGTATTTTCGGCCTCTTGCATCTCCTCTGATAACAACAATCGACGGACTTCGTCATAATCGAGCGACGCGTATGCCATGGCTTTAGGAGTTCGAGGGTTCGAAACCAGAGGAAATAGGAGAAAAGGTGCGATGGACGGATCGTCTGTGGCAGCAAGTACAAGGGAGGGAATGAAGCCATCGGCTTCTGAATGGCTGACAGACTTAACTGGAAAGGGTGAGGCTCCGTATTTAAGGAAATTCGTGATCCTCTCGGCCATCGGTTCTCTTCACTGCTTTTGCCTGCTAGAATCAAAGTCGGGTGTAAATGAATAACTGGAATCTCATCAACCTGTTCCAACAGAGGAAGTATGATGTTCAACCAATGGACTTAGACGAATGCCAGTGGCAGTAACTATTTATATTTATTCGATATATGTATTTTTTTTATTATAAATCAAAACGTTGAGAAGTTATAATTTATGACTCTTTGTTTACGGAAGGGTTTGAATATGCAACTTGTGTTCCTGGATGGTGTCGAGATTTTTTTAAGATGCCAACCAACCCTCCCAATCATCCAATGTATATTTCTTTGACATTTTAAATGTGTTGCCTGTTTGCGGATGGTTTTTTATTTTTTCAATTTTCCACGGAAGTATGTGGTTTGTGAATAGGTTAGTTTAATTAGTTTAAATGAAATACTTTAAGATAGAATTTGTTATGAGTTTTTTAATAATAAATCATAATTCTAAAATATGTAGTTTAAAGGACTTGGAACTAGATAGAAGGAGAGATAAAAAAATTATCAATTTATGTTATGGTTTTTATTTTCAAAAATTGGAAAAGATAATTAAGATAATAAATCACAATTTTAAAGTTAGGGGTGGGAGGAGCGCCATGGGTTATTATGGACCTTGAAGGAAAAATTGTGAAAATATTTGCTTGGGGTTTGGGAAGAAGAACAAATAATTAGGAATAACGGTGGGCTCTTCTCCAAGCGTTGGAAAACATATCGAAATTAAGCATCTCAAAATTCCTCATCTTTGGTGATTCCAGGCTTGTAATCCAAAAAAATGTGAAGTCCCTATAAGGATAATCCATATAAATGTGGAAGAATTCATAAAAGAATCCATAATCTCCCCCTCCCAAGTAGTTTTGTATTCCCATATTAGGCGAGAAAACAATGGGTTTGCAGATGATCTGGCAAGTTGTGGAACAAGGCTAGACCAAGGGATGATAACCTACAATAATCAACCACCGATAAGAAACTGGGTTCCATGTTAAGCATCGTCAAGGGAGTCATTGGTCGAGGGAGAACCCAAGGCAATAACATGGTCACACCTTTGAGCATGAGAATTCGAGGGGGGGTGGTTGGGCACTCCCCTCAGGTCACCTTCTCTAAAGTAGAGCATGCATGGAGGATATGGGGCAGACTCCATACTAGTGTACGCGGCAAATTAATTGCATTCGGTTTTCAAAGTAAATGTGCCATTAAGTCCACCACCAATGCAATCCCATTCTCCTCACACATGGTTCAGGATCGCACAAGCAAGGATTTGATGGTTGAAAAGGGTGATAGGTAGACAAATTCTATGGATAAAACTGAGAATTGGGGAAATTTTCAGTCTGAAAACCTTCCCAAGGAAGAAAGCCACTGTCGAAACATGCCTGCATTCGATCTTGTCATCTCTTAATGGGAAAATTATCCTTCCCCTTGCATCTTATCTTTTGCATGGCGGGAGGACAAGTCTGAGTTTGCCTCTTCTGATTTTTCAATCAAATCTCCTCATTTGTTCTCAGATACATTCAACCATTCATTTTTGTCTTATATTCATGAACATGTGAACCTTTCTTCCGCTCGGATTTCTTCTTCTCCTCTGATAGTAAACAAAGAAACCATGCCCTCTTAGCGTGATATTTACGCAAGCTTCATATAATATTTGGAGGATTTTAAAAGAATGTAACAGGTTGTCCAAGAAGGGGTCGGGGGAGTGCATCATTAAATTGCCACCTTGACTAAGGAAGCGTGCTACAAGGAAACAACATAACCTACTTGGAGTCCTGAATTGACGACTTAGACAGCAACATGTGGAGTGAATTGCCTTGATGGACAAGGTCAAAAAGGAGTTGGAGCAACTAGTGAAAATGAATCACTACAACCATTACCAACATCTCCTTCAAGCGAAGCCATGACCATGGATGAAGTCTCAATTATCCAACCAATTCAAGGAAAATATTGACAAGCATGAACAATTTTGATGGTAGTTTTTTATGGCTTTTTTTAGACACCTCTGTTATCATGATTTTTGGCACCCTGTTTTGTCATCAATCTATTGAGGTGTATAATGCCCATGCAATAGAAGTAAATGAAAAAATAGTGGTAAAGTTTTGTATACATTGGATAATTGCATGGAATGGGCTTGCTAGTAATTGTTAGAATTCTAATGAAGTGTACTTATTTGCTTATGATAATTACGTTCAACTGCTTAATATAAAACTCTTTCAGTTTTTACAAAAAAAATCACAATTTTAAAGCATGTAGCCTATAGGGCTTGGACTTGATAGTAAGGAGTTGTCACTCTATCACCATTAACCAAGGTTCAATTTTCATGATGTCTTTATTCGACACCTTAAAGTAGTCATGGGGTACTATGAAGAAGTGGTTAAATGTGTGAGGTTGTCATAACACTACTCGTGTGCACACATAAGTGGATCAAAGTCTCCCCGTGTTTTCTTGAAGACTTGTCAAGTGATTTATTTATCAAGTACCTTGAGGTATCCCTAGGGGTGCTAATTGGAGGAAGTGATCAAACATGTGTAGATGCATAACACTGCCTAGGTATGTATATATGAAAAAGAAAGTTCATCCATAAGCTCTTCTTAAGGCCTACAAATGACATATTTACCTAGTACCTTAAAGAAGCCACAAGGGCACTTAGAGGTAGGGATGGAACATGTGATACATACATAGCACTAAAGACCATGTGTGGACCAAAGACCACATCCATGTTCTCATTAATGCCCATCAAGTTTTTTAAACGAGATTACCCCATGACCGATTAGTAAAGTATTGTTTTACATGGGAGAGATGCAAGGTTCAAATATCTTCCCCCGCCCTTATAGCATCTGGATTTTACACTTTAGTACTTACAAGAGCCTACCTACTAGGGGTGTTGCATTATGTCCTACTTCTATGTTGTGCTCTTGCATGATCCACACTACAATGACACATTTACCTTTTGGCATTCATTACAAAGGCTCTTTTGTGTTGGACCGCTCACCTTTGAGTCACCTCACCATAGTGTAGATGTACAAACCCTTGGGGATGTCTATTGCTTATATAAGGTTCCCCTCTTAGCCTCTCCCTTCGTATTTCATTATTGGTCACCTATTTGGCCCTATTAGATCCTTGGGTCACTTGCTTACTTTGTGGCACTAGTTTTTGGGGTTATGAACCCTAAAATTGGCCTATAGTTGTTTTGGATACTTAATTTTGGGTCCTCGACAATCCAAAATCGTTTTGGGTTGCTTGATTGGGGGTCTTCTTGGTCAAACATTGCTTAACCCTTCATGGTGTCTTGGTGCTAGGTGAACAATGAGTTTTTTAGACCATTTTGCAATTATAAGTCCAAACTCATGGAACAAAACATTGGCTTTGTGAGAAATCAGTTATGGTACATAATTGAAAACTTGGTGTATGTGGTCAACACCCACTATATGACTCTTCCATACATAATGCTCTATGTAATGACTAGTCTAACTCTCACTTACACATTCAGGTTGTTTGCTTGTTTATTTGTATTGCTCCTCTCCTCTTTGTAAACCCTCTTTGAATTTGGAATCCTTTTCTCATTATCTTACAAGAACATTACTTAATTAGCACCAAATCATTATCTAACTTTATAAATCCTCTTCCATGCTCTTAGGTTCCTTTTTCTTGTCATCTAAACACCTCTACATCTATCTCTTGCTTTGGTTTGGTTTATGCTTTGAAGGCTTGTTGTTTTTCCCTATGGCATCTCCATTGTCTCAATCCCCTCCAACGCCTTGAATGAATCAACCCTACTACCCAAAGAGAGGTTGCAACACAACTAGAAAAAGAGAGGTACCATGTTCATAATGATGACATTTTGGATCACCCTACAACACGTCATTGTTTAATCATTTGTATGGCAGTTTTAGGAATTTTTATTACATTGTATAAAAAAATAAGATTAAATATCTTTTGTAGGGAGGTGTAATAGCATGTACAAGTTCATTCAAGTGGATAAAGCTATCTTGGAAGCATGTGGAAACTCTCATCTTTAACCCAAGTGACAACTTCTTTCATTTCCAACAATTGGGTTAGTTAGCTTACCAAAAGAGATTGGTAAATTAAGCCTAGATTAACTTGATTTCCTTTGAGAGTTTGTTGTCCCTAATTAATCTACAATCTTATACAACTAATTAAGAGTAAAACCATAATTAATTACGTAGCCTTCTCTTAACTTATGCATTCATCTCCTAAGGTTTCTTAATTTTACCTTGAAATCAAGGGATAACTATACTCTTCCTTTTAATAGCATGATGCATCATTTTAACTATAACACTACACCTATGATGTTAAAATGAGTATTTAAGTTATGTTAGTATAAATTGAGGTTCATGACTTCACATTTATCTATGATAAAAAAAATTAAATCACATAAACAAAATTGTGTAAAAAGCAAAGAGAAAAAGATAACCATGAATACATGCAATTAAAATTTACAAAGTAAAAACATGTGAGTCAAAAAAAAAGGAGATTGCACCCACATCTAATGGAGCACATTTGTAAAGCAATGAAAGACTAGGTCAATCTCACAAGAGCTCTCGTTGGAAGAGGTGGATAAATACAAGACAAGAGGATTAGATGACCATTGTGTGTAAAGGGGTTGATTAAGATTTCATCCTTGAAGCCCTATTTACGTTCACGTGGGTCATAAAACTTATATTGTCAAAGGAACAAGCTAAATTAGCAACCTTCTTAAACCACTAATAATAGAAAGAAAATCTTGGAGGACAAGGACCACAACTTAAGGATAATAAGTCCACTATTATCGAGTTGGATTGATATCTCCTCTCCTTAATTATCATCTCCCGATTCCTTGCCAAATGACTTTATTCTTAAAACTTTGAAAATTATTTTATCCTTATAAGTTTGAAAATATATTTTATTGATATAATGTGTTATTGATATGACTCGGTGATTAGCACATTGGTGTTGGTCCTTATTGTGTCCCTCCATAGAAGAGACATATAATGAACATGCAAGTTGATTAGTTTCCATCCGTACACTATTAATTTTTTCCATGTTAATGATATGACATTAGAATCGGGTTTGGATTTTAAACTGGATTTTTTCGAAATGATTTATCTCAATATCAATGGTTCTATTTGTTATGTTGGATGACGTCCCCCTTGGGCTCTGTAGCCCAAGGTGTGGTGGCATGCTGATATCCTTTGAACACTGGTCATCGACTAACAAACATCTCCTGAAAACTCATGATGGTATCTTTGCACATGTAATTATGCCTTATGAAATCATGGTAATTCCCCACCATAGATTTATGACTGTACTCAAGTTCAATAAATATGGGATTAAAAGTCACAGTTTGTCAGCATTAAAATGTTAATGCTTGAAGGAAATAACATGAGTTTATTAATTGTAAATCCAAAGAAATTTGGTTTGGTCGAGCCTCGCTTCCCCCCCATGCGTATACTCTTTCCTTCGGGCATTTTGGTCGCATATGAAAAACCCAAGGATGCCCTGATTTTCTTCGTGCCTTCATTTTATTGTTACGTGTTTCAATGCATTTACATGTTTAAAACCCCAAACATATCCACGTTTGCATTACCCAAACATACCAAATTAGCTTCCCACTGGATTAAAAAAATCCCAAGATTATTTATGAAACCATTCCTTAGCTAACGATGTTATGTGCATGATCCTAGGAGGCTCACATGTGGGCCCTTTTGGCATATGATTGGGTGTTGGATTTAACATCTAGTGATCTAATTGATATCCTCTGAAAACATTGTAAAGTCACGACGAGCAATATTCATCCTGCGACAAATCCTGTAAGGTTTCCGCCAGGCTACCTGCACGTAGGCTTACTACCCATACCCCATGCCCCATCAGGCATGTGAACTTAGCACCCATGCACCATATCCAATGGCGAACATCCTGCGGGATTACCATCCATACCCCATGTTGGATGAGGCATGCACCATACCCCATCGCGGAGAATATTCGGCAAGTCGAAACTGGGGGGTTGGCTCCCACCGGCAACACCCTTCTTTGTTTTGTCACATGATGGGTCCCACTCCCATTCTGTTTTACCCACAATGATCCCACCCCATGCACGTCCCATCTCAAAGCTGGCCATCAACCTAGCGCCACCCACCTCCATCAATGCAGATTTTGGAATATCGATGGTAAGCTCCTCCATCGCCCTTGTTCACAGTTCTCTCTTCGTTTTCTGAGAGCCCAGTCCCTTGGTCCAGGTATTCCTTCTTCCTCCAACTAGTCTGGGTTTCCTCGAAGATCGGTGTGCAAGCCAACCCACAATACTCCAGCGCCAACCTTACAAGTATTTCATTGTTTCCTATATTTTTTGTTTTATTCGTTTTGATCGATTTATAGAGCTATTCACGGAAAGCTATAGTTGGTGTTAGAGATTTATGGTGGTTGTCCTTGGAGCTTGGTGTTTTGATGTTATTGTAAATTCATGTCTAGCTGTAAACTCGTGTTTTTATGAAGCGAAATATCTAGTTCTAATAATTTGTAATGCTACTTTGAATAAGTAGCATACCGTTTTATTCTTCTCTTTCTTGTTATGGTTTTCATCTATTATGGGCTTTGTGGATCTTTGAATGGTTGCAGATCAGTTTCTATATCATTGTGAACCCTAAGAGTGTCAATATTTTATCATTGTCTCACCATAACTCTGAAGGGAATCCCTATTATAACCGAGTTATCAATAACCACTGCATCTAGTTCAACGATACCCAAATGCCCAAGAAAGGCCTGAATGATAGCTCCCAGCGACTACTGTTGAAAATCGCAGGGCCTAAAATAGCCATTCATCTTTTTGGATTCTATCCATCATTCTCGAGCCAATTGCTTGGGATTCATTATTAAATGGGAATCCAGAGAAAGATCATTATGTCTGCTCTAAATCAAAGGCTCGTCCCTTATCTCTTTGCCATCTTCCTTCTCTTGCTCTTCTATGCATACATTTGCAGGGAGGATAATAGTGGATCGACCCTCAACCAACCATGCGGTAGATTGGTCCAGAAATCTTAAATTTTACATTTTTAATTATCATTATGTAAATTTGTTTTATATATTAGTATATGTTTATTTTAATTGGGGATCTACCAAGATTGGAGACAGATGAAATCAATTATGGTGTAAATATTTTTTACAATGCAAACATTGAAAAAATGTCTACAACTCAAAGGATTTGATCCCTTTCAATGTTGATAGCTTTGCTAGCTCTGGATTTAAGAATGGCTACACCAAATTATTTTCAATGTTGTTTGTATAGGGATTTGAAGAATGTCCAAGTGGGAGACTATCAATAAGTTAGATGTCGAAGACCCAAAGGATATGATGGAAGTTTTAGCAGAAGACTTGACATGGACAGATGTTTGCGGGGACCAAGTTGCGGTTATTCCATATTGTCGACTTGAGGACTTTATAAGTGGGGAGCAATCAAGGGAAGGTGCACCTACTCAATTTGTTGTTAAAACTAGAAGACGTATAAAAGAGGAGGATATCAAAGATGTTAACTTTGGAACATATCTAGAGTATGCTATGTGAGTCTCTATACATTTTTTCCAATATATGTATAAGATTTTGATTTAAAGTTCAATATGTCAAATATGCATAAATATTTTATCTAATTTGTTGTAAATTCTTCATGCATAGCTATTGGTGTGCATATGGTCCACAATCCGCACAGATCATTACTATGAATGCGGCAGAACAACCAAAAAAAACGTCATCCACGTGAAAGTATTAAAGTCGGTTGCCAATGTCACTTGTGCAATGACTTTATCTTAGACCAAGTGATGTTGTTATAATATATACCACATGTAGGCATATTGATAAACACAATGTTTCATGTCATGGAAATGATGCAATAGGAAGGCCTCAATAATTCAATTATGCACCACATTTAACTAAGGATATACGAGCTAGTGTCCAAGATTTGATTCAAAAGGGTTTTAATGTTACAATTATATGGGACCAACTCATCTCTGATGTGAAGCATAGATCTGGTGAGTTGTCGACAAGGGTATCTCGAGATGCAATTATGACAAGACAATATATCTTAAACATTTACAATGATATGAAAAGGCTAGATTATGTGAAGGATGAAAGTGATCCAAAGAGTGTGGAATGTTGGTTCAATGAGTGCCTCGAAATATTTTTTTCTACCAAAAATAAGATGTTGTTCAAATCATACCTTTTATCATAGGCATACAAACAAGGTGGATGCGGTCGATGGTGGTTAAACACTCACACAACAATATCATATCAATGGAATCCACCTTCAGCACAAACAAGTATGGGGCGAGTACATATTTCTCATAAATTCTATTCATTTCATTGCCTGTATTGTATATACTTATGATCATGTATTGTTTGTAATGTAGTATCAACTCTACACTTTAATGGTTTTCGACGAACATCGCATAGGGATTCCAGTAGCTTGGGTGATTTCATCATGTAATACTACAAATGATACTTTTACATGGATGTTGTCATTATTTGCAATTAGAATAAAAGAACGTCTTGATTGGCATGTCCAAGCTTTCATCACAGATGATGGTGCAACTGAAATTGGGGCATTAAGGTGACATGTTTATTTTTTCAAAGAGATATGAAACAATGATGTTTACATATATCATATTTTAATGTTACATTATTTCAGGACTTGCACCAATTGTACGATATTATTATGTGTATGGCATGTTTGTCAAGCGTGGCTAAAGAATGTTGGAAATAAAGTCAAAGGAAGGGAAAACAAAATCTGCATCTTTTGTGCCTTAGGAGAAATTATGCACTCGTGTCAAGATGATGGATCTGTACAACACACAGTTGTAAGGTTTCTTGATGAATTCAGTGAACATAAGAGGTTTCTAGACTATTTTAAAACCACTTGGTTAGCCAACGATAAAATATGTAAGTTTTTTTGAAGTTGATTTTTATGACTATATTCTACGATGTCATAATTTTAGTTGTTACTTCATATTTAATGTATATATTTTTTTCCAGATATGTGGGCAAAAACGTATAGAAATTTTCCACATTCCAATCAAGACACAGATAATGCAATTGAATCTTACCATGGGTATATAAAACAAAGATACCTATGCGAGAAGAACAATGCATTCCATAAACGAGATGATTAGTCGGTTTATGTGTTGTTGACTATGGTTGAACTATATTACATCCATATGCAAGGTTTAAAAGAGGTTGGGTTTGTGCGACATAGAAAATCTAAGAAACAATTGAATGCTTCTAAGTGCAGAGCAAACCAAATTCCAAATGAAGATTGTGTGTTTGTTGATAAAAGTAACAATGAATATCGGGTTTGTATCCAAAATAAAGATAGTCGTGACACTTGGTATATCATCATTTATAAAGGGTCAACTCTACACTTCTGTAATTGTAATTGGGCCCTAACTGGAAATGTTTGTAAACATGTGTTGAAAGTTGAGATGCTAGTGAGTAACACTGTTTTAAGAGATAATACGTGGATAATACATTGTCAAGTGTCTCTAATTCTTTTGCTGAAAGGCCTAGAATTTTAGTTGATTTAAATGAAACACCTGTAAGTAGCTTAGAAATTGAAACAGAGCTTTCATTCTGCTTTAATTCTCCTCCCAATATCAATTTTCACATTGAAACAAAAACTGATGATATAGAGAATTTCTCACATCACGTTGAATCAACCACTGTAACATCATATAGTGCCTTACTTGAGGATGATGAAATGAAATTTGTTATTTCATAATTTCATGAAGAATTGAGGGGTTCATCATCCATAGTGCCTACTAATTTGTAGTAGGCATATACACTGAAGAACCTGGCAGCTAATGCACACCAAGAGTACAATAAAATGTTTTTCAGTACTATAACTCCATCCAAGATCACTACCAAGAGACGACGTATTTTTTTTAGTCCTATTAATAAAAAGAAGAAACGTGGTCGTGATTTAAAATCAAGAAAAAAGATAAACCACAGTTTGAAAAGGTTGGACGAATTCATGCAAAGAAAAGAAGCATGAATGAACAATTGGAATCAACTTCTCAACAATAAAGATATCTGGAGCATGCACGTGATGTGCAACATTCTATTCTACACAATACTGGTATTTAAATTTGATAGTTTGTATTGTCTTACATGAAATACAATATATATACTTATCTTCAATGCAATTGAAAAAACGTTATTTTTTATTGTTAAGCTGAAGGATCCACATCTGGCAATGTTAAAAGTTGCAGGGTTCGATTATTTAATGATTATATTGTTGAGAGAAACTTTATGCTTCCAAATGGAGGTTAAAAAGTGGTTCCTAAAAAAATTCATGATTGTCCCACATTATATGTGGACTGGTCATCTTATACAACGATTAAATGCATTTAAACCATTTTACATAAGAAAATTATAACATGGTTCTAATATAATAATTTTACCATTTTACCTTCAACAATATGCTAACTAATTCTAAAAAGGCAAGAATAGTGAAATAGGAAACTGAGCAAATATGCTCACCTAGTACATTTGATTGCTCCATAAAAAATGGGTGAATGAGTGAAGGTGCTTAAGTCATTAAACTAACTGAATGTAGGACGGGGCAGGTTACAAACTCCCCATCCTTGAATGTATGCATGAACTGTTTAGGAAATGAATGCTCCAACTGCATAAAATGGGAACAAGTTAGTCGTGCACACATATATGTTAATGGTATTTAAAACTAATGGAAGAACATAACAAGTTGAGAGAATGGAAACCTAATAAACTATTTTAGTTCAAGTATTTGTCCTAAGTCACATGTTGTCCACAAATATACCATATCTAGGTAAAACAAGTTAAAATTGCAGTATCATCCAATTAAGGATGATAATATAACTTAATCCCAACAAAATATTTTCCAATATCAAATACTTTAAAGTAATTTACCTTGGGAAGAGATCATGTGTTCAAGTCTGGAATTAATTGAAAGGTTGGAATCTATGAATTGGTTGGTCTATCTGGATCATTAGAACAAGTACCTGCATCATATTTTAAACATGTTTGATATTATTTAACCATTGTATAAGATGACTAGTCCACATATAATGTGGGACAGCCATGAATTTTTTTAGGAACCACTGTTTTACCTGCATTTGGAAGCATAAAGTTGCTCTTGATAATATTATCATTAAATAATCAAACCCTGCAACTTTTAACATTGCCATATGTGGATCCTTCAGCTGTAACAATAAAAAATTAACGTTTTTTAATTGCATTGAAGATAAGTATATATATTCTATTTCATGTAAGGCAGTGCAAACTATCAAATTTAAATACCAATATTGTGTAGAACAAAATGTTGCACATAGCGTGCATGCTCCAGATCTCTTCGTTGTCGAGAAGTTGATTCCAACTGTTCATTCATGCTTCTTTTCTTTGCATGAATTCCTCCAACCTTTTCAAACTGTGGTTTATCTTTTCTTGATTTTAAATCATGACCACGTTTCTTCTTTTTATTGATAGGACTCAAAAAACTACGTTGTCTCTTGGTAGTGATCTTGGATGTAGTTATAGTACTAAAAAACATTTTATTGTACTCTTGGTCTGCATTGGCTACCAAGTTCTTCAGTGCATATGCATGCTGCAAATTAGTAGGCACTATGGATAATAAACCCCTCAATTCTTCATAAAATGATGAAATAACAAATTTCATTTCATCATCCTTAAGTTAGGCACTATCTGATGTTACAATGGTTGATTCAACGTGATGTGAGAAATTCTCTATATCATCGGTTTTTGTTTAAATGTGACAATTGATATTGGGAGGAGAATTAAAGCAAAATGGAAGCTTTGTTTCAATTTCTAAGCTACTTACAGGTGGTTCATTTAAATCAACTAAAATTCTAGGCCTTTCGGCAATAGAATTAGAGACATTTGACAATGTATTGCCTCTTAAAAAAATGTTACTCACTAACATATCAACTTTCAACACATGTTTACAAACATTTCCATTTAGGGCCCAATTACAATCACAGAAGTGTAGAGTTGATCCTTTATAGATGGCATTATACCAAGTGTCACGACTATGTTTATTTTGGCTACCAAACTGATATTCATTGTTATTTTTTTCAACAGACACACAATATTCATTTGGAATTTGCTTTGCTTTGCACTTAGAAGCATTCAATTGTTTCTCATATTTTCTACGTCGCACAAACCCAACCTCTTTTAAACCTTGCATATGAATGTAATATAGTTCAACCATAGTCAACAACACATAAACCGACCAATCAACTCATCTATGGCATGCATTGTTCTTCTCGCATAAGTACCTTTATTTTATATACCCATGGTAAGATTCAATTGCATTATTTGTGTCTTGATTGGAATGTGGAAAATTTCTATACACTTTTTCACACATACCTGGAAAAAATATATATACATTAGATATGAAGTAATAACTAAAATTAGGTCATCATAGAATATAGTCATAAAAATCAACTTCAAAAAAACTTACATATTTTATCGTTGGCTAACCAAGTGGTTTTAAAATAGTCTAGAAACCTCCTATGTTCATTGAATTCATCAAGAAACCTTACAACTACATGATGTACAGATCCATCATCTTGACACAAGTGCATAATTTCTCTTAAGGCATGGAATATGCGGATTTTTTTTCCCTTCCTTTGACTTTATTTCCAACATTCTTCAACCACGGTCGACTGAAATGCCATACACATAATAATATCGTACAATTGGTGCAAGTCCTAAAATAATGTAACATTAAAATATGATATACGTAAACATCATTGTTTCACACCTCTTTGAAAAAATAAGCATGTCACCTTAATGCCCAAATTTCAACTGCACCATTATCTGTGATGAAAGCTTGGACATTCCAATCGAGACGTTCTTTTATTCCTATCGCAAATAATGACAACATCCATCTACAAATATCATTTGTAGTATTACGTGATGAAATCACCCAAGCTACTGGAATCCCATTGCGATGTTTGTCCAAAACCATTAAAGCGTAGAGTTGATACTACATTACAAACAATACATGATCATAAGTATATATAATACATGCAATGAAATGAATAGAATTTATGAGAAATATGTAATCACACCATACTTGTTTGTGCTGAAGGTGGAGTCCATTGATATGATATTGTTGTGTGAGTGTTTAACCATCATCAAACGCATCCACCTTGTTTGTATGCCTATTATAAGAGGGATGTTTTGAACAACATCCTGCTTTTGGTAGAAAAAAAGCTTTCGAGGCACTCACTGAACCAACATTCCACACTCTTTGGATCACTTTCACCCTTCACATAATCTATCATTTTCATATCATTGTAAATGTTTAAGATATCTTCTATTGTCATAAATGCATCTAGAGATACCCATGCGGGCAACTCACCAAATCTATGCTTCACGTAAGAGATGAGCTGGTCCCATTTCATTGTAACATTAAAAACACATTTGAATCAAATCTTGGACACTAGCTCATATATCCTTAGTTAAATTTGGTGCTAATTGAATTTTTGAGGCCTACCTATAGCATCATTTCCATGACAGGCAACATTGTGTTTATCAATATGCCTACATGCGGTATATATTATAAGAACATCATTTGGTCTAAGATAAAGTCGTCGCACAATGAAGTGACATTGACAACCAACTTAAATACTTTCACGTGGATGACATTTTTTATTTCCTTGTTCTGCCGCATTCACAATAATGGTCTGTGCGGATTGCGGACCATATGCACATCAATAACTACATGAAGAATTTACAACAAATTAGATAAAATATTTATGCATATTTGACATATTGAACTTTAAATCAAAATCTTAAACATATATTGGAAAAAATGTATAAAGACTCACATAGCATACTCTAGATATGTTCCAAAGTTAGCCTCTTTGATATCCTCCTCTTTTATACTTCTTCTAGTTTTAACAAAAAATTGAGTAGGTGCACCTTCCCTCGATTGCTCCCCAGTTATAAATTACTCAAGTCGACAATATGGGATAATTGCGACTTGGTCACCCTAAACAGCTATCCATGTCAAGTCTGCAACTGAAAATTCCATCATATCTTCTAGGTCTTCAACATTCAACTCATTGATAGTCTCCCACTTGGCCATTCTTCAAATCCCTATACAAACAACATTGAAGATAATTTGGTGTAGCCATTCTTAAATCCAGAGCTAGCAAAACTGTCAACCATGAAAGGATCAAATCCTTGGAGTTGTAGACATTTTTTCAATGTTTGCATTGTAAAAAATATTTACACAATAATTGATTTCATCCGTGTCCAATCTTGGCAGATCCCCAATTAAAATAAATCTATACTAATATATAAAACACATTTACATAATGATAATTAAAAATGTAAGATTTAAGATTTATGGACCAATCTCCCACATGGTTGGTTGAGGATCAATCCACTATTATTCTCCCTACTAATATATGCGTAGAAGAGTAAGAGCAGGAAGATGGCAGAGAGATAAGGGACAAGCCTTTGATTTAGGACAAACATAATGATCTTTCTCTGGAATCCCATTTAATAATGAATCCAAAGCAATTGGCTCGAGAAAGCTGGATAGAATCCAAAAAGATGAATGGCTATTTTAGGCCCTATGATTTTCAACAGTATTCCCTGGGAGCTACCATTCAGGTCTTTGCTAGGCATTTGGGTACCGTTTGTTGATATATTTGTAACTTCGAAATGTATTCATCCATATATCTTATGTATTGTACCTCGATGTTTATTCACAGATGTGTATGTAATGTATTTGAGTCATGTCATGCCCCGATGTTCCTATCGGGAGTTTCTATAATGTAACAAGTCATGTCAAGTCATTGTGGGTAACCCTCCTATTGGTCAAGGGTTAAAGTCCCCACAGTTATGGGGCCCTAGGGTTATTACACTATCCTAGAGAAGTCAACCCTAGGTGATTCATTGTAAGTCAGGGCAATAGTCCCCGCCATTGTGTTAAGGATAAACCTCTTTGTTGGTCGGAGGCGGCAAAGTCCCCACAAGTTGTGGGGCACTAGGGTTATTAGACACTCCTAGAGATGTCGACTCTAGTAAGTAATTCTTAAGTGAGGCCAACATGTTGGAGTGGGTTTCAAGTGAACGAAAGAATATAAATAGAGAGTGAGCCTCTCTATTTATCACACACACACTCGCTCATTGGGGCGCATGAGTGAGAGGAGAAGTTGCTGGGACAAGAGAGAGACTGCTGCTATCAGGAGATCATCTTTATGTTTTCGGGTTTAAATTTTGGTGTTGATTCTATCTCTGAGGAAGTTGTGGGGTTTTCTCCTTTATGGTTTCCCAGAGGAAAATTCTTTGTGTCTCTTGTCTCTTGTGTTTATTGTTGTGCATGTTATTCTCTCAGTTAAAGATCCTAAGATCATAATGCTAGCTTGTATGATAAAAATCTAACATGGAATCAGAGCTAACCTGAGAAGAAGACATTGTGCAGCTATAGAATATAGGGATTCTTACTTTTTGGGTCTCTCTCCACAGTCCATCAGCAAAAGTATGCTAGGTTGACTCTCCATTGAAGGGCGCATCTTTTTATCGAAGCAGAATTCGATTCCGAGCATTTTCAGTTTTCGGTGCGAAAATTAGGGCTTTCTACAAAAGATGAATTTTTGCATGAGCCCAGCATAGGATTGTTCTCCTCATCAAAATATAATTTTAGAGACCTGTATCAAGATTTTTGGTTGGGTGAAACTCCAGGAAAGTCAAACCCTAGTTTGATCCCGAGCTAGAAAAAACCCTAAATACTAAAACTGCTAAGTTTTGGTACATTCGCTATACCCCGCGATTGGCGAAGGCTCATGCACTAAAAAATGCAGAGGACAAAGATAACATATTGATGTACACTGTATCCAAAATTCATCCTCCTATTCGCTATATTATGGGAGATATGATCCCTCCAAGTTAGGGTTCCAGCCTCTTCCAAAATTCATCCCTAAACAGGACACCTGGGGAGAATTGCTATATCTTGGGGTACAAAGGTCCAAATGAAATTCCTGAAGATGTTCCAGAAAGGGAATGGACTGTACTTTCTTTGGTTGGAATTTCAGACCTAGAAGATGAAACAGTGACATGTGGCAGTCCGTACAACTTCATTGTTCTGAACAATCCTGAAACAGGTCACCTTGGGAAAATGATCATAAGTCCCAATTGGTGAAACAAATTATGATGAAACATATGGATTTGGATCAGGGACATGTGATGATACCTCAGTGAAAATTTTTAGACATAGAGGAGCAGTAATTTTGGAGATACCGTAGAAACAGTAACAGTCATTTCTGCATAAGAAATTGGAAAACTAGGGCTTCCTGTTCCGGGAGCTTCCCTCCACTGTTTTAAAAAAAGGAGTACATTGGATAGCTCAATTTGAAGAGATCTATATTTTTATCCAATAAAATGTGAAAGATTCCAAGTTTTGAAAATTAGGGTTTCTCTGACAAACCCTAGATCAGACAGCTCCGGAACCAAGACGGACACCTCAAGTCGGTAAGATCTAATCTTTTGCTATTTGCATTTGAGGTTCTCATTTAAAAGTGATCTATCACATCAACTTGATGATAAGCTTGGTGAAGTTGAAAAATTCCAAGCATGGAAGTATTTGATCTCTCTGAAGGAAATAGAGAGGTTCCAGTTCCAGAGGGAGATAAGGCACAAAGCCTTACACAAGAAGAACTTGGTCAAGGCCAAGAAGATCATTGTTCATTCAGTCATGAATCAACTTGTACCACAAGTGTCTTACCTAAAGACACCGAAGATGTTTTATTCCTTGACCAAGCTATTTGAAGGGAAGAACATAAATCAGAAGATGGCTTTGAGAAAACAATAGAAGAAGAAGTGGAGAATGCAAAAGTGGTGATAGCCACCTTGAATGGCCTCCCAGGATCATGGGATTCATTCATTCAAGGAATGTGTGCCAGAAGGAAGTGATTACTTTCAGAAAGATTACAGGAAGAGCACACACAAGAAGATGCTAAACTCGTAGTAAGAGAAAAGAAGATGGGAAGATGAAGCTCTCACCATCCAAAGAAGATCCCTCAAGCGATGAGGAATATGAGGATCTCAACTCTTGAAGAACCTCTTATCCATCTTAGCATTTGGATAAGAAATGATGATATTATGAATGAAGAAGACGATGAAGCTGAAGGCTCAAGAAGGAGTCTACCCACGAAACAAATAAAGATAAGTATTCAATTGTCATTTCATGATATTGTTTTGTTATGCATTTGCTTATATTCAGTTAATATGCATGATATAATGTTTGCATTAATGATAGTATACTGCTAATATGCATGTGATGGGTAAGGAGCTCATGGTGCTATACAACTCTCCATTGCTACTTATCTAGAATTAAACCTCTTTGCCGACATATTGGATTAGTGCACAATCTCAATGTTGTCCTGGTAGAGATGGAAGGCATCTAGAAAAGTTTCCATGAGATATGGATGAATGTTGTATTGGCTAAAGTAGTTGCATGATCATATATTTATGTATAAGAACTTGCCAGTATGAATATTCCTTATGAAATGTTTCTAACCATACAAATGCATTTGACTTGTAGGAAAGATCGCATACATAATCGCCTACAAGAAAAGAAGAATGAGACTTGTCCCGAAGAACAAGTGACAACAGTTCAAGATGAAGAATAATATGACAAATGTAGCGACATCATTGATGCAGAACCTTCCAGCTATGAAGAAGTAACCAAGAAAAAAGGAAAGACCAGTTCAAGAAGAATGATGTCTAGGATGCAGTATAGATACATGAAGGGAAGTTCATAGTTCCATCATGCATTAGATGGAAACATCGTGGGATACAAGGCAAGATTCGTAGCACAAGGATTCTCACGAAAAGAAGGCATAGACTACGAATAGACATTTGCAGCCAGTGGGAGTTGAGACACATGATAGGCAGAATCATGTGTGCAAATGAAAGAAGGCTTTGTACGAGTTCAGAATACACCCATGGGATAACACATACATGATGAGCTTGATGAAGATCTGAACCTATACTACAAGGTTGATAGAGGATGACAAGCTCACAGATGGGTGTGAGAAGAACTTTTGAAAAAGTTCAAGATAGAGGATCTTGGTATCCAATGTCACTCCAGTACAGAATGTTTCAGTGCATAGAGTACAGAAGACAGAGGGAGTATGATGCTTCAGAGGGAGTGACTGTAGAAGATCCTAAGGTTTGACATGGTATGACAGGATGGACATATTACTGATGACTCTAGGATTTACTGAGAGTAAAGTGGATTCCAACCTTTGCTTCAAGGTTGAAGGCGGAAGACCAGTGATGCTCCTATTATGTGTCGATGCACTACATTCTAGGCATGGAGGTGTGGACAAGGGAAGTACGCAGTAGAGATCCTGAATAGGTTTGGGATGATGGATTGCATGACCACACCTATGGCATCGAACCTGAAGCTATTGAGTGTTGCTTCATCAGAGTCTGTTGATGCCATGATGTATCGTCAGATGATTTGTTCCTTATTCTACCTGACGGATACGAGACCAGATACTTGCTTTGTTGTGAACACATTGAGACATGTTCACTTAATGGTTGCAAAGGGTACAGTTGATTATGCGCTCAAGTATGAGGTGAATCAAAAGATTAACCTGGAAGGTTATGTTGATTCATATTAGGCAGGCAGTGCACTTCAGGGTGTTGCTTCAGTATGGGATCAGGTGTGATCTCTTGGTTTAGTAGGAAGCAGTCCTGTGTGGCATTGAGTACAGCTGAAGCAGAATATGTCGCAGCTTGTTCAGCTAGTTGTGAGGTAGTATGGTTGAGGAAGCTACTGTTTGATTTATTTGATCTCCAGTTGGATGCTACTTGTATACATTGTGACAAACAGAGTTGTGTGAAGTTGTCAGAGAACCTGGTGTTCCATGACAAGTCGAAGCATATCGAGATCAAGTATCACTATATCAGGGATATGGTGCAGAGGGGAGCAGTGAAGCTCCAGTATGTTGCGATGAAGGAACAGATAGCTGATGTATTGACAAATCCATTGGCTAGGGTGAAGTTCGAGTACTTCAGGGAGAAGCTTGGTGTTCTCTAGATCGAGTTTTCCTCCAAGGGAAAATGATGAGACCCACAGCCATTATGACACGGTGAGAGGATTGGTTCCTTGCATGGTCAGATGTAAGGGCTGAGCCATTCTGTCATGGTGAGAGGATTGGTTCCTTCCATGTCAGATATGAGTGCTGAATTCATGAGTCGTTCTAACGAGTAGGTCAGATGTAAGGGCTGAGCCATTCTGTCATGGTGAGAGGATTGGTTCCTTCCATGTCAAATATGAGTGCTGAGCCATTCTGATATGACTGTAGGATTGGTTCCTACATGATCATATATAAGGGCTATTTCCATTCTTGGAATGGAGCTGCCTGGTGAGGTACCAGGAATACTTGGTCTAGGACTAAGGGCCATTCTGATATGACTGTAGGATGTGTTCCTACATGATCAGATGTGAGCGCATGGCCATTCTGATGTGATTGAGGGATGTGTTCCCAGTTTATCAGATATAAGGGCTATTTCCATTCTCTTGGAGAATGGAGGCACCTGGTTAGTTACCAGGAACCCTCAACTTGGGGTTGAGAGCCTTTCCATCATGGTTGCAGGATGTGTTCCCGCATGGGTGGATGTAAGTGCAGAGCCTTTCCATCATGGTTGCAGGATGTGTTCTCGCATGGGTGGATGTAAGTGCAGAGCCTTTCCATCATGGTTGCAGGATGTGTTCCCGCATGGGTGGATGTAAGTGCAAAGCCTTTCCATCATGGTTGCAAGATGTGTTCCCGCATGGGTGGATGTAAGTGCAGATCCTTTCCATCATGGTTGCAGGATGTGTTCCTGCATGGGTGGATGTAAGTGCAGAGCCCTTCCATCATGGTTGTAGGATGTGTTCCTACATGGGTGGATGCAAGTGCAGAGCTCTTTCATCATGGTTGCAGGATGTGTTCCCGCATGGGCGGAAGAGCAAAGCCTTTTTAGCATGGTTACATGATGTGTTCCCACATGGCTAAATGTGAGTGCTGGGCCTTTCTAATGTGATTATAGGATTGGTTCCCACATGATCAGATGTGAGTGCTGGGCGTGCCTTGCTGACGAGTAGGTCAGATGTAAGTGCTGGGTGGGCCATTCTGACTTGGTGTCAGATATAAGTGCTGAAGAAGACCTACATGGAGGCTAGGCCTACAACCAACATGAAGAAGGGTTGGCTTTGTAGAACTTCCAGTGACGAGAAGAATCATGAGATAGCACCTGTGGTACTAATCCAGATTGAGTGAGGATCTAGATCCAGTGATGATCCAGATCGAGCGATGATCTAGATCTAGTGATGATGATCCAGATCGAGTGATGATCTAGATCCAATGATGATCATCTAGATCGAGTGATGATCCAGATTCAGTGATGATGATCTAGACCGAGTGATGATGATCCAGATCCAGATGAAGATGACTTGCAGATGAAGATGACTTGAAGATGAAGATGACTTAAAGATGAATATGACGAGAACCTGATGATGATCCAGATGATACAGATAAGAAGACTTGTGTTGATAATTTGTGTCGAGAGAATACCTTCCTAGTTAAGAGGGAGTGTTGATGTATTTGTAACTTCGGAATGTATTCATCCGTATATCTTATGTATTGTACCCCGATGTTTATTTCGGGATGTGTTTGTAATGTATTTGAGTCATGTCATGCCCCGATGTTCCTATCGGGAGGTTCTATAATGTAACAAGTCATGTCAAGTCATTGTGGGTAACCCTCCTATTGGTCAAGGGTTAAAGTCCCCGCAGTTGTGGGGCCCTAGGGTTATTAGACTATCCTAGAGAAGTCGACCCTAGGTGAGTCATTATAAGTCAGGGCAATAGTCCCCACCATTGTGTTAAGGATAAACCTCCTTGTTTGTTGGAGGAGACAAAGTCCCCACAAGTTGTGGGGCACTAGGGTTATTAAACACTCCTAGAGATGTCAACTCTAGTAAGTAATTGTTAAGTGAGGCCGACATGTTGGAGTGGGTTTCAAGTGAATGAAAGAATATAAATAGAGAGTGAGCCTCTCTATTTATCACACACACATTCACTCATTGGGGCGCATGAGTGAGAGGAGAAGTTGCTAGGACAAGAGAGAGACTGCTACTATCAGGAGATCATCTTTATGTTTTTGAGTTTTACTTTTGGTGCTGATTCTATCTCTGAGGAAGTTGCGGGGTTTTATCCTTTATGGTTTCCCCGAGGAAAATTCTTTGTGTCTCTTGTCTCTTGTGTTTATTGCTGTGCATGTTATTCTCTCAGTTAAAGATCCTAAGATCATAATGATAGTTTGTATGATAAAAATCTAACACAGTTGAACTAACTGCAATGGCTATCGAGAACTCGGTTATAGCAGGGCTGGCCTTCGGAGTTATGGTGAGCCAATGATAAAATATTGACACTCTTAGGGTTCTTAATGATATAGAAACTGATCCGCAACCATTCAAAGTTCCACAAAGCCCACACTAGATGAAAACCATAATAAGAAAGAGAAGAATAAAACCGTATGCTTCTTATTCAAAGTGTCATTATAAATTATTAGAACTGGATATTTTGCTTCATCAAAACCTAAGATTACAACTATACATGAGTTTACAGTAACATCAAAACACCAAGCTCCAAGGACAACCACCATAAAGCTCTAACACCAATTATAGCTTTCCCTAAATAACTTTGCAAATCGATCAAAACAAATAAAACAAAAAATACATGCAACAATGAAAAACTTGTAAGGTTGACGTTGGTGTATTGTGGGTTGTCCTGCAGACAACTCTTTGAGTAATCCTAGACTAGTTGGAGGTAGAAGGAAGACCTGGACCAAGGTATTGGGTGCTCCGCAAATGGAGAGCGAACTTTGAATAGGGGCGATGGATGAGCTTACCGTCGATATTCCAAAATCTACATTGATGGAGGTGGGTGTCGCCAAGTTGATGGCCAGCTTGGAGATTGGATGTGCATGGGGAGGGATCACCGTGGTAAAAACAAAATGAGAGTGAGACCCACCGCATGATGGAACGAAGAAGGGTGCCGCCGGTGGGAGCCAGCCCCCCGGTTCCAACTTGTCGGATGCTCACCATGATGGGGTATGGTGATGCCTCATCCGACATGGGGTATGGATGGTAAGCCCGCATGATGTTCACCATGGGGTATGTTGCATGGGCGCCAAGTTCTCATGCTTGATGGGGCATGGGGTATGGGCATCACCATGGGTATGGGCGGTAAGCCCCATGCAGGTAGCTTGCCAGGAGCCTTGAAGGCTTTGCTGCAAGCTGAATATTGCACTATGTTTACTTCTGAATTCATTTTCCAACAATGCCTTGTATCCATCATGCATTTTTACGTTTACCTGTGGATCAATATATTTTGGTTTATTAACATAAAATATTTGACGATTTGTTAATTTCTTATAGTTTATTCTTTGCCCTTTGTATATAAGGATGAACTAAAAGCTTGATAATGGTGTAGTTCATACAATAATAATAAGATGTTATAATGCCAAGGTTGACAAGGAACAAAGATACATGTCATCTCTTATGGCCATGGACTTGCTTAACTTCAAATAAGTCGATGTGCTATCTACAAACTCAGGAAGGTGATCCGACTAGGGTCTATGATTGATGCCTTGAAGATAATAACTTAATAGAGAAATGTCTAGGTCGGATAATCCATGGCATATTGTGTACTTTTAACAATGCATATGGCCACTTTAACATTCGTATGGTCATGGAAAAAGTGATTAAGATGAGTCTCAAATGGGAATGGATCATATGAGGATTTCCTGTATTATTATTTGTGAGGTGCATAGCAAAAAATCTCACATTTTACACCATTAGCTAGTAGTGGTATACTAGTACAACCTATCATATGCATAATATCATATAATAAGGTAATTAGTATAAGCATTCTTACGTCCATCACTACATTCTGCCCATAATAACAACCAAATGCACAGACAAAGACATCGCCCAACACATTAAAATTCTTGCAACATGAACCTAAATTGCATTTGCACTAAAAAGGCGAGTGACCAATTCTTTTTCAATGAAACTGAAGCCTTCATGTATATATTTGACACCATGGTCGACACATGTATTAAAGTAATTCTATAAATTTTGCAATAAAAGGTGTGAGATCTTATTTGGTGCATTGAAGATATTGGGAGCTCTCTCCACCATCACATTTGAATACATGACCAAATCAAGAGTATTGAGTGGTGGCTCAAATACTAGAGCTGGTTTACCCTCCTTTGCATGTTGAATTATTGATGTGTATGTTGACCTTGTCATTACTTGCATTCAAGCCACAAATTTGGTTATATCAATCCCCTGAATGTGAATCTCCATTGGTACAAGACTCACACCATGTTGAAAAATGAAGAGCCCATCTGCAGTCCACCCCTAAGGTTTTTTGTATTTACTGGAAACATCATGCAACTTCCTATTGCTTCTAAATCTATTATCTCTTATTTAAATGAAAATCTTATGCAAAATCTGTTAGTAGGGACATTGGAACGATGCTACTCTTGTTAACACAAATTCATCATAATTTTAAACACGCATAAAAGCTACGATGTGGCTAGTACCTACCATGCTTTATTAAAGTTTTAACTAGCGTAAAAGACATAATGTGGCTAGTACTTTGCCATGTTTTAATAAATATATGATAGTGCTATGTTGAGTGAAAAAAAATTTATTATATTAGAACCATGTTATAATTTTTCTTATGTAAAATGGTTTAAATGCATTTCACTTTATTTTCGGTGGACACATGAACACAACTTCAATGCTATCGAGTCAAGACATCTTCTCAACTATATGAAATTTATTTTTACTTTTTTATTGGATCCTCCACATCTCATGTGCATTTGATCATATGACAATGTTTATTGGGAAAAATTATGTTTCTAGAGTTTTGAGGACTAGATTAGGTTTATAGGGTTTCTATGGCTAGATTAGGTTTCTAGGGATAGATTAGGAATAGCGAATTTAGAGAGTGTGATGAATACTATTCTTTATTATCAAAATTACACAAGGAGAATGACATTGTATGCCTCCATTAACAACTAGCCTCATACATGGTTGTTGTTGTCGAGGAGAATGAGAATTAAGGCAAAGTGGTCGTTGAGATGTTGGTCATTTTATCCAATTTTGAACATGCAAGACAACTAAACGAAAAATACCTTACTAAACAACATATGCATTTTCAAGATTAGGGGAGAATTGCTAACTATGTATGATGATAGTGGAAAATGCATGCCTTAATTCCTTGTCATTCTCTAATATGAATTATGCATACCCAATAAGGTCCTATCTGAAGGAGCAGGTAGAACCAAATTGTAATTTCTCATATATTTCTTCCTCGAGCAAGGGTAGTTCAGTAATAATAGATGAAAGTGAGAAATCCAGTAGGTATACAAGAGTTATATCAACTAGATGTTAAAAGATGAGAAGAAAATTCCATAAATGCACGGAAATATTTCTCGCTGAAGGGGAGTCATGTTCCTATGATGATGAGACAATAGGAGACATCAAGGTGCCCTTGAGGTATAAACACCTAGTGAAACAATGGGTACCCAAGGATCTTCCTAAACTAAACACATATTTTTTTGTGAACAAGAGGATATATCGAATTACACCATTATCATTACATGGTTTGGGGTTGCTTTGCATTGATGGCATAAAGGTCAGTTACGACATATATACAGAATTGAAGGAGTATGTTGGACCTTTTTACAACTAAAAATATTGAATGAACATGGTCCAATATACACAAAGTATGCACAGATATGGATTGTTAGCAAATTATTTATAGTTGAAAGACAAAGATCAAAATAAAGGAGCAAAGTTGTCCATTGACAGAAGGCCAAAAGCCACAGGGAATACTGCGAGCTTTATAAATAGTACACAACCAGAGTCTACAATTAAGCAACCCAAATGCGTATTTGAGGGGTGTGAAGGAAACCATGTTTTTGTATGTGCCATTAAATCAATAGCTACAGAGGAAGAGTTGCTTATTAGTTACAATTTGAATCGAGTAGATACAAACACGGTTACTATGCGAGTGGTACATCTAACAATTTACCCAACCTTTTATTAATTAATTTAACCTCTTAAGGATTTTTCGTTACTCTATTGTTATAATTTTGTTTAAATTTTCTATATTTACTTCACAAGGTAGTGATCGGGGCATCTCCCCAGCAGCTGGTCAGAGGAGTACAACTTCCTTGAGGCAGCATGTATACATCTTTATAATAGTGCAAATATAACTTGAAAAAAATAGTTTTTTTATTGTGTTTCTCCATGAGTATATTCGTTTGGTTTATATAATGTTATTTGTATATCTGTTGCAGAGTGTTGATCAGGGAAACCACATGGATGTTGATTATACTATAGCTTCCTTGGGGCAACAAGTATACCTGATTGTAATTGTACAATTTAAATACGTCAAAATGTTTTCTTATTATGTTGTTTTCGTGAGTATTTTGGTTTCGCTTGGATGATTTTTTTCATTTTTTGAAGCAGGGTATTGTAAGGGGCACCTCCCTAGCAGTAGAAGATACCGGACCTACCTCGAGGCAACAGGTATACATCGATGCAATTGTACAAATTTTATATGAACAAAAAGTTTTGTTTGTTTTTTTTGTTCATGAGTATAATATTCGATTCATTTAGATAATGTTATCTATATACTTGTTGCAGAGTGTTGATCGAGGAAACCACCTGGTTGTTGATCAGACAACAACAGCCTCGGGGAAACAAGTATACCTGATTATAATTGTACAATTTAAATACGTCAATTTTTTTTCTTATTATGTTCATACCGTGAGTATTTTGGTTTTGTTTAGATAATTTTTCTATGTTTTTGATGCAGGGTGTTGTAAGGGGCACCTCCTTATTAGTAGATCAGGGTAGGTCCCTATAACCATTGTTCTGATGGGTAGATGATCCTCAAGGCAACATGTATAACTCATTGGAATTGTACAAAGATAATATGGAGTGTTTTTTTGTTTGTATATTGGTTTCATTTTGATATTGTTTTCTACTTCTTTTTGGCAGGGGGATGAGCAGGGTAAGTTCTCATATGTGGATCGCATGACACCAACATCGAGGCATCAGGTAAACCTAATTGTAATTCTATAAATATATCATGATCAATATGTTTTTTTAATATACTTTTTTCCTCACTCTATTGCTTTCACGTCAGTAACATTTTATATATATTTTTATGTAACCCATTAATTCGACGTATGAAGCATCATCAGAGCAATCAATAACTTTATATGTGGATGAGTTGATGCGCAATGTTGGAATTAGTTCTTCCTTAGACCCGATTAAGATGACAGAGAAGGCCTTGAGAAAAATTTAATGAGGATATCCTTCGTCTGCTATTCATTCAGCTGTAGACAGATGAGATTAAAGCCAAGGTTGATTTTTTGGTAAAGAGATCGCATGCCTTGCAAGTAAGTTGCGGAATATTGAATCATAATATAAATTCATTTAGTAATTTATAATTTTACTTGTATATGATAGTGAAATTATAAAATATGGTTTGTATTTACAGGATTCTCTGCGACCACACACTAGTGGTCAAGGCGGTGTTGGCCCCAATGATGCTTGTGGAGAGTCGTCACATGAGAAAATGCCTCCACATACATCTCATGTGCCACGGTTGTTGATTGAATAGTCAGCAACACATTCCATGAATCCCCTTGGGCCAGCTGTGAGTACACCCACTAGTGACCGACGCACACCAGATCGTGCTGAAGAAGAGGTCGATGCAGATACTGCTAGTATTGATATTGTTGAAGCAACATTTCTTGGATCTTCCCGTGTCACTAGAACAGCTACAATACATACAATATTCTTAGTGGACGAAGAGCTTGTTCCAATAAATATAGAGAAGATCCTAAGTAATTATTATGCATTGTTCAAGTTAGTGTTTATAATTTTATTGTAATACCAATAAAGCATTGTCTTTCAACTAATGATGGCATGACCATTTTGCAGGAAATGATGTTTTTTATACACATCTAAATGATTTGTCCTTAAAGATATTTGGGCCCACCATCTGCACAAGGTGGGATAAACAAATTAAAAATTTAAGCAATGAGTTGACTAATGGGTTGGTTGACATGTTTGGAAATGAGACCTTTAATAGAGTCGCGGTCCTAAAGAAGGTTGGACAACATATGAAGATTGTCTGAGACCAATATAGGGTTCACCTAGAAAGGAACCCTAGGTATGAGCGCCCTCCGATGATTCCAGCTAGAGAGTGGAAATCCCTAGTGGAAGATGGAAAGGAGAGGGCTATGAGAAAATAAGGAAAGCTACCACTAGGCACGGGGAAGTGTGCAATACTTTCCACAATGTAATTCTAAACCTTATTATTATTGATTTATATATCAAATTTGGATCATCTAACGTATTTCAACACTTTCATAGGTTGTTTGACACATCAAATGCCACAAAGGCAAGACAAGAAAAAATTGGTCAGCACAAGCTTGGGTCTGGTGGTTATTTGAATTTTGCGGCACGAATTGTAAGTATCGAAAAACCAATAATGCATCAAAATAATAAATTGCAAATTATTTTCGTTTTATTGCACCGCAAAAGATAAATTCACGACGTTATGCAAATATGCAGGCTGACTGATTCAAAGAAGTGCCCACTAAGGAAGACTTGAAGCTTGGCTTCCAACACGGCTTTGGAGTTGTTGTTTAACGCTGGAAAAGCTTGTATGGGAAAACGCAATATTCTGGTGATCCATCTTGCGCACAGGTATATAAAATCTATATATTTTAATGAAGATTTATTGTTGGTGCAATCTATTCGTTATAAAAAAAATTGCCATAAAATATCGACTTTGTTTTGAGCAGGGAAGCAATAATCGAATCAATGTCGACAATGGATAACAACCAATCGAAGATCATGGTTCAAATCCTCGTAATGAATTTATTCATATGCTACAATTTTAAATATTGCATTGTAGATGGTGAACATTAACTGTACTTTTCCATGTTTCAACTGCAGATCATGTAGAGGGTCACACTGTATAGGTTGAGCCTAGAGTACAGGAATATGAAGTACATCATGTGGCCACATCAGTTAAAAAAAGACATTTGTAATTTTTTTTAAATGAAATACTTGTCATTGTAATACCATAATATATAAATGTAACATTTTCAAATTAATGTAGCAAATCTGGACCCCTTTCCGCAAAATCCACGACAAGTTGATGAACCACTAAGAACTGAACAACAAGTTCTAGACGATGAGTTTCTTCTTGATTTTGTAAAGAGAAAAAAAATAGAAAGAAGTGACTGAAGAAACATTGTGAAATGATTTTCGGTAATATAATGTCATGCATATTTTTCCCTACTGAATGAATGGATGGTTTAATGAATGTTTGCTTTTATTGAGTGAATGGTAAATGTTTATTTATGATGAAATCTGCATGTTTGCACATAATATTTTTTTCAAGTACATGCATTGGGTATGGGGAATTGAGAGTGATGTGCAGGGGGAGGGGCCATAAGAGCTTCCACCTTCACGTGGTTGGTCCTGTTCAGTAGAGAATATTAAATTATACTCGAAACAAAGAGGATCCCAATGAATGGCTACGGTGGCTTAAAGCAAGATGATGTTGACAATCAAATAGGTAAGGCAATCGAGACATGAAAAACTTATGATACTTTGAGAAAGGGTAAAATCAAATGAAGTTAAGCATCAACAACAATATCATTAATCAATTCAATGTTTAGCAACAAACCATGGGCATGTAGCTATAGATGACAAAATATAAGATTGATAAGATAATTTTATCAATGTCCATTGAATCAACACAATAGTAGGTTAATGAACCCTAGGGTTGCAGCTAGGACATAAACCCTAGTTGTGGGCATAAACTAATAGAGAATTGAGTAATGGGTTCCCACACTGCCTTGTATACCATGTTGAGGTTCGTAAGAGACCGCAAGGACAAAATTGAACCAACGAACAAACTCTAATTCATGTAATAAACAAGGAGAAAAATAATGTTAGGGTAGCACAACATTACAACCTAAGAAGTGTATTAGATATGATTTATGGGTGCAGTACTATAGTGAGAATCCATAAGTGTGCTAGAGAGAATATGCAAACCAATAACAAGAGAGTTTAGGGTGCTCATAATCTAAATCACTTGTATTCAAGATATTAGGAAGTTCACATGAGGCATGGGTCCTTGCCCAGTTTATGCCAAATGTAAAATTGTGTCATTCGAGGATTTGGGAGGGTTTTAGTTCTCGTTATGGTACATTTCTGGATAATTCATTGAGTGAAGACCTTACTATACTCATTGCAATAGGTACAATGCTAGAATGTAATCTTTGTATTTCTTATTTATAATGGAACTAGGGCGAACAAAATTTATTACATCTGTTATATTTCATCTAATTTTTTCTACAAGCTAAGGCAATAAATGAATTGGTGATGTTTTTTAATTCATGAGTTTGTTAGCAAAATAATGTAGCCTCTATAGTTTTGGAATATTTGTTCTATCTCTTACCATAATTTTTCATGGTACTAATCATGTTTGTAATATGATGTAGTTGTGAGGGACCCTGGATGAGCTATTTCCATCCAAATAGAGAATTTGGAGAGGATTCCAACTATAAATCTCTATATTTAACAAAAGCACAAGTAAGGGTAAGTTCAAGATTCCACCACTTCTTGTAAGCGAGATGCTATTTTTGAGCTTTTTCGATTCTTGTTATTATCTTGATTTCCCATGATTACTCGTATTTGGTGTAGGATATACAAAACTTCTACTGCCTAAGCTGTAAGCATAATAAGCATTAGTACAACTTGATAAAATGGTATGCTATTTAAAATAACATGTTGTCTTATGGACATGAGTATATTCATGCGAACATATATAATATATATATTGACATGGTGTGTGGCAGGTCCCATATATAACTTCATCCTTGGCGAGTGTCAAGCTTAACACGAATGGTCATAGAGACCTGTTTGACTGGGTCACTATACAACTTACAAAACTTAATGATCAACATGATGTTGTACAACTTTTGAAACTGACATCCCTTGCTCTACAGGTAAGACATATTGTATTAGTTGTCCATATGTTTTTGTAATCGTTGTCTTTGGAATATTTCATTGAAAACAATTATGGATATTAGGGCAATTCATACTAGTGCATATCCCTTATGCATCCAACCCATTGAAACTAAACATGCCACTATTCTCCATCTTGAAAAGTATCCAAAAGGATATGTGGTCATATTGTAAACATTAAGTCACCATCTCATTTACCACCATGTTGAAATTGACCATGCTAAAATATATAAGAAGATAGCCGTTGTTCTTGATATGAAATCTATGAATAACATGTATCATAGACACACTACTATATGATAATCCCACATCAAATGCATATCCTATATATATTTTATGCTTTAACTGATGCTTATGTTTATAATTATTTAGCCATGTAGGCCTCATCTCAAAATAAAAATTGACTTAGGCATATTAAAAAGAACTCCAAAACCCATCCATTACATCATTCATCCTAAAAAAATTTAATCGTCCTAAAGTCCATACACCTATTCATAAATTTCAAAGTCTCCCCTCCACTTCAGTATTTGACTAACCCTTATTCATGCTCGAGGAGTCTAGCAACTTAAGTCTAAGTTGTAGGTGTAGAAAACATAAAATGTGTAGAGGTGCAAAGGCACACATGGCATGGAGATCACTTGGTTGTAGAAGTTAATTCCATTGAGTCATATGTGGAAATTATCAAATTTAATTGCAAAGCACATAGGTGTATTTGTCACCAAGTCATAAAAAAGTGGGGTTTAGTGTCTAATGCAAGGTGAAAATCGAGTATGCACCACCATAATCAATGAACTCTTCTCATTAATCTCAACTCATATCCATCATTTCTTCTTATTATTATCAGATCATATTCATCAACTAAAAGACCATTTTGCAACCTCATTCTTAACACATAAAGCCATTATGCTTATATGCAACAACACATGGTCACAATTTGAATATGGACTATAGAAAATATGGTGACATGGGATCAAGAATGTAGTTCAAAATTAACTTTAACAACATCATTGCACAAGAATTCACCCCACAAGGATGACCATAAATATAATCTGAGCTACATACATATTTGGTGTAGAACTTGTGAATAGATAGGTAACCCCAATGCACCACCATATCAACATGTCACCAATTCCAAATACCACCTTACAATACTACAAGGTAGATCTAATAGAATTTCATCTATTACTCTAAGGAATCGTAATGGAATGAGCAATGTTCACAACATCAATAGATACATAGTATCACATTTTAAGGTAAGAAACAACACACATTGAGGTTTCATGATTGATATGACCTGCCACACACCAAAGAACTGGTATTTTTTTAATTCTCGATCGTGTTCAAATATCCGACGGCTTGTCCCAAGTTATCCGACGAGTATTCCATACCACCGATGCCAAATGTCGTCGATTTTCCTCTTTTATGTTTGCATATGTGTCGGTTAAATCGTCCGATATCCAATGACCATCCCCACTTTTTCGATGAGTATGTTGTGCCACCATCATCGAACATCCGACCGTCTATAAAGTATTTTGTGTATGCTATCCGACAAGTTTGTTGTCAGATATCATTCCTTCTGTAAAGTATTGGATGTCGCATATCCGACTTGTATTTGGTCGTATATTCGACATGCATGTGTCACATATTCGATGTTTATATTAAGAGATTTGTGGTCGTATAACTGACAATGACATGTTGGATATCCGAAGAGACCATTTTTTTGTCGGAGATCCAACGAAAATCAACCGATGTATAAAAAAGATGAGGCTTGTCGGATTTTGGGTTTATATTTTCATGTGAGACATGCAATGAACTCGAATTGCAAATACATAAGTTAAGTCTAAGTTTTGGAAAGAAGTTCAGTTAATTAAGGAATCTACTCCTTGATTTATGCAAAGTGTGTATTGGACATGACACTAATTGTGAAGCACTAAAGACATTCAGTTAAACTCCTAACTAATGGTAAAGTAATTAGTTAATCAGTTCACATTCGGTTCAGTTCAGTTCAATACAGTTCAATCAGTTAACACTCAATTAGAGGAAGTTAACACCATTGAATTAATGGAGGGCACATATCTTCAGTGTGGGAGATGATTACGAGGTGACAACTTGGCACCAAGTCAAGGAATGCACAATAGGTAATGTGTGTATATTGCACACAGTGCAGATAGTGTTCATAATGCTTAAAAGTCATGCAACCAATCACTACCTCTCATTGTATGACTAAATAAGCTTGGTATTAGAGTGCTATGTACTTGGCAATGCTGGGATAGTATTCCGAATGATCTCTATTTTCTAGTGTTGCTTAGATATCTCTTATCAAGCATTCTGCAAGTGTTGTAAAATCATTCTCTGCCATTATCTATCATATTCTAAGGTTTTTATGTTGGGTTTTTCATCCTCCAGATTTGGAGGGTTTTCCTAGGGTACATAATGTGTCTTATGGATTGAATAATTTGTGTGTTTGAATTTTTTTATGAGATCTACATGCACTGGATTTATTTATCAAAAGTTTTAAAGTTCAAGTATCTTCATATTTGCTCAAACATTGACACTTGACTTTATTATATACCAAGATGTAAAGAGGAATTACATCCCAATATTACACATGGCATAAATGTAATTTCACCTCTTTATATAATAAATGGTAACAAGAGTAAATTATTACATAATACATGTGGGATAACACTTTTACATAAGGGTGGACATTATTACCTTCCAAATTAATACATTCGGTCATGATTACATATTCTAACACTCCCCCTTAACGATGACTGGGATATAAAAAAATGTAGGAATATGGCATTACATAACATCCCCCTTGATGACAACTTCCAGAATGTCCATAAATTGTGAATAAAAACACACTTTGCCTCATGGAGTAGATGAAGATAAAAATTGCTTCTCACTGAACCATGAAATTGCACATGAACCAAGTTGTATGATGAAATTTTGAAAAATAACACAACAATGTATGGCCAATACAATAGAGCATGTGGTGGCAAGCTCCAACTGCATAATGCCTAGATATAAAGGGAATCATTAGTGGCTACTAGATCCAATAGAAAAATTCCTAGAACATGTAACTTGATATCCAACAATGAAGTGCCTAGATATAAAAGAGAATCCATAATGGAAACTAGATCCAACTGCAAAATTCCTAGAAAACCACAAAAATCATCACAATTGGAAATCAGATGATAGTTGAAAGAACTCTGCAAAAGACCCCATCACAAATACAAGACCCCAATGTTCTAGACATCAGAAATGATATCACGCAGTCTGTCTTCACATCCAAGCTCAAAGATGCAATAAAGCTATGCAATAGATGTTATCACAACTACAAGACCCCAATTGTCTACCATAAAAAATGATATCATCATGATGTTAACAGTAGAAGAAGGTGCTTCACATGATACTTGGAATATGGTGATTGATATTACATTACATCCCCCCTTGAATGGAAACTTTAAACATTTGAGATAAAGAGGCAAATAGGATCACACTTTGTTGCCAAGGATAAGTTGATCAACGAGGAACAATGCTAAAAGAACAAAGATAATCACAACATATTCTTAAGATATGAATGAATTCCAAAAGGAACTTGCCCCACAACTCTTCACAAATACACAGGAAGTGAAGTAAACAGAGAACTAATATACACAAAGAACTTCCAAGAATAAATCATATATTGAACATGATAAGCCCATAGAATCAATACATGACATGATATATGAAATAATAATATGAAATTTCTCAAGACTATATAAAGATTGGGTGAATAATACATGACATTATATATATGAAGATAGATAAAACAAAATTAACATGATTAATGTATAGCGAATTATGATCAAATCATGATATCACTTATAAAAATATGAAATGACTAGTCAGTAAGAAACTAGGTCTAAAACATGGGTTAATTTATTTTTTTCGTCATGTTAACATGATAGAGATGAATGCCCTGAAAATGTGGATTCTTTCATATAGGAGTGTTAGAGAAAAGTAACACTAGACTAGATACAATCTCTGCAAAATGTGATAGAGAAACTAAACCCTATTAAGAAAGGGCAAGAATCTCATGACAAGCAATTACAATATAAAACATGACATCACATAGATTTAAAGATTGATTTTACTTAAGAAATTTGATCACATATCATAAGATATCACATAGATGGAAAAATATAGCCATTAAGCACTTGTCAGAGCATAAAGCATTAGATGGTTTCTTGGCATCATCATGAAAAAGCAAAAAATGCATGCTCCTAAGTGTAAAAAAAATCTACACACAAATAGGTTAGTAACAAATAAATAGGAACAATCTCCAAAAGATGATGAAAATAAGCTACACTCTAATGCAAAATGAATAAAAATCTATTGACCAAAATCATATATGACATGTCTACATTATTCCAAAATATGCAAACCAAGTTAATTTGACAAATTAATTAATAATCCAATATCGATGATCAAACTTTAAAAGAATTTGAAACTAGCATTTGCACCAAGAGGTGCAAAGAAACGTCGAGAGGGTAAAAATATTGTGTCTTTCTGCAACTGATTTTCGATTTCTGACTGTTCACTTATCGGATATCGTCGAGATTGATTTTGATTTATTGTGTATCTACTTTGTCAGTTTCGGAGTATCAAAAATCTGAACTTTCACTTTAGGTAAAATTGAAGGTTTCTTTCCCGATTTTCGATTTTGGATACGTCGGATATTGGAAATTAGGTTTCTCTGTTTTCCCAATTTTCGATTTCTGATATTCCAAACCTCGGAAACCAGAAACATGACTCTTTTTTCGACTAAAATTTTGTTTCCCGATTTCCGATTCGTGATTCCACAAATCGAAAATGAAAAGTAAATTTTGTCAATTTCCATTTATGCATACGAAATTAGGATTAATTTATGTTTTTGGCTGTTTGAGTTGGATTTTTTAAGATTTTGAATTTAGGATTATTTTTTACCATTGTTACTGATGATTTTTCACTCTGCTTAGGGTTTTTTTACAGTGCATATCCTCTGTGTCACAGAGCTCAGAGTTGTAACTTTCTGAGCATTTCCACTTGTAAGTTTTCACCCTGTGATTGTTTTTTTTTTTCTGGTAAATTTGAACTTAGGTCGTTTTTAGACATGGTTGCTAAAATTCAATTAGAGAAGGCATCTGTCGTGACCAAGAATACCATATCTAAAAAAACTCTTCAAGAGCAGAAAAAAAAAGATCTGAATGCCGGTGTTTTCACTGACACCAGTGGTTGTGTCTGAGACCTCATATATAGAGTGGTCCAGAATTTATGCTATTTTTTACAATGATGAATTTTCCTATTTTGCTCATGACCAACCTGCATACTTGCAGATAAGCTATTCTCAGATCCACCGCGTTGCTACCAGACCCCCATTTATTGCTTACACAGACCCTGTTAAGTGGGCATTGGACCACACAGATCCTAAGCAAGGAATATTTCATGATATCCATAATGTTGTTATTGCTTCGTTCTGTCCTGATGTCTTTTCTAGGGCTTATTCTTTGCCAACCCCCAAGCAGCTTTTCTCATCAAACTTTTTTGACGAAAGCCATGCCAAATTCAATTATGAAGAAGTGGTGAAATTTTGGCTGGAAGACCCAACACTTGACATCCCCGTTTCACTTCCAGCATATCCAGTTTCTTGGTTCAGAGAACCCTTTTCCTTGTTGTGTGCTATGTTTTGTAGGTTATATGGTTTACCAAATTGTTCCTCATTCAAAACGTAATGGGTCCCTATGGCGAACCATATCCTGCTTACAGGTCATTCCTTCAACTGGGCGCAAATTGCATCGTTTAATTTGTGGGAGGAAATTGAAAAATATGAGAAAACCCCTGAGAACCGTAAACCATCTTTCTATATGTTAGGGCTTGTAATGGATGCATTTTGTGTGCCCACTTCTTTCTCGTCCCTAAATTGGAATTGGACCGACCAATCTCCACTGGTTCATATATATTGCGCTGATATGTGGGACAACAATTTCATCCCTCACGTTTATGAACTCTATGACCTATTTCTCGGGTCAATGTACTACAATATTTTTAAAGCCGATGCTCTTGCATTCTCTAAAAGTGATAGGGACCTGATTTCATTGTTTGGCATCTGGTATGTAGGATAATATTTATCTTGCATAAGGATTTGGGGTAGTAATATAGTCCACTTGCGTCCTAGAATAGTTCTAGACCAAATGGTGCTTCAAGAATTTGTGTATCAGACTGTCATTGATGGGGTTTTACCCGGGTTGACCAAACATAAGAAGAAGGGTTGTCCGAAATTTCCTGTGAATCTTGGCAACCTTACGCTACAGAGTCCTGCTCATGTGTCTTTGGTGGGAAAGGAGATTTCTGTTATGAACTTAGGGGAGGCATTCAAAAGAATACATGACCTAGTGGCATATTTAGTTGATCTCTTTGCTCATGAGCACGTGAAATTTCAATACGTTCATGAAAATGATCCCGACGATTCCATGTTTCAAGGAGCTACCAATTTTCAAGAGGCAATCGGTAAAATTACTGATCCATAGACCAAGTCCCTTCTGTACTAGTATCAAAATGATCTTAAGACAAGAATTCTTCGAGAAAGAGGAGATAAACTAAACATAAAACAAGATCTTGAAAAGGAGAAGACAGAACAAGAAGCGAGAGAGGATGCAACAAGTTATGTTGTTGCTCTTGTTGTTCAACCCAAGGACAAAGGAAAACGTGTCCTTGAAGGCTCGTCCAATTGCTGTATTGGCACAATGGAAGATACACTGCAGAAAGGGGTAGAACTCAAAAGACAAATTATTGAAGCAGGTTCTGAACAAGCTCAACTGGTAGAAGGACTCACAAAAGAAAAGCTCATGCCTTCGATCTCAATTGGAAAGAAAGAGTAGACACATGTCTAAGATGCTTCTGCATAGAAGTTAATCTCTTTATCTTCAGCTCAGATTGAGATTGATGATACAAATGTGGAACAAGACCCTGATGTTGTTATAACTATCATTCTATCATCCATGTTGAATATGCAAAACTTTCCCAGTATGTTAGGTTCATCATCTTTCCAGCGTTATTTTTTCGAGGTAAAATTGTCTTCAATAATGGGACCTACTATTAGCATGCCCACTTGTTCAATTAATTCACTTATTGATACTTGTCCTACATTCCCAATTCCCCAGCTGTTTGAGGGCGACATTCTTTCTATCTCTATGAGTCTTTCTCAAAAGGAATATTTGCCTATGTCTAATTCTTTTACATCACTCACCTTTACCTCGGGTTCAAGTCCTATGGATATTCCCCCCCTCAGAATAGACATTCCTATAAACCAAAGCCAAACTAATTCCTTGGTTACCATCCACCACCGGATCAATTCATCATCATAAGTGATAGCAGATTTTGGAGAAGATGAGGTGGTATCCATGGGAAAATATTGCTTTATTAAAAAGGATAATCTGTGGTTAAAATGGGAGCCAAGAAATCCAAACAAGGCTCGGGAAAACATCTTCCTACCCTTGGTCAGGTCATTTGGAAGGGATACACAAGTGATATTCAGCAAGGGGCAGTGGACACATCAACTGCCATGGAAGATTTTGCTGGAGCTAATTTTAACTCAGTTTCACAATTAAGTTTGGCTTTTGGTGAAAAAGAGAAGGAATTGCAGAAGTTCAAATAGGACTTAGTAGAAGCAGAAAAGAGGCATGAACAAGAAATTGGCAAGTTGAAACAAGAGCATGAAGACATAGTGGAGCAATGGAAGATCAAAGATAAAGAACTGAAGCACTAGCTTGAGAGGCAGAGGCTGTGAATCAGCAACAAGTAGAGCAAATTGCTCTTGTCAATCAGTAGTTGAAAGATGCCCATCTAGCCTCAAAAGTCTCGTCTTTTCTGGATCTGACACCTGAGGATTTCAAACAAGTACTTTGTAAAGTACATGAAGAGTTCCGAGAGACTATGATATATTTGTATACTTATTTTGATGAGATGCAAGGGTTGTATGACAAGTTTAGCAAGCATTTTGAAACTGTTGAGGATCACCATGATCGGATAAGAAAAGCACATGCTGCTTTAGAGAAAGTAACAGGTTGGCAAAAGCATATTAAGGAAAGACGTGACGGCTTGCCAATCTTAGACAAGTTACAGCTCAAAACAATTGAAGTTGCCATTGAGACATGGGAGGGTATCTGCGATTCAGTTGAAGTTTTAATCAATGCAGGACAAATGGTTTGTGAACAAAGGTGGTCAGATTCAAAGAATTTGCTAATCTATTTTAGCTTTCCTATTTTGGATCTTATCAATGAGGCTCCTTCGCACCAACTTCATTTGGAACAAGTGGAAAAGCAGTTTGATGATTTGAAAGAGTTGATCCAACAAATCAGTCAGCTGACGGTGTAAGAAATTGAGAAATGGATGAAAGATCCCCATGCTTCAATAGTTCGGATATAGGTGTTCATTAAATAATGGAAGAAAATCAAAGAAGAAGAGATTTCCTCCAAAATTTGCAAGACTGAAATTTAGTTGAGGAATGCTCATTTTCAGGAAGTCCATGACATTATGGAGCTATTTGGCAAGTGTTGTTCCGCCCTTGCGCAAACCTACAAACTATTCTCGTAACTTTGTAATCTTATTTAAAGACAAATAGACATTGTGGTATTGGGTACTTGCAATTTGTGTGTTTTTAACACTTTGGATATTGTTCTTTGCAATTTTATTTGTTAAGTTTCTCTAAAGTAAGTTGAAAGAAATAATCTTGATTTGCATGTTTGCACATTAATTGTTTGTTTTCTTTTATCTGTTATATCATGCAATAGTTATATCTTGAAATTATTACTCATTATGTTTAAATGTCCTTATACAATTAGTTAGTAGTAAGTTATTTTTCAATATTTTTTCAGTTTATTTTAAGCGAAAAGAGAAAGCCGGCAAGAAAGAAATTAAGTGTCTGATTTTTTATTTTCAACATTTCGGATTTCGGAAATTGTATGTTCACTTTTTCAGGTAACCTTACACGTGTCGCAATGTCTCAATTTTCCATATGCCAAATATTGGGAATCGGAATAGGGAAGGAAGCAAATTATTTGTACAAAAACTTGAGTATGCGGTTTCCAATATTCGAATGATTGGGAATCGAAAATGGTAGATAGCTCAAATAACCTTAACAAAAAGTCGAATTTCCGGTTCTTGATAGTTGATTTCAGAATTTGCATATCGTGTTTCGGAAATTGGAAATAAATATTATAAAAGAAATATAATCATAATATATATAATGTGTTTTTAATTTGTTTATATATATTGGAAATTATATGATTTTATTTTATTTAGAGAAATGAGTTAAAAAGTCATTTAAAATTTAATCATTTTTAACTTATACAGTAAATTTCTAAGAAACAACTTTTTGTAATTGCATTGGGTTTATATTTTTCTTCACCATGGTGTATGAAGTTTATAGATTGAATAATAACAATTATTTTCGATTCCCCGATTTCCCTTTTGCGACATTTCGGATTCCCGAAATTGTATGTTCACCTTTTCAGCTAACCTTACACGTGTCAGAATGTCTCGGTTTTGATATCGGAAATATGGAAAATCGGAAGTGGGAAGCCAACAAATTATTTCAACAAGAACCTGAGTATCAAATTTCCCATATTGCAATTATCTGGATTCGGAAATCGCACATACCGCAAATAACCCTAACAAGAACTGGAATTTCCCGTTCTCAATACCC
>LPNX010310351.1:417322-429433 GCA_001517045.1 Pseudotsuga menziesii | reverse complement strand
AAAATCTGTTTTTAATTTGTTTATATATATTGGAAATGATATGATTTTATTTAATTTAGAGATATGAGTTAAAAAGTCATGAAAATTTAATAATTTGAAAGAATAATAATTTTTAATTTACACAGTAAATTTCTAAGAAACATTTTTTGTAATTGTATTGCATTTATATTTTTCTTATGGTATATGAAGTTTATAGATTGAATAATAACAATTATTTCTATTAATAAATGTGAAATTTAACCTTGGATGCAGATGATGAGAGTCAAATTGGTAAGGATGGAATTGACAGGGCTATTGTGGCAAAACCACGTTGTACTTGTCATCCCATCACATTGCCACCTATCCTGCACTTATTATGCATTAATGAAGTGGGTATTGTTGTCCAGGATAGCCAACTTGGTCATCTGTTGAGTTTCAATGTTGGTATTACAGTTGATTCGGTAGTCACGTCCATCATGAAGAGTGGCGCCTCGACTGCTACAACAAGTTCGATTTGTGAGTTTAGGTACAACACAGTGATGATTAAATTTTTTAGTTATTATATCTCGTGATTGGGTAGGACCCAAGAATGCAGCATGTAGTTGATCGGTCAAATAGACATTGTGAAAAAGGAGTTGATTCTGTTTGTTCGTATTATTTCTGTGTAACTTCTTTCTCTGCCAAGTTTATAACAATTTTTGTATTCGCGCGATGGATGGTATGACTAATCATCTTTGTCCCTTTCCATTTTGTCTGAGCCGACATTAATTAGTCCCTGTCGACTAAGTTCTGTTAGTACGTATCGACTTCAATGGGGGACACCGTCGCTACTCAGCTAAGCCACGATTTGACCTGGTGGTCATTTCGTTATCTCGTTATAGTGCAATTTGGCTTGGTCAGGGACTGGAAATGGTACAACAATCTTTTCTCACCGTTAATGGATGCAGTGACTCGTGTTGGTTTTAGTGTGGTTGTGAGCCTTTCTCCCTCATTTGGTTTAGATAATTCTTGGCTGATTGCTCGGGTCTTGGGGCACTTTTGTTTTTCCCAGATTTTGTTGCTAAAACTATTTTGTCTGCCTTTACTAGGTTTTGTTCTACATCTGAAACATCGTATTATGTCCAAGCAGCATGGCACATCTCATTGTGTTACAGTTGGTCGCGGTCGTTCGCAACAAGTGGTGTGGGTGACAAAGGTAGATGGTTATAACAATGAAATTTATCTGCAAGTTTAGTAAATAATAGATGAATGGGAAACCAGGCTTGTAAACGAGAACCTTGACCGTGATACTGATGGTGGCAGCCCTATTCACTATTGGATCGTCAAAAAGATGATGGGCACCGTCATGGAGGAAATGCTAGGTACATGGAACCATACTAAGTTGGCAATTTCGCAGGCTATGTCCAAAATGGTGGAATTGGATATGGTCATAACACACAAAAATGTTATGGCCATTTGGAAAAAATTAGCCTAGGGATTTGACTCCTTGGGTGATGGAAGTAGTGGTATTGTCTCTATGGCTCCATTTTCTTCAATGAATGTTGAACCTACCATGCCTGCTGCATCTATGGTTCCTATTCCGATTTCATCTACGATTATCCAGCTTTCCAAACGAGCTCGTGAATCTGATGCTTCTATGGGGAAAGTAGATGCTTCTATGGAGAAAGCAGATGCTTCTGTGGGGAAAGCGACTGTCTTGGCCTTGAAGCCTAGTCTACCATCTTCAGACGCAGAATTCTTTGGGCCTTGTCCTATGGTCGAGGAAATGTAGGATACACAGGACCCTGCTGTCATTATCAACGGTGCTAACCCATGAGCTTGTTCCTGTTTTGTTTTTGTTTATTTGGCTTCCTTTTGTTTACATCTAAGTTTATGCTCGTTTTTAGTTTTCAAGGTCTCTTAATAAACATTCCTTTATAGTAATTTTGTATGTATCCCCCCATGTATCACATGGGTTATTGTGGCTCTTATGAATATCTATGTAATTTTGTTTAAACTTTGCTTAGGCAATAGGTTCCATTTTTTGTATGTTTTTTATGCTCTTTACACTACAACTATAGAGTTTTCTACTTTTGACAAATTAGGGTGGTTGTTAGAACACTGTTTTCACTTAACCAGAATTCTTGATATTATGTAATTTTTTGTATAGTTTATTAATAGCAATGTAGGCATACAAAAAAAAATGAAGTTTAAAATCTAATATATCTAAATATATTATTTCTGTTAATAAACCTATAGTTAAAAAATGTAATATACATGAATAGTTTGATTTGGATATATGAAATTTATTTAAAGAACCATGACAATTATTTATGTTAATAAATATGAAGTTAAAAAATGATCCGACATCAAGATGATTGAATGCATTTATTGTTCATTTATTTTAAAACATTGTTTAATAAGAATTTTTTTGAAAGCCGAAATTGGGAAATAAGACATAGGATCCAATTGGAGAGCTAGATTTACCATAAACATTTGTGGCAAAGAGAAAAGAATACGAACAAAAAAAATATAACTTGAAACACCTAATGGTTTTAATAGAATTGATTTTTTTTTTAAATTTCTGGTACCTGGAGGTCGAAAATCGTAAATAGGAACTTCAACATTTTTTTATTTGAAAAGACAAAACTTGCGATATTGGAAATGTCGCAACCTGGAAATTGGGGAATTTAAAATTGGAACATAGGGCGTTTCTTGTTGGAAAACATAGGACATAGGATTTCCAGAATTCGAAATGTTGGCAGTCGAAAATCGGGCAATCGCAAATTGGAAAATAGGGTTTACCTTAATGCAAAACTTAGGATTTGCGGAATGCGAAATGTCGAAAATGGGAAATCAGGGAATAGGAAATGGGAACAAAGAATGTGCGCAATTTCGATATGTTTGTAGTTTTGGAAAGAATGTAATGTTTTGCAATTGAATAGAATAACACTATTACTCGTGTTATGTTCTATGGTTACTTATGAAATTTGTTTTATCAATTTTGAGTTATTTCTCAATGGATAAAATGTGTTGATTTATATACTGATTTTGCATTACAAGCTTGACATATGAAATGTACATTGAAAAAATGTATTTATTTAATTTACATACTATTTTATTACAACTCATAAATGGTTATTGATTCCTAATACTAATTTGTCAATTAGTATTACCTCACACATTAAACCAAGTGAACTCACTCAACTCATCATCTTTTCGGTTCCGAATCTCTATCTAGGATGACCTTCACAAGCATGAGCTACTACTTCCAGTTATATATAATGAGCTTGTAGAAAATGGACAACTAAAAGAAGGAACTATAATCAAAATTACCCAATGTTCATGCAACATTGTACATAATGTAACGTACATTTAATTTCCTCGTTCGTTTTCTCTCAATCAGTTTAACATTGTTCATGCATCCAATGTTTTTCTCTCCCATTCATTTCTAACATACTTCATCTCATAGGACTATTGCATTGGTTGCACTCGAGGTTGTCATAGTGGATGCAACAATTATTGGAGATCCTGCACCTTACCACTTACCTATATCTTCTCCTTCAGAGAGTAGTTCCTCTATTCCAATCAACACTAGCTCAATAAATGAAAACCCTAGATTCCCTGGATCAATTATCCCATTCACATCACTCTCCTCTTCTAGCAAAGTTTGGAACATTCAAGGCTGAGTTACTGCCAAGACAAACATACATGAATATGGAAACCAACAAGGGTATGGAAAAGTGTTTGGATTTGACCTTGTTAATGTTAGGATTATTAATCCTCCCTTGTCCAATTTGGTCATATGTCTAAATCAAGAGTCATGTCTAAATCAAGAGTCCTTCTAGTCTATTTTTAGTCACTAGCACCATTGGGTCCACTTGGCCTAATTGGGGCACATGTTCCAGTTACTAAAGTGTGGGGAACACTAATTGAGCCCTACTGCCACTGATTGCACTTGCATGCATCAGTTTAGGAGCCTCCTAGATCAATCTCTACACATTAGGAGCCACTAGGAGCGTCGATACCAACCAAGGTCAATTGAGTTGAGTTGGTAACAAGTCAAGCTCAGTTAGGAGTTAGTTACATTCAGTTAGTGCTAGGTTTGCATGGATGCATGCAGGAGATGCGCATTTCTCACCTACCACAGTCAGTTAGGCTTAGTTAACACTGAATTAGACACTTGAGTTATGATTTAGAACTCCGATGAACTTCGATAATGATTTAGACAAGGTCAGTGAACCATTCAGTCAAGTAGAGTCTAATCAATTCGAATTTCCTCACATGAATTCAAATTGCATGTGGCTATTTTTCCATTGTACTTCATTGTAATTATTATCTAATTACTTTTGATTAATGAAAGCATTCACAATTGCAAGCCATTTTTGCACTGTTTCATTCTTCAATTGCTGAGTAAATTGTGCGATCTATTTTGTGAGTTATGTGTTGATCCATAGATATATGTGCTCAATTTAATATCATATCAGAGCCTCGGTAGGACAAGGCAGTTCTCCTACTATAGATACATACTTGGACCAAATTTTTTGAGCAAAAGCGCTCCTTCCAGTACTGCACTAGAAGCAAAGAATTTACCATTTAATATCCCAAGTTAAGGAATTGTTGATCAAGCTTGCTTGATCAACTATGATAGGTGTGAAGGAAATTCCAAAAGTGCAGACTGTTGACCTTATTTTGTAGATTTTATTGTGTGATTGACAGGTTTATCATTCCTCTTCACTACATTCTCTACAAGTAGCTTAGCCTCCTTCACAACATTCGCTACAGCAGCTCAGTCTTCTCCACTACATTCTAGATGGCCCCTCCAATGGAGCTCCTCACTCCTTTCAACTATCACCAGTGGAAGGAGGACATGGAGATGCAGCTACACTCCAAAAGACTCTTCAGACTCAGAATGGAGGTAGAGAAAGAGCCAATTCATTATGTTGACAAAGAAAGTTATCGGAATAGGCTTGATGAAGCCTACAGATGCTTGTGCCTCTCAATCTCTCGATATCTTATCTTCCACATTAATGGATTGAAGACTCCCAAGGAGTTTTGGGATAATATTTCCTCCTTATTTGACAAGTAGAATTATCTGAGGGTCTATCAGCTCGAGAATGAGCTGATTTCTCTTCATCCATCCAATTTCAAATCACTCAATGACTTCTTCACAAAATTCAAGAATCTAGTGTTCCAATTGAAGCCGTGCAAGGTTGAGAAGGAGGATGATCAACTCATCCTTGCCATCCTCTCCAAGCTTGGTGCAGACTATTTAGTCTTTGTATCAACATTTCATTTTGTGAATCTTTCTACTCCAAACTGGAAGATGTCTACTCTTAACTCTTTCATTGAATCTCTCACTCAGGAGCATGACAAGTTGATCAAAATGGGGATCATTCAATCTTCTAGAGATAAATCACTTGTTGCAGGAGGACCTAAGGTAGCAAATGACAAAGGGAAGCAAAAGGACGAGTCTTATGTAGAGAAAGAGCAGTCAAAAGAGCCTTCAGGTTCAAAGAGAAGCAATAATAATGGAAAAGGAAAGACACTCTGTTCTTACTGTGGAAGGGGATTTCATCCAGAAAGCACATGTATGAGAAGAATAATAGATGAGATGGCTCTTCTTTTGAAGAAGCATAACATTACTGTACCTGCTAGCACAAGGAAGGCTAACCATAAGGAAGAAACTGAAGAATATGAAGAGACATGCCATGCATTGAAGGCTAGCTGCTCCACATCACATGCCTTCCTCATTGATTCTGGAGCTTCCAATCATATGGTTTCATCCAGAGAATAATTCTCTTCCTCACAGTATTTTGATGGTCCTAGTATTCATATGGGAAATAGCATTAAAGTTCAAGCCAAAGGGAAGGGCTCTATCAAGCTTGAACATGGAAAGTTCAAAGATGTGCTTTATGTTCCCTCCCTAGCTGCAAACCTGTTATCTATATACCAGATGACACATACTGGCTCTCCAAAGCAAGTCATATTTGGTCCTGACTCAGTGGAGATCACATATATCTCTACTGGGAACATCAAGCGAAGGGTGCTGCAAATCATGGCTCCAAGGCATATGAGTTATCACACTTCATGCCATTTTCAGAACCATTGCACTCTTATCAGCCACTTACTAGGAAAGGTAAAAACATTTCATCTACATCTTTTGCAGTTTCCACTAGTATTGAAGATCCAACTGTATCAGTTTATGAGATTGAGATTCAGGGTGATTCAGATCCAGATCCAGTCCCTCCTTCCAAACTGGAAGCTAGGAAGATGACTGGAAATCAATCTGACACTCAAAAGGGAAAGACCCTTGCACTATGTCATGCAATATTACCTCCTTCAGAGAGATGTAATAGACTCCTTGTAAGATGCTACATGGAAAGGGCTTAGTCTCACTACATTTAGAAGAATAGAGCTGATCATACACCTTCTCATTCAACAAGAGACAAACGTTACATTACTCCTTCCTTCCATTATCATTTTGGGAGAAGATGGAGAAGTCTACATGCCAAGCCCCATGATAACTGTGCACAGAACATCATGCATGCTTCTTCGCTACATTACAAAGATTGCAGCAACACATTTTCAAGTTTTTCAAACTTGAATCCTGATTCTATCTGCTTAGTTAGAGGGGGGTATTTTTTCCCATGTGGTTTTTTCCCCGGCTCCTTGTATGGAGCAGTTACTTTACTTTACTTGATGTAATGGGTGACCTATGGTCTTAGTTACTAGGGCCCACAGATTTTCCAAGTTAGCATTCAGGGGGGGTGTTAGGATTATTATTCCTCCCTTGTCCAATTTGGTAATATGTCTAAATCAGAAGTCATGTCTAAATCGAGAGTCCTTCTCGTCTATTTGTAGTCACTAGCACCATTGGGTCCACTTGGCCTAATTGGGGCACATGTTATTGTTACTAAAGTGTGGGGAACACTAATTGAGGTCTATTTCCACAGATTGCATTTGCATGCATCACTTTAGGATCCTCCTAGATCAATCCCTACAAATTAGGAGCCACTGGGAGTGCCGATACCAACCAAGGTTAGTTGAGTTGAGTTGGTGACTAGTCAAGCTCAATTAAAAGTCAATTACATTCAATTCTAGTCCTCTACATTCAATTAGTGCTAGGTTTGCATGGTTGCATGCAGGAGAGGTGCATTTCTCACCTACCATAACCAGTTAGTCTTAGTTAACATTGAATTAGAAACTTGAGTTGTGATTTAGAACTCCGATGAACTCTGATAATGATTTAGACAAGGCCAGTTAACCATTCAGTCAAGTAGAGTCTAATCAATTCAAATTTTCTCACATTAATTTGAATTGCATGTGGCTATTTAGCCATTGTACTTCATTGTAATTATTATCTAATTACTTTTGATTAATGAAAGCAATCACAGTTGCAAGCCATTTTTGCATTGTTTCGTTCTTCAATTGCTAAGTAAATTGTGTGATCTATTTTGTGAGTTGTGTGTTGATCCATAGATCTATGTGTTCAATTTAATAGTTAATGCTTCACACGATGAAATACATATATCTGCATTCAATGAATTGTCACTCTCTTTGTATGACCAAATACAAATAGGAATAGTGTACATGGTATCAAATGGCACATATTTAAACACAGTTCTTTTAAAAACTTTAAACTTATTATTTATGGAAATTGTGAAAGTTGTTAAATTGTTTAGGCTAAACATTTTTAAAAGAAAAATTACAACTGCACTTAAAAAAAGTATGCCAATGCGTATCGAAATTGCGCATTTTGCATGTTGTTGTTTGGAAAGTGGAAAAAAAATAAATTTGCAAAGAAGAACATTAAAGCTCGGATTTTTGTGTGAAGAAACCGGAAGTTGAAAAGCACGAAATGTTAAATCCGAACATGTAAATTCCAATTTCCAATTAACACTTTGTGATTTATTCAAATCGAAAAGCAAAAGTCAGCAAGAAAGAAATTAAGAATCCAGAATCCAACATTTCGGAATCGAGAAATACCTTTTTGAAGCACAATTACAGGAATATAGCTTTTTTCTTATGTTTTCAATAAGGAACACCGTATGTTGCAATTTCCGTTTCTTCCAATTCCTATTTTCGAATAGCATTTCCATTATATTATAATATCACATTGGATTATTTCATTTAAAAACCTCACTGCTAAACTGTCATTATATATAAATCTATGAACAACAACATTTATATATCTAACGACGCTACTGGAAATAAAGTTTTAAGATAAATGAAAATGCAATTTTGCTCATTGATGTTAGACAAAAGTGCTATATACACAATGACAATGTTGGTCAAGCTAAAAAACAACAAATGCGTCAATAATCAATATTTTCATAATACAAGGAAGATAGCAAACAAGAGATGAAATGACAAAATGTGAAATTGCTCGTTCCTTCATATTCCAGATCGTAATGGTCCAAAGTGGTGTGTTGGACATTCTTCTGCTTTACAATCCTCACCCATTTCCATACGTTTTGGTAGCTAAATTTGCAATCGTCATAGAGGTGGAACCATTTCCATACGTTTTGGTAGCTAAATTTGCAATCATCTTAAAGGTGAAAAGCTTCCAGGTCTCAAGAATGCTTTAGCAAAATGTTGGAGATTATATTCTCCAATCTTGCATTTACAAGTGAATTCAGTATGAAAGACTTGAACCTGACGTCCTCCTCATTATCATCATCTGAAAGGAGCCGTGGGGGAAAGATGGTGAGTTGGGGAATTTGGGTGTAGAGAAATCTCCATCTGTGAGAAAGAACAGAGCATTTAATAGCCTGTTTAGAAAGATATAGAATACTACCATATCTGGAAGCCTCAAGAATAAACCTATTGCACTTTCGTTACTCACGATGATGGAATACAATTGAGAAGAAGGGTAAGCAAATAATGATACCTTATGTAAGTCACAATGAGTAGAGAAATAAAAGGCAATGCCTAATATTCACCAATCCCATGTCTCTCCAGATACTATAGGCCCTTTGTTAGAAGTAGGACTCCCAACTTATCTTCCCATCTCTTCCCATTCCGGGCTTTGATATCACCATGTTGCGATTTTTTTCTTCGGCAACCATGAGAGGGGAAATAATGATGCTTACGAGTCCAATTTTTGTGCACATAAAAAACTATAAATGAGGTCCAAATGATATTTGCCTCAGTAGGAGGCTCTATTTATTGACTAACTATTACGAAATGTTATTACGACTTCATGATTTTCATGATGTAGTATATATCTATAACTTGGGATTAATGTGATCTGTATATAATTCCTTCATCTCTTGGAGTATGTGAAAGGTCACTTAAACGTACTGAAATATCTTGGATTTGAAAGATTTGTTGTTTGGAGTGTGTGATAATGATTTTCCCTTAATGATTAAGCAAGAGAATATTCGTATAGGGTTTATACGTTGTATGGTATGGAAGCAGGGGTACTCAAAACAAGAAAATATGCATACGATCATAAGAAGGGATCGATGAGGTGACAAATGTCAAGTTTACACAGTATGAGATGACTTGAGGTTGATAACAAGTGAGAGTGACAATCAGTTATGCGATTAATATGATGACGTTATATAAAAAAGGGGCGACGTTATGATGATGTTATGATAACAACTGAGGGTGACAATCACCTCTGTGATTAATATGATGACGTTATGGCAGAAAGGGGTCGTGTTATCATGACATTAAGATATTTCAGTACATTTAAGTGATTTTTCGTGTCATCTAAGACATGAGGGAATTAAATACAGATCACATTAATCCCAAGATATAGATATATACTACATCATGAAAATCCTGAACTCATAATAACATTTCGTAATATTTAGTCAATAAATAGAGCCTCCTACTGAGGCAAGCTTTGGAAATCCATGTTGTTGTCACCAAATTGTAGGACTACGATATAATATAATTTTCAAAATTATTAACAAAGAGACCACCATTTCGCTTCGACGCTAAAACATTGTCAAAATGCCTGAAACTTGTATTCCATATTTGATAAATTAATTATGTTTTTATTGAACATAGTATATGTACATATACATATATACATATACACATATATGTACATATACATATACATGTATATATGTATATGTACATATATATATATACATGTATATATATGTATATGTACATATATACATATACATATATGTATATATGTATATGTATATATACACATATATACATGTATATATATTTGTACACACACACACACACACACACACACACATGTATATGTACATATATATATATATATGTATATGTATATGTATATGTATATGTATATGTATATGTATATGTATATGTATATATATATGTACGTATATATATATGTCTCTCTCTCTCTCTCTCTCTCTCTCTCTATATATATATATATATATATATATATACAGAAAATATTGAGTTATCATAATTTGATCATCCCTCCGTTGTTGTCCAGATGGGGAAATGAAAGAAGAAAAGGTGGCGTATAAAGATGATATAGAGTGCGAACGTAGCAAGAGATGGAAATTTGAGAGTGAGAACCTGGTAGGCCATTGAAATCTAAATATATGATACTATGCTCTCAATTTGCATTATAGATGATATTATCCAAGGCCATATATTGAATCTCCTTTGGCGGTAAGTCCTTTGTTTTTTCTCTTGGGTATGACGTGAGGGGTCCTTCCTATTGGCAGCTAGTGTCAACTATTGCTTCTGATTAACTCGATTTGCTTGCATTACAACCACAGTCCTATCAACAACATTTAGTTGCTGTAGCTGCTCCTTGGTTCTAGTATTCAAATATTGGATCATACAGGTTACTTTTCATGACTTGTAATCTACCTCTGTCATGATTTTTCTTATTTCATTCCGGGCTTTAGCCACGAGCTTTTTCATTAACCAATTCTAGATGCACCCATTTCTTGGTGATCGTAGTCTCAATGCTGCTCCACAACAATGATCTAGTAGTCTTGAGGACTTTTTTGCTAGGATGCCTTTGCTTTAACTTAGCCACTTCCTGGGCCAACTCTTCTTTCTTTTTCTTTGCACTGGCATGGGTCTTGCTCACCACCCTATGAAACACTGCAATCACTTGACTATGCAGCTCCACTTTGTCCTTGTAATTCATTTTCTAAATAGAAAGGCTAATTTGATTGGCATTTCAATCTGAGGGATCCTTGGCTCCAGTAAAGCCAAGTTCGACATTCCCTTCTCGTAATAAAGAGCGGTCAGTAATCTTGTCCTAGGGAGCTCTTATTCATCAAGTTGATTAAAGCCTTTATTCCGGTGACAGGTTCGGGTATCCTTCTATTGGTGCTATACTTCTCATGTGTTTTACCTACTCCTTCGGGAGTGCTCCCACATGGGAGAGGAAATAGAACTTGAAGTAAGTTGTGTAAGTAGCAGACGGCAAGTACCTATTGATCCCCCTCGAAACATGAATTGGAAAAGAGAGATTCGACCTATCTATCATATATTCAAGTTGTAGTTGGTTCATATCCGTATCCCTTTCCCAATATAGATATAGCCAATATGCCGTGTTTAGATTCCATCTTAAGGTTACCGATAGCTGGTGGAAGAATGACCAATCGGGGACAAGGAGGTAGAACTTTCCATAATTTTTCTTTATTATTCTTGATTAGTAGAACCTCAGGGAAATCAAAAGGATGCTGGAATGAGACGAGAAGCAAAACAACCCAATAAAGTAACATCTTGAAAGAGAATGTCCCCTATTTTTTTTTCTTAATCGCCCATTTTGATCCTCTCCCTTTGGTCGAGCAATTACGTTCCTCAGATTGTGAATCAAAGTAAGTAAGCATGTAATCTGGCTAGGTCAATTGTTTTAACGATAAGAAAGCAAGATCTAGATAAGCCACATGTTGGGTAAGCAAGTAATCACTGTATATGTATATACATATACATATGTATATATATGTATATATATATATATATATATGTGTGTGTGTGTGTGTGTGTGTGTATACATATACATATATATGTACATATATATATATATATATATGTATGTATATATATGTATATATATATATATGTACATATATATGTACATATATATGTATATATATGTGTACATATATATATATGTATATATGTGTACATATACATATACATATATGTATATGTATATACATATGTATATGTATATAT
>LPNX010310351.1:379335-416903 GCA_001517045.1 Pseudotsuga menziesii | reverse complement strand
TATACATACATACATATATATATATATATATAGATATACCAAATAGGAATAACGAAGAGGGACATATGTTCTTGGTTTGCAATATCTGAAATATCAAGAATCGGAATCATGAAGGAAACAAATTATTTTAACAAAAACGTGAATCTCAGGTTTTCGACATTCGAAATATCAGAAATCGGAAATCGCAGAGACAACAAATCACTGTAACAAAAACTGTAATTTCTGTTTTCAGATATCCGAGTTTGGAGATTCGGTATTGTGTTTCGAAAATCGAAAATTCAAAATGCGAAAATGTTTCTTTGATTTTTATTTAAATTTAATTTAAAGAAATAAGAGTTGATCTAAAATTTGTATATGTTAATTATTTGCTGATAGCTATAATTATTTCCTACTTAATAACTTTCACAATGAGTGTCTCAATTCCTGAGACAGTTTAGTCTAAGACGTAATTATTTCAAATTTTCTTGGATGTTTCTTGAAACAAAAGCAGATCTTTTAAATTAACAAGTGATCAAATAAAAATAGTACATTTATAGAGAAAACAATGATAAGCTTCAACTACAATTTGTTTTTAAACAGTTTGAAGCAAGTAAGCTTTCCTTGGACAAATGCGTAGGTGTGAAAGAGATGTAACTCTTGATATTGTAGTGAATGTAAGCTTTTGTCTATCAGTCATTCCAATATCTATTGTAACATTTTGTAGGGTCATACCTTGGGATTTATGAATTGTTAAACCTCATGCCATATGAAGTGGTAGTTTCTTACCAGATGCCCTTGTTATCGGAGATATTGGAACATACGTAGGATTCAAATCATCCCATAAGGGTCCTTTGTAATAGAGGAATTCGACAATAACAAAAGATGTTAAGCTAGGAGGTTGTTCATTGGAGTTGTTCGGTATTTGATAAATTGATTATCAATTTATCGAACACATATATATATATCAAATACCAAAAACCAAAATAATATGTACCTACAAATGCGAATACATATATATATCTAATATGAATACCGAAGAAGGATATATGTTTCCCGTTTCCGATATGCGAAATATTGGGAATCGGAACCGGGAAACCAACAAATCATTTGAACAAAAACTTGATGCTCTGGTTTTCGATATCTGAAATATCGAAAATCAGAAATTGCGGATACGCGAAATGCCCTTAACAAAAACTTGAATTTGCTGTTTCCAATATTCGATTTTGGAAATTGGGTATTGTGTTTTGGAAATTGAAAATTGGAAATGTGAAATTTTTATTTTAATAATTATATAAAGTTCATTTAAGGATATAAGAGTTGATCTAAATTTTTTATAGGTTAACTATTTCCTGATATATAATAATTGTCCTACTTAATAACTTTCACAGTGAGTGTCTCAGTTTCTTGAGACGGTTTAGTCTAAAAGGTAATTATTTCAAAATTTCTTGGATGTTTCTTGAAAGTTCATTAATATGTTTCCTTATTTGTTTGAGAGTGTATTATTAACATATTTAATTACTTCCGTTGTTGTTATTCATTAACATATTTCATTACTCTGGTTTGTATCTATTTGAACTATAAACGTATCGAAAGGAAATACTATATTATCCAATAAGGAACACCGTATGTTTCGATATACCATTCCCCATTTGTGGAGATTGTGTCTTCTAAATTGATACGATTTGCAGGAAGAAGAAAAATACATTGTCACTCAAATCAATCATATTTGATAGCAATACATTTCCACTCAAATCGTATCAAAGCGTGGCTTGCTTCACAAGTTAGGCTTTCAATGCACCGCCCCACTGCCAAATCCTTATCCTTATCCTTCAGTTCTTGAGGATGCAGACACTTCTTCTGGTGTGCTTTTTTTGATGGATTTGGTTATTTAGGTATATCGAGAAATACTATATTATCCAATAAGGAACATCGTATGTTCCGATATGCCATTCCCTAATTTCCGACATTTCGGATTCTGGAAATCCTATTGTTTCAAATAAGGAACATCTCCATGTTCTTATTTGCAATATCCGACATTTCAGAATCCGAAAATACTATGTTTTCCAATAAGGAACACCATATGTTCCAATTTCCGACATTTTGGATTTCAGAAATCCTATGTGTGAAAATAAGGAATGTGCTATGTTTCGATTTCCGATTTTGTGACATTTCTGGAAATCCTGTGTTCAAATGCGAACATGTCCATGTTCCGATTTCCGATTTCCAACATTTCAGAATCCGAAAATCTATGTCCTATGTTTTCCAATAAGGAACACCATATATTTCGTTTTTTGAGAGGTGGCTTGCTTGTTTTCATTACACTTCTACCTATTGTTGTACGTGAATGGATTGATGGACTCAATGGATTGATTTTCAGTTGTGGATCCTTCTTCCCAATTGGTGTTTACCATGTTTTTTCGACAGGTGGCTTGTGTGTTTTCACTACACTTCTATTTGTTGTCCTAAATGAATGATCTTGGAAATTATTTTTTTTACAGGCTTTCGGACAATTTTGCAGTTCATTTCTCTTAATTCGGCATAGCCCTTGCCAAGATTTTATGAGTTTCAGTTCAACAGTTTATTTGGGTTTAGGCTAATATTTTCTCCAGGGATTTTCTGCGTTGAGGCTTTGAGTTTGGGGTCAATTTATTTGTGGTTTTGTTTCACTGCTAGTTTAGTTGATGAAACACACTTTTCCCATGTCCCTTCATTCACATTAATGCTTCATCAATGCATTGTTGCTCCATTAATGTAAGAAAGTTTGTCATTTGAGATAAACATGGGGCTATATCTTCATTTTTGCTCATCTTATGATGATCATCAAGATATTCTTACAATATTTGATTTACCGCATTTGCTGCTGTAGTGCCTTTTCTTTCCACATATAAATAGGCCTTCAGGTAACCACTATTTCTTACCATTTTCCTTTGTTTTGCTTATAGTGATTTTACTGTGTTTCATTTACACTTCGAGTTTCCATTAGAAGATTTCGCACCTTGTTAAATTTGCAGGTATTCCTTAGTTCTTCATTTAGTCTTCTTATTAGATGGTGAAACACCATTGCTCTGTTTTAATTGAATGTGACTCTTGCTTTGTTGCAAAAATATTGTGACATGTATTGGTTATGGCATACCTGTCAATAAAATGTTAGGTATTAGTTTTTTGGCTAAATGAAAATGTTGCTTATTAGATGGTGAAACACCCTTACTATGTTTTAATTGACTCTTACTCCCTTGCTGTGTTTTAATTGACTCTTACTCCCGCTTTGTTGCAAAAGGGTTGTGACTTGTATTGGTTATGTAGCTTCATAATGGTGTAATACTCATGCTATGTCAATAAAATTATAGGTATTAGTTTTTATGATATACTTGTTTTAGGTAAGGAACTAAGACTAAAGCTGCAAGGTCACTACAAAGCTTTGCTTATATGTCTTTCATTGTCGTTCTCCAGTACTGGTCAGTGAAAAACTACTGTTTAAATCTTACATCGTTAACTACCCACTTGACCAGGTCGATATACAGAATGAAACCAACTTTAGAGAACAAATCTCCACCAAATTTAGAGGTAGAGCGATGAAAAATAACGCAGAGCGAGTTTAAAATAAGGATGGACTTAGCAGAGGAATAAATTTTGTGAAAAGAATATGAACAGTCAAAATAAAACCTGAAAATCAAGGTTTTCCAGTTTTCGATACCCGAACTTCGAAAATCGGAAATAGGAACTTCAACATTTTTTATTTGAAAATACAAAACTTCCAAGATTCGAAATGTCACAAATCAGATCTTGGGGAATACATATGGTGTTCTTTATTGGAAAACATAAGACATAGGATTTATGCAATCCAAAATGTTGCAAAATTGGAAATCGGAACATACGGTGTTCCTTATTGAAAAACATAGGACACAGATTTCTGGCTTTTGAAATGTAGGAAATCGAAAATTGGAACATGGACATGTTCGTATTTAAACACATAGGATTTATGGAAATGTCGCAAAATTAGAATCGGAACATAGCATGTTCCTTATTTTTACACATAGGATTTTCAGAATCGGCAATGTCAGAAATTGGAACATATGGTGTTCCTTATTGGAAAACATAGTATTTCTGGATTTCAAAATGTCGGATATTGCAAATCGAAACATGGAGATGTTCCTTATTTGAAACAATATCATTTCTGCAATCCGAAATGTTAGAAATTGGGGAATGGCATATTGGAATATATGATGTTCCTTATTGGATAATATAGTATTTCTCTATATACCTAAATAATCGGAGCCGTGAGTGTCTTAGTTTCACAACGAGAGTCTTAGTTTCCTGAGACATTTTAGTCTAAAAGGCAATTATTTCAAAATTTCTTGTACGTTTCTTGAAAGAAAACCAGATCTCTTACATTAACAAGTGATCAAATAAAAATAATACATTTATAGAGCAAACGATGAGAAGCTTCAACCACAATTTTCTTTTAAAGACTTTGAAGCAAGTAAGCTTTCCTCTTGTTTCCTATGTTGGACAAATGGATTGTCTTACATTTGAGAGTATCTGCAAAAGGAGAAAGGTGGAGAAACGGGAAGGCCGGAAAGAGATGTAACTCTTGTGATGCGAGTTTTGTTTCCATGGATTTTTTTTGTATTAGGAGAGAAAGACCAAGAACGAGCAGCTTCAAGTAGGGTTAGATGTTCAAGAGCAAGTGGTCTTTGCATGTATACAAATATGAAGGGGAGGGGGTTGGAGGGGTGTTATTAATGCCATTAGAAACACAATGGAAGACACTTTGACTGACATTCAACGAAAACAAGTGACAAATACAAAGTACAAGTGGAATTTTTTGCAGCATGTGTCACGTCTCTTGTGCACTAATGCCTCATTCTACAACTGTTTGTGTAAGTAATTGTTCGATTGACTGAAGAATGGGGCCATCACTTGGTGCTGCATGTGCAAGGCCATCACTTGTTGTAACAACTGTCTAATTTCTTCAACCTCAGTTCTAGCATTAGTTTGTGTTGAAATAAATAAGGAGGATTATAATTCATAGGGTTCAAATGAATTTGGTGGCTGAACTATAGAGGACAAGCTTTGCTTGTGAGATAATGTAGCATTGCTATTAACATGTGGAATCCAAGGTGAAATGTCTGTTGAGACAAGAGGAAACGAAGGTAATGCAACTGGATTGACTTGTACATCCTTGTAGTATGGGTTGTTTATCATTTTGTATTGATGGGCAACAAGAACATGTGTTCGACAAAAAGGATGTCAAGTTCTGATATTAAACGGGGAAGGTATTTGGCAATATTGGAAATGTCTTGGGGGAAGCAAATAGTATGTCCAGAATATTTACATTGACCACCATGAGCATGTGTAACTTGTAAGATTTGGTTAGCACGACTAATGAGGATTTATTCAACTTGTGTAAGTACTGCAAGTACAGGTGGTTGGATGCCTAGGTCCATATTGTTTTGAAATGAAAAGTGATGGCCTTTTCGTTTTAGAATACAACTAGAAAAAGTGTATGCATCATGGAATTTTTTTGTTACAATACTAGGGTAACATTCTTTACAAATCGAGTAGACATGTAAATCAGCTAGTTGATTCATTTTTTTACGAAATCGTTGATGTGCATCATCAAGGTGGGTGTTCGGTGGATTTAGCATAGGTGGTGGAACTGAAGGTATGTTGGAAGGTTTGGGAAGATAAACTGGAGAAGACATCTCCACAAGTAGCCGAGCAGCTCTGTAAAGAAGATGTTATTTCTTGTTGTTTTTATCTCTGTTGTGTGTATACACAACTCTTCTTTGTGCATTGGCCTTTTCATTGCCATGAGTTGGCATAATGCCTACAAGAAAACCGTATATCATCGGCCCTATTTTATATAATTGTGGGAACCAAAAAAGAAAATGGAAACCATCCTCCTGCTGGTGCAACTATTGGTGTTGAATTGGGCACTGGCTGTTAATGCGGAATGTCCGTTCAAGCTTGATTATGTCCATCAATTTCCATGGGACAAATCTACCTGTAAACATGTGATTAATGAATCCAATTGCAGCCAGACATTGCGTAGCTTGCCTGGCGTAGTATTTTCTTAGTATTTGAAAGATTCATTTGTCTTCGAGTTTCTAAATAATGCCTCTGTCACCTCCTATTTTGATAAATTTCAAGAGCAACTAGATTTTGTGGGTCTCTCAGCAGACTTGGTGGCTAACTGTTTCGGCTACAATACCTCTTTGTTTGTTTCGATCTCACAACTTTGCGCCCCTAGTTGATATGGTGAGGCGAGAGTGATTTCCTATTTCATATTTTCGATTTTCGGGTATTGAAAACAGGAAAAAACCAGTTTTTGTTAAGGTTATTTGCTGTATCCACGATTTCTGATTTCTGATATTTCGGATATCGAAAACCGGAGACTTAGTTTTTTGTTGAAATAATTTGCGGGCTTACCGATTTTCGATTCCCGATATTTCGGATATCGAAAACCATAAACATCCATTTTTTGATTTATAAAAAAAATCTCTTAACAATAACATCTTTACTCTCTGGTCCGAAATGGGAACTCGTTTCTTCTCAAGTCCTCTGTCCGACAATCCGAATCTATTCTCATGAGTTTGGTGGAAGGGACACATTTTCTATATGTATTAACTGCAAAGTATATCGATATAAAGCAGAAAACAAAAAACAAATGTTAACTGATTGCATGTTGGGAACTAAGAATGTTCCTGGAAAATAATATTGATGGAATAAATCCTTTTTTTCTTCTTCTTCAGGTTCTATCTTGATAATTGTAACAAAGCAATAATATAGAAGAACAAAATGTAGTATGAAAAATGATTTATAACAAAAAATTATTTATTTATTTTGTATAAAAGAATGAAAACCTATGCTAAGAAATAAGAGAAGAAAGTTGTTAATTCAAAAAATAAGCAGAATAGCAAATTAGTATTGTATTCAAAAGTAATCATATAGGTTGCACCAACAATTTAGGTAAAAAATGTTAAGTGATAGCTTGTAGAGTGAAAGTATCAGATTGCAAAATAGAAGTGTTATAAGGGAGTTAAAAAAAAGAGACCCTACTATGTTGAGCAATGAAATACGGATTTAAAATAGACAATTGAAAACATTCATTACACACAATAAAGAATATGAGAATATATCAGGTTGAAAAAGGTATATATTTATGTATCCGGTGAAGTTGTTGATTATGTATTTTCAAAGAATACGAGAATATATCATGTCGAAAAATGTAAATATTTATGTATCCGGTGAAGTTGCGGATAATGTATTTTTATCCATGACAATTACAACTTTTAGGTGCGCAATTCCGCATAACATATTACTCTAACTGAAAGAGTAAGAAGTAATTGTTTGTTGCATATCCTTTGGACTATTTCCACAATTGATGCTGATTCAATTGAGATAAGACACGAGTCTTTTGTTGAGATGGCCATGTCATATCCCCACATTTTGATCGGCAGAAATGTTGACCTTGCCCAGCCCCAAGGGGGTCAAAAGATGCATTAAATAAATTAACCTAGGATATTTTATTTAAATGTCACTTAGGAGGCATGTACTTGGTATATTAATTGTCACTAAATATTATTATGCAATTAATTAGGTGGAAAATAAGTTTCCATTAACAGGAGGGTCACTTGGGCAAGCCAACTTGCCAAGGGAAAATTAGAAACTGTATGACAAAAACAACCAGATAGGAAAAGAGAAAGTGCCAAAATATATGACAAAAGCAGTCAAATACAAAAGAGGAAACAATTGAAAAAGGAGGGTGTAGTTTCCTTTTGGAGTTCAGTCATAAAAATAGGAAAGCCAAGAAAAGTTGTAATAAGGAAAAATAACAACTATGGGTCAAGGAAAGCAAAGTTTCCAAATTGGATGAAGGTGGATGAAAGGGAAACATATTTATTGTCTTACACATGATAATTTACTCAAGGAGGGTGAATTTGTGGCTAGGGTTAGGGTTTAGCAAGTGGTAACTTGCTTAATAAGTGATTGACTTGCTCAACAAGTCACCCGGGTTTATTTAAAGACAATTGGAGCTCCATTTATCAATTTGGATGTTTATTATGTTGATGTTTATGAAGATAAGGCTTCATTTCTAAGCGTTGTGCCTTAGGTTCTTGGGAGATGCGCCCCAAGGTTCTCATTCCCTCTCTCTTCTTCCCCTCTTCTCCCCTTCTCATTGCAGGTTACATTGGAGCTATGGAGAAGCCTCTCTGAGTTGATTCATGATTTGTTAGCAGCCTACAACCATCCATTACTGTACATCATATTTCATTAACAATTCCAATATTTTTCAATATCTAGGGGTTCAAACCTCCATGCCCTTCCTTGTATTATGTAGATAAAATACATTGTAATGATGCACAATGTTGAAGAGAGTGTTATAGTTGATTGATGAGAGTAATTTTGAGTTTATTGGCTGTAATATGATATCATAAACATTATTTACAATTTTTATTCCAATCTGGTTTGAAATGGCTGATATTTACTCATTTTAAGTCAACCTAGTCCAGATTTGCATTGGAAAATAACTAGTTTTACTGTAACTTCCATATTTCGACTTGTATGACTCCAAATAACCCCATTATTTTTATTATGAGTCATTAATAGACATATATAAGTCGCCCAAGTCCAAAAAATAGAATCTAAACCTCCCTTACCCTATTTGTAAAGGCTTGAATATGGAGCTAGTGAGCTTCCCGACGAGCTAGTCTCACCTTTACAACTTGCAGAAAATTTTCCTTTGCCTCTGATCTATTATTAAAATTAATGAACCTTTATTTATGATATATTAATTCTGGAACAAACATATGCAAGTTTCCAGAAGCCCCTGGTTGAAACAAACCGAACTACTCTCCTTAGTTTCACGGTTTGACTGCCCAGAAGCGTGGTAGCAGGTTTCCGCAGTGCAGAATATGAACCCTAAATGGCACCAGATCTAAATGTGTTAGGGGAGAGGAAATTCTATGTCTGACATCTCTCTGTTTTCTGCCCACTGATCACTCTTGTCCTTTGCAAAATTTCCCAGAAGAAACCCTTGTTTTGCCCAATCTGAGAATGCTCTGTGTGAACCAATTAAAATTTCAAAATTGTTTAAGTAAAATTATAGAATTAAAGTGGTCAGGTCCGCACACCAGACTTAGGACATCACAGGCCAAAACATTCATTACAGACAATAAATAATATGCTTATGTATATGGTGGAACAAACATATATATTTATGGATCTAGTGAAGTTGTTGATTATGTATTTTGAGCCATCACAATTACAAATTTTATGTGTGTAATTCCGCAGAACGTCTCTGTTCTAACTGAAAGAGTAAGAAGTAATTGTTTCTTGCATATCCTTTGGACTATTTCAATAATTGATGTTGATTCAGTTGAGAGAAGACTTAGGTATTTTGTTGAGATTCCCATGAGTTGGTTTGTAGCATCATCAAAAGCTATCACACCATGAAGATATCCAGTTACATATTTCAAGTCAACCTTTAGTATGTATCGGTAGTCACATTCTGGAAACTCTCCATCACATTTACTACAATGCCAAATGTCTCCAACTTTATCGGCAATCTTTTTCATGCATTGTATACCATCAACAAAAAGAGGGCATGCAAAGAAATGAAAGTCATCCATGCTAAAATTTGTGATGGTTGCAACAAGAGAATACCAAACAACTTTTTCAGATGCTTGAAGAGTTTGTAGCTCATTGATGGTAATGACTTTACGAGAACCAGAATGAGAGGCACTAAATTTGTGGCTCAAAGAGGGTGATCCTGAACGAAATCCATTGTCATGAAACCATTTCTGTAGAACTGAAGTTTGATCAATATTTGGGTTTATAAATATAGTAGAATTAGAGATAGTGCCAACAATTTTTCCATTAAAATATGTAACACGACCACCTTTGATTGCTATCGCTGGAGGAGTAGGTAAACCGTGAAGGATGGAAAGCTCAATTCCTTGGATTTGACAATGCTCTCTCCAAAGTGTTATGTGAATACTATAGCCTGACATGTCACGAAGTCCAATGGTCCGCTTAACAATTTCAACACTATCCCATTTTCGTATCGTGGATGTAGGTGAAATTGAAATGACAAGTCCAACAAGCTCAACCATGGAATTTACTGGCATAGTTTGAATCTACTTAATAGTTTTAAAGTTAAAGAAATATAAAAGTATTAAGGGATATTCATCTAAGCATGGTTGGATGGTTGAGGAGGAAACTAGAAAAATATCATGATGGCTTTTCAAATGGTTGAAAATTGGATTGGATGCTTTGACTGTGCCATTTGATACTATGTACACTATTCCTATTTGTATTTGGTCATACAAAGAGAGTGCCAATTCATTTAATGCATATATATGTATTTCATCGTGTGAAGCATTAACAAGGTCAAATCCAAATACTTTTCCAGACCCTCGTTGGTTTCCATATTCATGTATGTTTGCCTTGGCAGTAACTCGACCTTGAATGTTCCAAACTTTCCTAGAAGAAGAGAGTGATGTGAATGGGATAGTCGAACCAACGAAGCCAGGGTTTTCATTTATTGAGCTAGTGTTGACTGGAAACAGAGGAACTACTCTCCAAGGGAGAAGGTACAGGTAAGTGGTAAGGTGCAGGATCTCCAATAATTGCTGCATCCATTGTGACAACCTCGAGTGAAAGCAATGCGATAGTCCTGTCAGATGAAGTATGTTAGAGTTCAACAGGAGAGAAAAACATTGGATGCATGAACATCCTGAACCTGATTAAGTGAGAAAAAAACAACGAGGAAATTAAACGTACATTACATTATGTACAATGTTGCATTTACATTGGGTAATTTTGATTATAGTTCATTCTTTTAGTTGTCCATTTTCTACAAGATCACTGTATATAACTGGAAGCCGTATGTCATGCTTGTGAAGGCCGTTTGAGATAGAGATTCATAATTAAATAGATGATGAGTTGAGTGAGTTCACTTGTTTTAATAAAGAGACCTATACTAGCGGGCAAAGGTTGACAACACCGTGTAGCAATAGTGAAATACAATCTTCAGTTACCATAGTCTCCATATCGTGATGGTTATTTTTTCCTGCGGAATGAAACAAGGCATGCAATTTTTTTTGCAATGTAACATAATCATGTGACCAGACTAAAATGGATATGTAATTTTTTTTTTTATTCACATTAACATATTTCATTACTCTAGTTGTTGTTATTCATTAACATATATCACTATTCTAGTTTGTATCTATTTGAACTATAAAGATATCGAAATTTCATGAGGAAATTGGTAGTCGTCAAGAAATAAATTAAGAATCCACAATTTGACATTTTGGAATCCAGAAATATATATCCTATGTTTTCCAATAAGGAACACCATATGTTTCGATTCTGGATTCCCCAATTTCCGATTTGTGACATGTCGGATTCCGAAAATACTATGTTTTGGAATAAGGAACACCAATATTCTAATTTTTGATTTGAGCATTTTTCGATTTCTGACATTTCGGATTTCGGAAATTGTATGTGTTCAAATCGGGAACTACGCATGCTCCAATTTCTGACATTTGGGATTTCGGAAATCCTATGTCCTATGTTTTCCATTAAGGAACACATGTTCCGATTTTAAATTCCCCAAGATCCAATTTGCGACATTTCCGATCTCATAAGTTTCGTATTTTCAAATAAAGAAATGTCGAAGATAGTATTTCTGACTTTTGATGTTCAGGTATCTGAAACCAGAAAACCTCGGTTTTGAGGCTTTATTTTAACTGTTCATATTCTTTTCGCAAAACTTATTTCTTCGCTAAGTCCATCCTTATTTTAAACTTACTTTGCATTATGTTTAATCACTCTGCCCCTAAATTTGGCATAGATTTTGGCCTCCAAATTGTTACAATTTGTGGAGACTGATGTTAGCCTGTATATTTGTATATTAAGAAAGAAACCCCTTTTACCTATCTCTTTTTCAATTGTCCAAACTTAGTTTCATTCTACTTATTTTTTCCCGTGGAATGAAACAGGGCATGAAAAAAAAATGCAATGTAACATAATCATGTGACTAGACTAAAATGGATATATAAAATACAAATTTATTCGCATTAACATATTTCATTACTCTGGTTGTTTTTATTCATTAACATATTTCATTACTCTGGTTTGTATCTATTTGAACTAGAAACGTTTTGAAATTGTGTGAGGAAACCACGAATTGTCAATAAATAAATTAAGAATCCAGAATCCGACATTTCAGAATCTAGAAATCTATGTCCTATGTTTTGCAATAAGGAACACCATATGTTCCAATTTTGGATTCCCCAATTTTCAATTTGCCACATTTAGCATTCCAGAAATATTATGTTTTCTAATAAGGAACATCAATCTTCCAATTTTCAATTTGTGGATTTTTTATTCTCGATATTTCGGATTCCGGAAATGCTATGTGTTCAAATAAGGAACTGCGCATGTCCCGATTTCCGATTTCCGACATTTTAGATCTCAGAAGTTTTGTATTTTCAAATAAAGAAATGTCAAAGTTCCTATTTCCGGTTTTCGACGCTTGATTATCGAAAACCAAAAACTTCGATTTTGAGGCTTTATTTTGACTGTTCGTATTATTTTCGCATAACTTATTCCTCTGCTAAGTCCATCCTTATTTCAAACTCACTCTGCCTTATGTTTCATCGCTCTGCCTCTAAATGTGTCGCAGTTTGTGGTTGAAAAATTGGTACAATTCTTGGAGACTAATTTTATCATGCATATCTATATGTAAAGAAAAGAAACCCCTTTTACCTATGTATTTTTCAATTATCCAAACTTGGTTTCATTCTATATATCGGCCTAGTCAAGTGGGTTCTTGACGATGCAAGCTTTAAACAAGAGTTTTTCACTGACCAGTACTAGAGAAGAATAACGAAAGACATATTAGAAAATATTTGTAGTGACGTTGCAGCTTTAGGCTAAGTTTTTTACCTAAAACAAGTACATCATAAAACTAATACCTATCATTTTATGTGACATAGCATGAGTATTACACCATTATGAAGTTACACAACCAATACAAGTCACAGCCCTTTTGCAACAGAGCAGGAGTAAGAGTCAATTAAAACACAACAACAATGTTTCACCATCTCATAAGTAACATTTTCATTTATCCAAAAGACTAATAGCTACCATTTGATTCACATCGCATGACATAACTAATACATGCCACAAATTTTTTGCAACAGAGCAAGGGTCACACTCAATTAAAACAGAGCAACGATGTTTCACCATCTAATAAGAAGACTGAATGAATATTCAAAAGAATTAAGAAGAACTAATGAATACCTGCAAATTTAACAAGTTGCGAAATCCTCTAATGGAAACTATAAGTGTAAATAAAATGCAACAAAATCAATATAAGCAAAACAAAATCAAGCAGTAAGAAATAGTGGTTACCTGAAGGTGTGTTTATATGTGCAAAGCAAAGGCGGTGGAACAACAAGTGTGGTAAATCAAGTATTGTAAAAATATCTTGAAGATCGTCATAAGATGAGAAAAAATGAAGATATAGCCCCATGTCTGAATCAAATGACAAATTTTATTGCATTAATGGAGCAACAATGCATTGATGAAGCATTAATGTGAATGAAGGGACCTGGGAAAAGTGTAAACCACGAGCACCTGTGAAACAAAACCACGAGCAAATTGACCCGAAACTGAGCGCTTAAAGGCAGAAAAACGTTGGAGAAAATGTTAGGCTAAACCCAAATAAACTGTTGAACCGAAACTCGCAATATCTTGGCAAGGGTTATGCCAAATTGAGAGAAATGAACTATAGTGAAGGACAACGAAAGCCTGTAAAAAAGAAAAATTTACAGAACTGGTCATTTAGGACAATGGATAGGATTAGTGAAAACACGCATGTCACGTCCCCATGCCTCAACCGGCGAAGAGGACGCGACCAACACATCAAAGACGACCGGGCAAACAGCCCCATGAACATTGACAGAAATCAAATGTTGAAATTAAAACTTACAAGCATACACATATGCATAATTCATCACACAAGGATGCACAGTCCTTCAAAACAATCAGCGGAAGCAAACATAGACATTCCAGCATTTAACATCATTATAAATTGCAGAGGTGAAGTAATACAGCAGTACTTATCTTTTAATGGAGAATTCACCCGCAACCAGCTACGTCGCTGCAACGTTCCACCCAACCATAGGCCAGCGTGCTCATCAGTCTCTCAGCAACGCTGCCACCCCTGAGCTGGGCATGATTCCTCTGGAATAAGGGTCAATTGCAGGATTATACATAGCCTAGGGGCACAAACAACAAACTAACACAGCTGGGTTTCACAGGCTTTCAACAGACAAGCCAAGCCAGCATAGTCCGAAGACTAACCATTGCACTCAGGCAATTACTTAGCTGTCACAGCTTAACAGGGAAAATGAATTCTGAGTCATTCTTGGCCCTATCGTGGCCAAAATGACTCTCACTCGAATTTACAACAGCCCCAGATGTAACAGTAATGACATTCACAACATGGGGAAAACTACAGCCCCGAATCTATCAGTGAGCACAACTTACAGCTGAGAAAAATGACCCAAATAGCCTGTGAGATAGCCAAAAACGTGAATGGCCCTTCACAGTCAGTCGTGGATGCAAGAGCACGGCTCTCAGCTCTCCATGTGCGCCCCAAACAGAAGAATACCTGTGCGTGGTTAAACAACCCGAACCAGCAAGGGAAGGAATAGACAATGGAGGCCCTGCGTGAGGAAAAACGGCTCCGTTTTTGTCCGTGGATGCACACACAACAGGAAGGACGCGAATTTTCAGGTAGTGGGTGCTCAGCAACTCGTGGGGAGAGGAAGAAAACCTGGGTGAGACCCAAAAACGCCCCCAAAACCTATGCGTGAGGAGGATCTAGAAACAAAATCGTGGTGAGAGTGAACTGGCCAGGGAAGAGTGCGTGAGGGAGAAGAATGGGCAGACGTGGGTGGAGTGAGCAAGTGGGTAAGGCTGATAGCCTGCCACAACCACCACCACTTCAGCAATAACTCCCCCAACCACCAGCTGAAGCATTAAAGAGGTTGACAAGGGAAGATGGAAAATCAACAAGGTGACAAAACAACAAAGGTGGTGAGACAACAAGGTAATAAAACATGGGTTTTTCCCCCATAACCAAGGTTTGACATCCCCCACCCCTTATCCTTTGGAACCATGCCCTTTTCATTCAACGTTGCACTGCCGTAGCTGGTTGTGGTTTATTTTAATTGATGTGCGGGTTTACATGATGCCGAATTAAAATGTTCCGAATAGCACGACATACCATTGGCAATTATCCCCTATTGCTGAAACATACATAACCAAATCGATGGGGGGGATTTTGCCTTGAGCTCCTCACCACGATTAATTACAATATATACATCATGCAAACGGGGTCAAAACCGGGGACATTACAACACAAGCCACCTATCGAAAAAACATGGTAAACACCAACTGGGAAGAAGGATCCGCAACTGAAAAATCAATCCATTCACGCACAAAATTGGTCGTATAACACAGGACACCCGTGGTCTACGGGACAGAAGTTTCAGAATCAAGATTGCAGAATCAGGGACCCAACTGAAGTGCATTAAAAACAAAATTCATTATCATACATGCATGGAAAAAAGGTAAGGACAATCAATCAATCATGCACAATAACAGCTGTAAGAGGCGAGCATTTGGTCAGCATGGCAATGATGTCCTTTGAGTGGACATTTGACAGGGAAAAAGAGACAGAAGACCTGTTTGACAACGCTAGTGCATGTCACCTTCTTCGCTATTTGCTGGATCACGAGATATAACAAACCAGAATTTTAACCATGGCGTGATGTGGAAAAAGTATCCAATAGCCAAGCAACAAATGTCGAAATGTTAAAGGCCAGGGAAACGAGGGATATTTTGATACTGTGTATCCATGGTGAAAATGCCTACAATGTAAAAATATCAAATATTAAAAGTTAATGTGAGTAATTAAAAAAAATCTAAATCCAAAACTCATGACTTATTCAAACCTATCGTAGATCATGCCCAGTAGGGTTTGAACTCACAATAGAGAGGGATTGAAACAAAGGCATAGAAGGGAAAGAATTATCGAAGAAGTGAACCCACAGAAAACTCCAAAAAACACCCAACAACCAGCAATACAACGCATTCATACGGCTAGTGTTGATGTCCAACAAAGAGGTAAAATGGTCCATCGATTAAATTAATAGGCCAGCATAGAAATTAAATCCTCAAATAGCTAGATCAGACATCCAATCAGATACATCATGCAACCAAACAACTAAAAAATGCCCTCACGTTAAGAAATTGCAGAACAATAAAAAAAATGCCATTCAAACAGATAAATTGTCCCTCAAGCAACCAAATTTTCCCCTCAAACAGTCATGCATACCTTTACAATAGAGAATTTTGACCTCATGCGACGGAAATGGGACCCAAATAATAGAAAAGTTGACTATACAACATAAAAATGCAGTTTGTATAGTCTGTATCACTTTGGATCTATGTGTGGGTAGGATCATTAGAATTTCCTTGAAAAAATTCACCCATAAAAAAAATCACTACAAACAAACTCCTTGATCACAAGATATCATCTGTATAAGATAAGACTAGGTTCGATAAAAAAAACAGACTTAGAATTTACTAGACCTAAAAGTGCATAAGAAAATTTAGGTTCTAGAAAAAATAATGGTCTAAAATGCATAAAAAAATTCAGTATTTAGAAAAAATTAAATCCCTAAACTAGTCTTAGACAAATTAATTCAAATTTGGGCAATAAGAGGTCGATTTTAATGATCCAATAGTCGATCTCATCTCAATTGATTAGTGCATTCTTGAGACAATGGCAAGGTAAGAATTTTAAAAAAATGAGGAAACTTGCAAAACAAGGCTTAGGGTTTAAGAATAAAAACTCAAGCTTGCATAAACAATTCCTAGATATAAAGAGAAGCCTTGACATATACTAGATCTGAGATCAAAATAACAAGATAAAGAGAGCCCCAACAAATTGAAGAAAAAATTGTTGTAATTTTTAATTTGTTGAAGGAGGTAGGGTCTAGCAACTTGCTTTGATACCATGTTAGAATATTAGAATATGTGAATAACATATAGCAATACATAACATGAAAATAATAACTACCCTGGCCTCATATTCATAAAACAACAAATAATCAAATAGCAAGAAGAAAGAGAAAAGAGAAAAAGAGAACACCATAAATATGTGGTAAAACCCAAAAAAGGGAAGCATAAACAAGAAGGTTGTATTCTTATTATTCATCAATAATCTCCAATATTACAGTAAATATCTCCCACACATCACACTCCATCTTCACAAAAACACACATAGTGTGTCTACAAGATGATCATTAAATGGCTTTCATTGTTTCCATGTGTCTTGATTGTTGGATGGAATTGTCATTGATGTCAAAAGACTTCGGTAATGACAAAGGAATAAGTGATGGCAGGGAAAGCGATGGCATATGTGATAAGGATGGAAAGACACATGATAGGATCCAATGACGGGATCATGCCAGACAAAGTACGATTGAGCTTGATTGATCAACCCTATGATCAATCAATGCAGAGTCGTGGAGCTACAGTCAAATCTTTTAGCAGAAGTTGGACGGCTAATATCGTATCAAGAAAATAGATCGATGACAGGGAAATAATATACAAAGTAAATGTGCATGCAAGATAACATTCTAGAGCACCAAAGTGAAGTTCCATGCTTGATAACTAATCAACAAAAAAGGAGGATTCCGTAAAGCGATCAACAGTTCACAGGAGTTGAGGAAAGAAATATGCGGAAGCCCATTTTGAAAAAGTTGGGAGGCACATCCGCAATCCACAATTCGCAATGCGGAAGGTATCTGCAATCTGCAATCCACCGAGTGTGGAAGAATTCGCGTGAAAGACGAATTGTGGAAGAAATTTTGAGAAAAATCGAAATACACACCGCAACCTGCAATCCGCAATTGTAGAAGAAAGGAGTTTTCGACTGCGAAAAGGTTGTTGTGGAAAGATAATTGTAGAAGCGATTTTTGAGAGAAGTCAAAATGCATACCTGCAATATGGAATTTGCAATTGCCGAAGGAATAAGTTTCCAATTGTGGAAAGGTAATTGCAGAAGCAATTTTCGAGAAAAGTCAAAATGCACATTTGCAATCCACAACCTGCAATTGCGGAAGGAATGAGTTGCCACAAATTGTGGAAAGGTCGTTGTAGAAAGACAATTGAAAAAAGCTAATTGCAGAAAGATGATTGCGGAAAGGTGTGGAAAATATCTGTTGCAAAGAGGACGTTGCAGAAAGGAAACTGCTGAAGGTCACGACTGATAAATTAAATAGAGTAAAAAATGACAAACAAAGAAGTAATTTCGAATTAGTTTATTTATCTGTGAAGAGTCACGATGAAGATATGTGACTGCTGAATGAAGAGATATGTTTGAGGGTATATAAACAATGCTTTAAACCTTCAAATAAGTATCTTTGTACATTCAATTGATAGATCGATTGATGTAGAATAGTCAGATATCAAATTATCATACAAGGGCGGGAGGGCAGTTCTAGGGCAGGCTATTTTCCTGTAAGGGGGTCGTAGCCTCCTTTGAGTAGCAGCTGGTAAATAGGGTGTAGAAGCATCCTTTCAGTAGTAGCTGATAAACTAGGGGGCCATAGCCTCCTTCCAATAGTTGCTGGTAAATATGGTGTAGTACCATCCTTGTTTGTAGTAGTAGGAAAAAAACTATTTGTAAATATAATCTTGCAGTAATATGAAGTATTGGTGGTTTACCCAGTTGGGATTCCACGATAAATTTGTGTTATGTATGCTTTTTCTGATCATGTGTGTTAATAAGTAAATCAAAAGTGGTTTTAATTATTAAAAACTATCAATACTGATTCACCCCCCCCTCTGTATTGTCCAATATTCCAATAATTGGTATCAGAGAGGGGTCCTTCACTGTAGTTTAATCACTTGAAGGAATATCCTATTAAAAACCATTATGGATCAACAAGAAGGGTTAGCTACCAATAGACCTCCCTTATTTACTGGAGATAACTTTGCATATTGGAGTGTAAGAATGAAGTGCCATCTAATGTCTCTTGGATACAAATTTTGGAGGTCTCTTGAAATAAAATATGCAGTACCAGATGACGTACCTATAGACAAAGGAGAACTAAGCCAATATGAGGCCAATGCAAAAGCTATGAATGCAATTTTGAGTGGGTTAACACAATCAATGTTTGTAAAAGTCATGCAATGCAAGACATCCAAACATGCATGGGAAAAACTAAAATGTGTCTATGGAGGAGCTCCCAAAGTGAAGGAATCCAAACTTTAGACCTACAAAGGACAGTTTGAAAGCCTAAAAATAAAAGAGGAAGAGAATATCGTAGAATATTTTCTAAGAATAGATGAAATTGTTAATGCCATTAGAGGCATTGGAGGAGAAATTAAAGAGAAAGACATAGTCGACAAGGTACCGAGAACCCTACCAATGAGGTATGGCTCAAAAAGGTGTCCACTCTAGAAGAACGAGATGATCTTAAACTTATGACAATAGATGAACTACATGGGATATTCACTGCCTCTGAGACGAGAATGGGACAAAATGGATCATCAAAGAAAGAAGCAACATTTAAAGCCTTATCCAAGAACCAATATGAGAACCTAGATGATGAAGAAGCTCTTTTCATAAAGAAACTTGAGAAAGGTACTGGAAAGTACAAAGGAAATCTACCTTTTAAATGTTTTAACTATGAAAGGATTGGACATTTTTCCAACAAGTGTTCTTACCCAAAAAAATAGGATAGTGATGATGAAGAACCTTGTTTCCATAAGAAAGATCAAAAGAGTAAGACCATGTACAAAAGAAATTTAAGAAAAATAAGAAAAACTTATATTCCAACGAAGACAATGAAGATGAAGAGATAAGTGAAGATGTTGAATTCCTATTCATGGGTTTTGAGAGTGAAATATCTGAAGAAAAAATAGAAGGTATGGCAGAATTTGAAGAGAAAAACAATGATGCAGAGATAAGTATTGCCGACTTGAAAAATCAGTTTCTAGAAACCAAAAGGGCTGAAAAAAATCTAGAACAACAACTAAAAAGAAGAATACAAGAATATGAAAGGCATGAAGAAGAGATTATGTGCCCTAGAAAGAAGTTGGATGAAGAAAGTATCAAATCAAAATGTGAGAACAGCTCAAAAAATTTAGATGAAATCTTAAGTGTCCAAAGACCATCAAACGATAAATCTGGATTAGGATTTGACAAAGAAAAGAAACCATGATATTCTTCTTGCACAAATAAAGATGGAAATAAAAGAAGCTATGTTGCTGTACTTAAGAACCAAATTAAAAGTGAAGAAATTAAGAAATCCGCTTCTCTCTTACAAAGAATAGATATGATGCCTAAAATACCAGTGACAAGTAAACATCAACAACTCATTTTAGGAAATTGTTACACCTGTAACAATTTTGGACATATGTCTAGAAATTGTAAACTAATGGTTCCTATTGAGAAAGACATTACACCACAAACTTCCTTCTATAAGAAAAGTGGTACTAAAATAAATCTAGAAGGAAGAAACTATGATTCTTTTTCTTCTCTACAGAGTTATACTATAGAATGCTACAAATGTGGAAATATAGGACACATTGCTAGAAATTGCAAACTAGTGATTCCTATGGATAGCACCTCAAAATCTCAAGACAAAGAGGAGAGGAAGGCTTGGAAGAAGAAGGATAACATGGAATGTTGATTAGCTCTATGTGCTACAGAAGAAGAAAAAAAATTCAATGGCGTGTGGATAGTGGATGCTCAAAACACATGATAGGAGACCCAAATAAATTTATAAGCCTAAAAAGAAAAAAAAGGAAAAGTCACTTTTGGAAATAATTTATCCTCTAAAATAATTGGGAAAGGTACAATGGCTAGTAGAGACAAAATGAAAGCTCAAAATGTTTTGCTGGTAAAGAACTTAAAACCAAATCTTTTAAGTGTGAGCCAAACATGTGATCAAGGATACATATGTATATTTGAGTCCAAGAAATGTGAAATCAGAAGAAAAGATTCAGGAAAACTTGTTGGGACTGCTGTAAGAACTCCAAGAAATGTGTACATTATAGAAAATGAAGAACAATGTTATATGAGACAAATTGATGAAAGTTTTCTATGGCATAGAAGGATGGGGCACATGAACTTTGACAATCTTGTAAAAATTAGTCAAAAGGGAGCTATAAGAAATCTTCCAAATATTATAAAACCACCAAATCATGTTTTGTTGGTAGGCGGTTTTGGGTTAAGTTAGATGTGCAACATCGTGGATGTTGCACAAGGTCAAAGAAGTCGCGCAAGATGGAAAATGATGCGTAAGTTGGAATTATGTTATTTTATGTAATCTTGGTAATTTTGGACCGCATTATGTGGATTGTGGTCGTTCTTTTGTAGATTTTGTTAAGAAGTAGTTAGGAAGTTGGTTAAGTGGACCATCATTGTAAAGGTGAAAGCCTATAAGTAGATGTAAAATTGCAAATGTTAGGTCTTCTTGGATGCAGATCGAAAGGAATGCTTGGACACTCTCGAGTGTCACTGTTTTTGGTTGGGTTTCTTGCACATACTTCTGAATTTGATCTGTTTATGTGAGTTGGAGAATTGTTTTCGAGACTCTGTATTTTGTTGCAAAGGCTAATATGACATGACGAAAGTTGAGTAGAATGATTGTGTCTTTTTCTATTTCCCTATTTTATTGTTTTTTGTGACCCATATATGAATGCAATGTGTATCTGCGACATGGATCTGTAAATGATGCGATGTTTCTCTACTTTAAATTAAGTTATTCTGTTAGATCTGTTTGCGCATCGATGTTTTACTACAGTTCCGGTATGAGAATACGATCTGTTGAATGATGATGTGGTTATGTTAACACATAAGTTGAATGATTAGATCTGTTGAATAATGCCACGCTAAGTTGAGAAAGAGACACATGGTTCTCCTTCATACTGTGGAAATTGGTTCCATCATCTCTCCCTCGAACATCTTGGGTGAGACTTCATCTACTCTGCGTGTGTTTCCGGATGGGGTAAAACCTGTCAAGGTCGGTGTTCAGGGAGATCGTGGTGGTTTGGGTTTAGATAGAGAATGGACCCCTATCGACTGGTTTTGTGTCAACAAATGGTTCCGTTATCTAGACCTTAGTATGAAGAGGAGGGAGGACATTTTGTGGCATCCGACGAGACCAGAAATCCAATATTGGTTCGACCAAAAGCTACGAGAGTTTGATGAGAAAGAAAATTAGAACCCTGGACTGACGACGGATAAGTGGCTGGAAGAGTACATAAACGAAGGTCCACATGAGTAATTTTTCTTTGAATTCCTGATCATCTTATATGAGTGGTTGGTGCAATTTACCTATCGTAAGACAAATTTCCAAGGAGTTGAGCCAATGTCCTGGACCCCAGAATTGATCTAGGAATTGCAGGAGGTAGACAACAGTGCATCATGGATTGTCAAATTCTGGCTTGATAATATCTTGGAGGGCTACATAGCCGAGTTCATGGTTGATACAACTAAATCATATAGCGAAGCAAAAAGGGAGTTCTTCAACGGGCCGCGAGATAGGTTTCTTTTGTCATTGCAATTGTCTATTAAAATTCTCATCTGTGAAAAAAGCATATTGAAGATGCACCTTCAGTAGTAGAACCCTGGTGTGCAGAGGTTTTTGATACCGTGAAGATAGGGGGGACGAATGGAATGATACAGGGTATATGGGTGCAAGTTACGACGAGTCTATGAGGGAAGCCGAGAAAGAGAGTGGTCTTATGAGAGGAGGAGAAATGTTTCGACAAGAGAAGAGATAAAGGACAGAGGAAGGTCCTATTGTGATTAAAACGCAAGACCACGAAGGTATACCACATGGGACAAAGTGAACCTACAGTGATGAAGAGGACGACTAGCCTACACCTGATTTAGAGGTAAGATCAACCGCCAGCAGCAACATACCCACACCTCCATGCACTACACCGCACTCAAGAAGAAACACGAATTGACACCGACTTGCTTGGCGTATCAGAGGCACTCTAATACTAGAGGATTTGTGACTAGATGAAGAAGGCCCAAGATGGTGGGAGATGATGCAAAGTTACCTTTATTTCATTTGAATGAGACTGAGGATCTCGAGCAATATTGGTTCCTGTGTGAGGCAGTATGGACTTTCAGACAAACTATGGATGATGAGGTTAAGAAGGGCCAATCGAGACAAATATTCGGGGTCACGCATTGGATTGGTTCATGAAATTTGTACAAGTTCCTATGGGGACTCCAGCAAAGACATTGGCAGAAGTCAAAAATGTATTAATTGAAGAGTTCAGAAAACCAAAATATGAAGCACAATAGATTACAGAACTGAAGGACATTAAGCAGTATCTAAATGAGAATGTTTGGGATTTTGATCAAAGGTTCAAAACACTAATGGCAAGAGACAAATTCAAGATGAGCAACATTCAACATAGGGCATGGTTCATTGTGGCATTACTATCTCATATCAGACTACTGCTGATGCGACAAAAGTTTGCGACAGAGAGCGAGGCTCTCGAGATTGCGATGAAGTTGGAAGCTTCACCCATTGGTGAGAATGCGGTCGATATGAACCATATTCAAACATAGCTGGTGAATCTGATACTCCAGTTGCAAGATATCAAAAAAGGAAAAGAGCATCGCGAAGAAGTGTGGTGTACTTGATGTTGCATAGACGAACATAGCAAGGATAATTGCCTAGATTTTCGAAACTACCTATTGTCAGGAGTGCCAAACCCATTAAGTTATGGTGGTATGCCCTGGTGCTGCATTTGTCAAGTTTATGGGCATCGACATGAAGATTGTGGATCTATGCATAAGATGGTTATGAAGCCAAAAAATTTATTGTTGGAGTAGGGTCCCGCAGCTACAGAAGAAGCTGCTATTTTGACGGGAAGACAGTTTTGGCGGAGATATAAGAGGCAGAGCTACGACACTGTAGCAGGTTTCTAGCTATAGATCAGAGCCGGAAACCATGACGTAGAAGACAGAGAAGTCAAGGAAGACGACAGTACCTGAGCGGCCGAGAAGAGAGAGCTCACCCACTGCATTGAAGGCAGCGGCGGAAGACAGGAGGGCTCAGCTACCCTCATAAAGGAAAAGGAGCAACGAGGCCAAGGTATTGAAGACAAAGGACAACAAGGGAAGTAGTGCCAGTACCCATGGTCAGCGCGGGGAAGCTTGGAAGACTGCAGGAAGCCGTGGTGAAGGGAAGAGGTGCATAGTACCCATGGTCAGCACCGGGAAGCATGGAAGACTGTAGAGAGCTGTGGTGTGACGGATAGCGGCTACCTCAAAGTACAGATACGTCGACTATCACTAGTTAGGGTTTGGGTTACTGTTGGGACAGGCCCATAGTGTTGTAATGGCGAGACCTTCGGGCTGCCTATAAAGGGATGTAGTTTGTATTGTAAAAGGTTGGCATTTTGGACATTTTAGGCCATCTAGCTAGTTAGATCATTAGCAGTGTGTTAGCTTACTGTTATTTTGTATTGTAACAATCCACAGGGATTGACAGAGAGGGAAGAGTATATTGTAAGAGAGACAATATAGAGATAGAGAAGAGATCTAAGAGAGAAGGGCTCCAGGCTGTGTGGGGAGTTACCCAGAAGATCTCAAGCTGCATATGCGGTGCAGCAGAACTGTGTTTACCTTCCCCTGAGCTATAATAGAAACACAGTTCTGTGGACGTAACTTCCATCCTGGAGGTGAACCACATTAAAATCAGGTGTTATGCGATTGATTCATGTGTTGTGTTTATTTGTTGCATCTGTTAGTTATTATATGAGCCTTGTTTACAGTTGAATGTATGTATACGTTATTCAGTTCACAACAATATAGAAGGATAGACATAAGTTGAAGTCTTTGGCATGTTGTATGCGGGTTCATTTATGCTTTGCTTGAACAGTCACTAGTCACAGTGTTAAACAGCCTGGTATGTTGAGTCTTGCAAGTCGACACGAACAACGCTAAGTGCGCTGAGCCGCGGGGGTAGGATATCGCAGGGAGGCGATACCGCACCGGAAGAGGAGCTGCGGTGCATGATACCGTAGGTTAAGGACTTAGCGTTGGGGAGAAAGTTACGTGTCGCCTGGTGCACGACGATGCGATAAGGATGGAGTCATCGCGAGTCAGTGGAAGTTTCACGCAACGCGGAGAGGGACCGCGCAACAGGAAAAGAGAGACCTCGTGGCTAGAAGAGCTGCAAGACGAGGAAATTGCGTGACACGAGCAGAAGGGTCGCACGACGCGCAGAGAGAGAGAGGCCTCGCGGCTAGCAGAGCTACGAGTCGCAAGTAGGATGCCACAGAACCTGGTCCAAGATGCTTGAGTCCTTGGCCAACCCATTAGAATCACTTTGGGTGAGACTTCAGGCCGCTTCGCGGTCTGTCGCCGAAAGGGCCAGTGAGCTAGTGGTGTTGTTGGTTAAATATAGTAAACCCGGGTCTGCCCATGATAGCCAACAAATTGTTCCGTTGCCAGTTTTGAACAAACAGAGCACTGATGTTCTGGTGGCACCCTACTAGAGACGAACTCAATGAGTGGGTTTGATCTAACCAGAAAGAGTTTGCTGAACGAGAGAACAGGAGTCCTAAGCTGAGTACAGAGGCCTGGTTACAAAAACATATCATTACAGACTTGCATGCGATATTTTTTACGACCTTTGGGAACGAGCTTTACGACTGGTTATCAAAGTTAACTGATACAAGCATATTAGAAAAGAAAAGAGACATTATCTGGACACCAAAGCTGATTCAGACCATGAAGAACCTTGATAATCCTATCACGAGGGCAGTAGACTTCTGGTTTGCGAGTGTGCTAGAAGGCTTCGTCACACAGTTTGCAGTTGACCAAAGGAAAAGCTTCAGCGAGGCTGAGCGCTACTTCTTCAAAGGATATCGTGGTAAGTACCTAAGATCTTTAAACTTGTCCATTAAGATGCTATTACATGAAAAATGAACAATGGATCTAGTTTCAGATGAATAAGTAGAAATAGTAATGTCACAAGAGTTTGAAAGTGATTTTGATGACATTGGACGAACACGTAGTGGAAAGAAGTATAAAGTAGATTTCAGATCTCCAATATTTGAAGATAGTTCAGATAGTACTAGACAGCAGAGTCATAGTGCCACAGAAGGAACAGAGGGGGGTATCCCTTACCACCCTTACACCCCACAGAAACAGACCAAGACTCAGAACAATCCCGTAGGAACTCCATCCAGTAGCTCATAGACAGTACCTACCACTGCTACATCACCTCCACCTACATCGCCGAGTGGTAGTAACACAGTAAATCAACATCCACCATGTAGAAATAGAATGGGGGATGATATGAAGCTACCTATATTTAAGGGAACAGGGGCAGAAGACCTAGAGCAGCATTGGTTTCTATGTGAAGCCATGTGGACCATTAAAGCAATCAATGACGATAACCTTAAACTTGTACAGTTGGTCACCACACTAAGAGATCAATCCTTAACATGGTATATAAAGTACACCACAGTACCCAAGACACTTGTCCAGGTCAAGACCGCCATGATTAAAGAGTTTAAGAAACCTAAGTCTGAGTCACAGTGCATTACAGAACTCAAAGACATCAAGCAGTTACCTACAAAGTCGGTGTGGGACTTTGATCAGAAATTTAAAGCCCTTATCGACCAAGTCAGTTTCGAGTTCGCACCGGAGCAGCATAAGGAATGGTTTATTGCAGCGCTGCTCCCTCACATTAGACTGCCGTTAATGCAACAGAAACTCCAGATGCAGGATGACGCATTGGATATGGCGATGAAACTAGAGGCTTCACCTCTAGCTAAGAGCAGTACAAGCATGGCAACTTTACAAAACCAGTTGGCTAATCTCACATTACAGTTGCATGAGCTTAAGAAAGGGAAAGAGGTTGCGTAAGACATATGGTGCGTAAAATGTAAAGCACAAGGCCATAGTAAAGACACTTGTCCAGTCTTTGTAGAATATATAGCGACAGGGGCTCCAAACCCCTTACCACAGACCCACGGGCCGTGGTGTGAAATATACAAAACACGAGGACATCTAAGAACTTATACTGCGTCTTCTGCAAGTCTGTAGGCCATGATGAACACGATTGCAGAGCCTCTGATCTCATGGTTGGAGAAAATCAAGACTTGTACAGGGTCCATTCAAAGACACAGGGTCCAGCAGCAGGACCACAGCATGATCCGGCTTATGGAGGCCGTGGAGGAGGATTCAGAGGACGAGGCCATGGAGGAGGCTTTGCACGAGGAGAAGGCTTCGGCAGAGGAGAAGGTTTTGGCCTTGGTCACAGACCAGTTACTTGTTACAACTGCGGCGTTGTAGGACATTATGCTAGGGACTATCATAGCCCTACTACCACTTGTAACTACTACAAATCTTATGATCATACTATAGAGGAGTGTCCTACCTTGATAGCTAAGATCAGAGAACCTAAGCCAACAGCACACCAGAACATCCAGCTTATTGCTGCTAAGCAGGAAGAGCCAGAACCAAGAGTCAATATTGTGACTCGCAGTGGTGTTTCTACCAGTGGGACATCGCAGGAGACGGAAAAGAACACAGGTCAGGAGTGGGTGTGCAAAGCTCCTAATAAAGCAACACCACTCAACCTACAGAAGAACAAACAGACATTTCAGGAAGCTAAGGCTTTCTTTGATGAACCTACGCAATCAGGATCGCAGGTATCGCCGTCTAGGGGTGTATCGCAGCAAGCACCTTGTGGCGATAGCCTTGTACAGACATCACAGGCTACCACATCGGGAAGATGCGATGAGGATGAGATGACAGGAAGTGTACATTCCTTCCTGCGGAGTTGTCTAAAACTCGTAAGAAATGAGCAAGCTATCACAGAACTTCAGCGCATTATAGATCAGTCTCAGCCATCCTCTTCCGTGAGCAATACACAGCGTGCTGTTCATAATATTACGGGCCATACAAGAACAGGAAGAGAGATGTGACTCACAACGCAGGTTGGAGAATTTGAAATGGATGAGGTAATCCTAGATCTAGGATCAGACATGAATGTTCTGACTAAGCAGACATGGGAACAGATGGGTAGCCCTATGTTAATCACATCGCCTATCCATTTGAGATTAGCTAATCAGCAGCATGTATCGCCTCTGGGTCGGTTACCGCAGGTGCCAGTTGACATTGACGGAGTTCGCAGCTTTGCGGACTTTGAAGTTATAGAAATCATTGGTGATAGTAGACCTTATCCAGCATTGCTAGGCATTGATTGGGCGATCGGTAACATGGCCGTTATTGACTTAAAGAGAAGACAAATGACCTTTGAGGACGCGCAGATCCGGGTCATCACACCGTTGGATCCTTTTCAGGGTCCTAGATATATTGAACCTATCCGAGCAGAGGAGGAGGAACGTAACATGGAGAGTCTCTATTAGATGACCACGAACTAGAGCGACTACATCAATCCAACCGCAGAAGGGAATATTAGTTGGCAATGCGACAGCTCATGCGCATCAGATTCAGATGTTGGTCTAGAGAACAGGCAGAACAGACTTCACGAAGTCTCAGCGTGTAGATGCGCGTACTTGACTAAGTCACTGCGATGGATTGGCGCAGAGATCAATGAGATTCCATCGTTTCATGGTCTAACAGATATCCAGGACTTTCTTGAGCAGTTTGAACAACAGATTCCTCATGAGCAGAGGATTGCAGCTATGGACCTTGTAGTACGAGCCACACCTGCAAGATGGTGGTATGCACATAAAGAGAACATCACATCATGGGATGATATCAAGAGATTCATGGCGATCAGATTTTCTGTTGACGGAGAGTATGTCCAGTAGAAATAAACAGGAGAGAGTGACCCCAGATCACACATTCATACATGTGAACAGAATTGGTCGGACATTCCCGAGGATGAATGGGTTCACCGATTCATTCATACTTTGGATACAGTTCCAAGGAACTGGTATACAGAGACTGAACTGCGCAAGGGAACAACTACATGGCCACTTATGATAGACAACTTCCTACTCACCTTCGCTTTTGAATCTAAGTATCCAAGTGTTGATCAGGCCCTACAAGTAATAAAGAGTAAGATATTTGAGGATTGTACCATATCGGTGTCAGCTCAACCTGAGTGGGCTATCCAGCTAAAAGAGGCGTTAGAGTGTTATAATTTTGCATCAGAACCAGAGGAGGAGGATGAGGATCCTCGCGACACCAACATTCCGGAGTTAGAAGGGACTCGCGATGTTGAGGGACCACAGTTAGAGATTCCAGCAATCACAGAGCCCATCAAGACAAAAAAAATCAATATTGGCACAGACACAGAACCTAAGTTTGCCTCTATTGGAGACTATTGGAACGATGAAACAGTCGGACAGATTGCAGACTTGTTACATGACTATCAGGACCTATTTCCCACCAAGTTCACAGAGATGAAGGGAATAGTTGGAGACCTAGGAGTCATGAGGATACCATTGAAGGAGGATGCTAGCCCAGTGAAACAACACCCATATAGATTAAATCCGTGATATAAAGAAAAAGTAAAGGATGAGATCGATAAGATGCTAGAAGCAGGCATCATTGAGCTGGTAGAAGAAAGCGAATGGGTTAGCCCCATGGTCATACAAGAGAAGAAAACCAAAGGAGACATCAGGATCTATGTCGATCTGCGCAAGCTCAACGATGCATCGCTCTACGATCCATTTCTGACACCGTTCACTGATGAGGTATTAGACAACGTGGGAGGACAAGAGGTCTACTCCTTCACTGATGGCTTTTTAGGCTACCATCAGATCAGAATACACCCAGAAGACCGATCTAAGACCACCTTTGCAACAGAATGGGGCTTGTTCCAGTATACGGTAATGCCCTTTGGTCTTAAGAATGCACCAGCTATATTTTCTAGAGTAGTAGTTGCTGTATTTAAAGAATACATCCATAAATTTCTAGAAGTATATTTTGATGATTGGACCGTATTTGGAATAATTGACAAGCACATAGGAGATCTATGACTGATGTTAGAGAAATGTAGGCAGTACCAGATTTCTCTAAACTTGAAGAAATGTATATTTTGTGCACCATTTGGTATTTTGTTGGGTCACATTGTTTGCAGACAAGGCTTGATGGTAGATCCCGCAAAGATTGCCATCATTGTAAATATTCCAGCACCCAACTCAGTCAAGCAACTGAGGACAGTACTTGGTCATACCGGGTATTACAGAAAGTTCATTAAGGGCTACGCAAAGATTACAACACCAATGGAGAAACTGCTAAAGAAAGATGTAAAATTCCTATGAAACGAGGAATGTCAGCAGAGTCTAGACACGCTTAAAGAAAAGATGGTTACAACACCCATCCTAGTATTTCCAGATTGGACTAAGCCATTTCATGTACATGTGGATGCATCTGGCATTGCACTAGGGGTTGTCTTAACGCAACCAGGCGAAGGGGATATTGATCATCCTATCGCATACTCCAGTAGAAAGCTATCGACGACAGAAAAAAACTACACCACGATAGAAAGAGAAGGCCTAGCTATGGTGTATGCACTGCAGAAGTTCAGGCACTACCTATTGGGTGCCTCGTTCAAGATTTTTACTGACCATTCCGCATTGAAGTATCTGGTCAATAAGCCAGTGTTAGGGGGGAGAATCTGCAGATGGTTACTCCTCTTTCAGGAGTATGATTTTGAAATCATTGTTAAACCAGGAAGATTGAATGCCGGACCTGATCATCTATCGCGGATAGACTCAGGAGAAGAGCCAAGTAACCTAGAGGACAATTTGCCAGATGCGCAATTGTTTTCTATCCAGATCGTAGACGACTACTATGTTGATATTATTCACTTTCTCACTACAGGATTAGTGCCTGATGAGTTCACTAAGCAGCAAAAGAAGCAGTTGGTTGTTAAAGTAGCAGATTTCACCCTGATCGCAGGACTTCGCAACAAGTTGCAACAGACTTCGCAGGAAGCCAAGGAGAAGCTACAGCAGGAGAAGCCCACTGGTAGTGGCTCGAGGCCGAGCCACAAGTAAGTGTTAGGGGACTGTTGGAGTAGGGTCCCGCAGCTACAGAAGAAGCTGCTATTTTGACAGGAAGACAGTTTTGGTGGAGATATAAGAGGCAGAGCTACGACACTGTAGCAGGTTTCTAGCTACAGATCAGAGCCGGAAACCATGATGTAGAAGACAGAGAAGTCAAGGAAGACGATGGTACCTGAGCGGCCGAGAAGAGAGAGCTCACCCACTGCATTGAAGGCAGCGACGGAAGACAGGAGGGCTCAGCTACCCTCATAAAGGAAAAGGAGCAACGAGGCCGAGGTATTGAAGACAAAGGACAACAAGGGAAGCAGCGCCAATACCCATGGCCAGTGCTGGGAAGCATGGAAGACTGCAGGAAGCTGTGGTGAAGGGAAGCGGTGCATAGTACCCATGGTCAGCGCCGGGGAAGCATGGAAGACTGCAGAGAGTTGTGGTGTGACAGATAACGGCTACCTCAAAGTACAAATACGCCGACTGTCGCTAGTTAGGGTTTGGGTTACTGTTGGGATAGGCCCATAGTGTTGTAATGGTGAGACCTTCGGGCCGCCTATAAAGGGATGTAGTTTGTATTGTAAAAGGTTGGCATTTTGGGCATTTTAGGCCATCCAGCTAGTCAGATCATCAGTAGTTTGTTAGCTTACTGTTATTTTGTATTGTAACAATCTGCAGGGATTGACAGAGAGGGAAAAGTATATTGTAAGAGAGACAATATAAAGATAGAGAAGAGATCTAAGAGAGAAGGGCTCCAGGCTGTGTGCGGAGTTACCCAGAAGATCTCAAGCTGCATATGCAGTGCAGCAGAACTGTGTTTACCTTCCCCTGAGCTATAATAGAAACACAGTTCTGTGGATGTAACTTCCATCCTGGAGGTGAACCACATTAAAATCAGGTGTTATGTGATTGATTCATGTGTTGTGTTTATTTGTTGCATCTGTTAGTTATTATATGAGCCTTGTTTATAGTTGAATGTATGTATATGTTATTCAGTTCACAACAATATAGAAGGATAGACATAAGTTGAAGTTTTTGGCATGTTGTATGCGGGTTCATTTATGCTTTGCTTGAACAGTCACTAGTCGCAGTGTTAAACAGCTTGGTATGTTGAGTCTTGCAAGTCGACACGAACAACACTAAGTGCGCTGAGCAGCGGGGGTAGGATATCGCAGGGAGGCGATACCGCACTAGCAGAGGAGCTGCGGTGCGCGATACCGTAGGTTAAGGACTTAGCGTTGGGGAGAAAGTTACATGTTGCCTGGTGCGCGGCGATGCGATAAGGCTGGAGTCATCGCGAGTCAGTGGAAGTTGCATGCGACGCGGAGAGGGACCGTGTGACAGGAAAAGAGAGACCTCGTGGCTAGAAGAGCTGCGAGACGAGGAAATCACGCGACGCGAGTAGAAGGGTTGCACGACGCGCTGAGAGAGAGAGGCCTTGCGGCTAGCAGAGGAGCTGCGGTGCGCGATACCGTAGGTTAAGGACTTAGCGTTGGGGAGAAAGTTACATGTTGCCTGGTGCGCGGCGATGCGATAAGGCTGGAGTCATCGCGAGTCAGTGGAAGTTGCATGCGACGTGGAGAGGGACCGTGTGACAGGAAAAGAGAGACCTCGTGGCTAGAAGAGCTGCGAGACGAGGAAATCACGCGACGCGAGTAGAAGGGTTGCACGACGCGCTGAGAGAGAGAGGCCTTGCGGCTAGCAGAGCTGCGAGTCGCAATTAAGATGCCACAGAACCTGGTCCAAGATGCTTGAGTCCTTGGCCAACCCATTAGAATCACTTCGGGTGAGACTTTAGGCCGCTTCGTGGTCTGTCGCCGAAAGGGCCAGTGAGCTAGGGGTGTTGTTGGTTAAATACAGTAAACCCGGGTCTGCCTATGATAGCCAACATTTATATTGTACATTCTGTTAGTTTGTTGGGCATGAAGATAAGGATTGTCGCACATACGACCTACTCTAGGAAAGAACAATGGACATGTACTATGTGAAGGGAGAAGACCATCGAGCAGTACAACAACTGCAGGTGGCACAACTTCTAGCTCAACCACAGTACGCACTGCAGCCACAACCGTGGATGAAGTTTGTACCACAACCACAATTACAATAGTAGTTTGTACCACAACCACAATTACAATAGTAGTTTGTGCCACAACCATAGTACAATCAGATGCAGATGGCTTCGCAGAAGCCACAGTATGTTCAACAACAACTGAATCCCCTGTAGCAACAATTTAATCAACCACAGTATCAACAACAAGGAGGATTTTGAGGAGGATGAGGTGGAGGCTTTGGTTGAGGAGGAGGACGAGGTCACAGACCAGTGAAATGTTATCATTGCGAAGTCATGGGACATTATCATAGATATTTCCCGTAACTACAATCGTAGTGTACGTATTGTATTTTTGTTGATCACAATGTTGAGAACTGTCCACAGTTGATTACAAGGTGGTAGGCAGGAAATGTTCCACAGTTGCAGAACCAGAACTAGAACCAGGACCAATTGCAAAATAATAATCAATTGCAGAACCAGAATCAGTCACAGAATCAGACCCAAAATGCAAATCATAACATGAATCAACCCGTGAATCCCCCATTGAACCAGAATCAAGGACCAAATCTTGCAACGATTTCAGCAGAACCAAAAACGCAGGATGTAGATGTTGTTGTCATTATTCATGGAGGTGCAACGATAGGAGAAGATGGCCCACATTCACAAATTTGGCTAGCTGGGAAGAAGAAGGTGCAATTTGATATCAATGCTGAGAAAGACACATTCTTTGAAGCACGTGATGCGATAGGAAGAAATCTCGATAAGTTACATGTTTATGAAATGCCAACTGCTTTTGATTCAACTTCGGTAGTAGGACCCTCGCGATAGCATGGTACCTTGCAGAACTTCTTTGAAATTTGTTTGTCAGTTGCAAAAGATCTTGATCCTCTTACCAAGATTGAGAGTCTATTATATCGAACGTCCAAGGGACAGAAAGAGTCCACGGTGAACTCTTTGCATAAGAAAAAGACGGGAAAAGAGATGTGCATGAGTATTCAAATTGGGGACTATGAGGTAGATTCAGTCATCTTGGATCTAGGCTCAGACGTCAATATTCTGATAAGACAAACATTGCAAAAGATGGGGAGCTCAACGCTGAGCTGGTCTCCTGTACAGCTACGACTTGCTAACTAGGCTAGAGTAATGTCTATTGGGCGAGTTCCACACCTTGCTGTGGAAGTTGAAGGGATGACGACTTATGCTGATTTTGATGTTATGGACGTTTTCGATGGCAGAGGCTCCTATCCTATGTTACTAGGGATTGGATGGGCCAATGACAGTTTGGAAGTGATTAATTTTAAGAAGCGCATGACAACCTTTGAAAATCAAGACATCAGAGTCATCGCTTCAATGGATCCAATTGAAGGGCGAAGGTATGTTGATATAGAGAAGGATGAAGTTGTCAGAGGATGGGATCATGCATATAACATTTCAGAAGATTACATCCATCCGACTGTCGATGGGGAAATTGGTTGGTGCATCTCTAGCTCTGTGTCTTTTGACTCTAACGATGCTTTGGAGAATTGGCAGAACCGCATGCATGAGGTATCACTAAGGAAGTGTGGATTGATTATGCAGTCATTGTGTCATGTCATGACTGAGACTATTGAATTATCGCTATATGAAGGACTGCTCGAGTTGTTTGAGTTTCTATTGGAATTTGAGGATAAGATGTTAGAACCATAGCGGTTGCTAGATTTGGATGAAGCCCTGAAGGCTAATCCAACACATTGGTGGGAAACCTATAAGAAGTCAATCATTGGATGCTTGCAGTGTCGAATATTAAAGACAGTTCACTTTGGCGATGCAAAAGTGTACCACAATGGAAGATACGATGGGTGGAATATCCCTTGTGATCATCTAATTGAGTGTCAGACCTTGTGGGAATCGCGACCAAAAGATGAGTGGGTCCATGCCTTTGTCCACACGTTGGATGAAATACCATGATATTGGTATGTATCAGTTGAGTTGCATAGAGATATCATTGAATGGGAGGAATTGATGGTTTGCTTCACTCACACCTTCAGTTTCGCGGATGCTAGTCTAGATGTTCATAATCTGCTGCAGCTCATCTGCGACATTGTTATAAAGGTAGTTTCGGTTGCATATCCCATGGATCTGCATGCACACTATCAGATGCAGTCAATGATGGAATGCTACAATGTGACATGAGGGCCAGACGATGGTGATGATACACGGAACAACAATATTCTAGAAACAGAAGGGAGTTGATATGTCGCAGCACTTAACGTACCGATGGACCCAATGAATAAGTCATTAAAGATCAGGAAGGTCAACATTGGGACAGAGGAGAACCCAAATTCTGTGAATGTTGGGGACTATTGGGACGAAGAGACCATGGCAAAGATCACAAATCTATTGCATGAATTTCAAGATTTGTTTCCTACCAAGTTTTCTGAGATGAAGGGGATACTGGGAGATTTAGGGGAGATTTAGGGGAGATGAATATTACGCTGAAGCCAAATGCAAAACTAGTAAGGCATAGGATGTATCACCTGAACCTGCGATACAAATAAAGAGTCAAAGCAGAACTCGACAAAATGATAGAGGCTGGAATAATTGAGTCGGTTAAAGAATCATAATGGAATAGTCCTATGGTGGTTCAAGATAAGAAGACAGGTGATGTTCGTATTTTTGTCGACCTTAGAAAATTGAATGATGCGTGTGTGCATGATCCATTTACGATACCATTCACCGATGAAGTGCTAGAAGGAGTAGGCATTCAAGAAATGTATTCCTTCACAAATGGCTTTTCTGGATATCACCAGATTAGGATTGCAAAAGAGGATCGCCATAAGACAACATTTGTTACTGAATGGGGTTGTTTTCAGTACACTGTGATTTCATTTGGGTTGAAGAATTCCCCTGTGATATTTTCTTGGGTTGTTGTCGCTGCATTCAAGGATTTTATTGAAAAGTTCCTGCAAGTTTATATGGATGACTGCACAATTTACGAATTGATCAGGGAACATCTGGAAAACCTGCGACTGATGATGGAGCTATGTCGTCAACATCAGATCGCGCTGAACTCAAAGAAGTGTATTTTCTATGCACCTTCTGAGACGATGTTAGGTCACATTGTTTGCAAGCAAGGATTTTTGGTTGACCCCACAAATATTGTGTTGATTTTGAGTTTCCCCCCTCCTACAAATGTGAAGCAGCTGAGAGCGACACTGGGGCACACGGGATATTACCGCAAGTTCATCCATGGTTATGTTGCGATGACAGATGCTATGGAGAGGTTTCTTAAGAAGGATGGATTCTTTGTATGGAGTCAGGATTGTCAAGACAGTTTTGAGACACTGAAGGCTAAGATAAATGGATTCCACACCTATACTAGTTTTTCCTTATTGGAATAAATAATTCAATGTCCATGTGGATGCATTGTCAGTTGCGCTTGGAGTGGTGCTGGCACATCTAGGGGAAGGAGATTTGGATCACCTGATCACTTTCACTAGTCGAAAGCTGTCGTCTACAGAGAAAAAATATACGATCACAAAGAGGGAAGGTCTGGAAATGGTATATGTGCTAAAAAAAAATTGCCATTACCTATTTGGTGGCCACTTCAAGATGTTCACGGACCAATCTACTTTGAAATACCTAGTCAATACGCCTGTTTTGGGGGCAAGATATTCCGTTGGCTACTTCTCTTTCAGGAATTTGATTTTGAGATAATTGTGAAGGTGGGTCACTTGAACATTGGCCCTGATCATTTATCTTGAATTGAGACAGGTGAGGAACCAACAAACATTAAAGACAGACTTCTAGATGCGCAGTTATTCATAGTTGAGATGGTTGATGATTACTATGAACAAATATTTCATTTTTTGGAAACGGGAGCAACGCTAGAAGAGCTTAATAGAAGTCAGAAGAAGAAGTTGGTCATCAAGGCTCTAGATTTCCAGCTGATCATTGGACAACTCTATAAACTAGGATAAGATGAGATCTTACGGTGATGTGTCCTACCACATGAACAAGGGTAGATATTGGCAGAGGCACAGGACTTTGGTGTCCCACTCTTCATAATGATGAGATAGATTATGCGCAGACTTGCGATGTATGTCATAGACTTGGAAAACCATCAAGGAGGGATGAGATGCCATTGGTACCTCAGGTGATGTTGCAACCATTTGATAAATGGGTTGTGGAATTTGTGAGACCAATCAACTCACCTAGAAAGAGAACTAGTGCACGATACATAATTATAGTGGCAAACTTTTTGACAATATGGGAGGAGGTCGCACCTATTGTAGACTGTACTGCTGCGACAACAACAAGGTTCTTGTTTCACAACATTGTTACTCGGTTTGAATGTCCAAGGATATTGATGAGTGACGAGGGGAGTCAATTCATCAATTGCGCAGTCAACGCATTGATAGAGGAGCTCCAGGTT
>LPNX010310351.1:324008-376782 GCA_001517045.1 Pseudotsuga menziesii | reverse complement strand
GTATAACCGTACACTCTTAAAACCGTGAAATCTTTGTACAAGAACCAGTCTCCCACCCTCCCTTCGGGTGAAGACTGCATCAAATATTTCATCTCGTCGGAAACCATGGGCAATTCTCCATCGAACAACAACCTGTATACTTCGGACATGACCGAATTGGCGAATTCGGTCAGGTGGATTTGCGTTGGCAAATCAGAAGAGGATAGAGTACTCAAGAACCTCAATTCGGTAACATTGGAGCATATTAACATATGAAGCAAATGTGTTTGGAATCTGAAAAACTGGACTTTGGGAAACTCAGTCAGCTGGAGGTGGATTGCCTCTGCCAGATACTCGTCCAAATTAAGTACAGGGGCTGACTGGGACTCGGGACTCAAAGAATTGACTTTTAGCAGGAAACCAAGGATAACATGGCTTATATGACAATCGTCATCTAGGCCCAACACCTGACAGACCAAAGACATCACTAACTGCACCTCAGCTCTGAAAACATGCAAGGGGTAAGGTAAGGAGAGGTTTTCCAGGGACTGACCTTCCTTCAGGATACTTGACAGGAATCGAGAGCGAGCATCAATTGGGAAACTTCGGAAAAACTCAGCAAGGATGGCTTCATTCACGGACTCGCGGTTTCCGGGATAATCCTCGGGTAGATTAAGATCTTCTCTAACTACTGCAGCATCAATTTTACATAAAATCCTAGACGCAGACTGACTTACTATGACCCTCTAAGAGGGGGAGTAATTCGCCGCGCACCATTCGGCAAATTCAGGGAAGTGGAGGGTTTGTTCCAGGGCGAAAAAATATAAAAAGGACTTACATACATTTCAAACATCATTTCCCCGTAAAAAACAGGACCACAATCTATCTTTACTACCAGCCACACTTCCTGTAGACAGGAAAGGGTCATAGACACCTCTGTGTCTGTCTACCAGGAACTCTTCTCTTTCGTCCGGGACCCGACCAGACACAGAAGCTTCACTTTGTTGGTCCATTTCTCAATTTATACTATGAATGGGGCGAAGAAGTTACAGGATTTGAGGTCCTACCTGGCTCACTGTGAAGGCGTGTGCTCGGAATGCGCCTTGGTACTTGACAACTGGAAGCGCCCAAATCGACAGGTCCTTTTCGCCGGGTCCCGAGAAATAAAATAATCACGGAAGATGTCAATTTCGCCTTTATAGGACCACCCTGATTTGACACGTGGGAGGCATTTATTTCCGCAACCACTACTTGTCTCTAACCCTCGCGCATCTTTCTTTTCCGGGTTCATTTCTGACCGTCGATCTCTTCTGTGTGAATTCCTGGCCCTCAGATCACATGCCACATGTCCCTTTTCCGCCGAGCCTCCTCGCTTTAACCGTCGTGCGACTTTGGGCCCCGGAGTCGTCTACAGCCGTAGATCTGTTTTGTCTTCGCGGGTGGGTCGTCGGATCGTGCTTCGTCTACTGATTCCGCTGGGCTCTTCCATCTTAAACTGCCGAGTAACTTTGCTCAGCGGAATCACCCTCGCCCTTTGATGTGATCCGCCGTCGCTCCTACACCGTCAGATCGAGTGCCGCATACCGGATTCCGCCGGGTAATCCGGAATTATCCTTTGCGCTAGTTCTTCTTCCGGAATTCTTCTCGGCCGTTGATGGGATGCCAGGCGTTCAACAACCGTCCGATCTTGCGCCACGTACCATATTCCGCCGGGTGCTGGGGGTTTATCGGGTGCGCAAGTCTCCAACCCGGAATCATTTTTCGTCGTCGATCCACCATCCTGCGATCTCCAACCGTCGGATCGAGCAACACGTATACATTTCCGCTGGGTGGTCTAAAGGTTATCACGCGTGCACGTTACCTTTCCGGAAACCAACACGTCCGTCGATCAATGCTGTCTTCAATCCTCGTCTGTAGGATCAGGAGGACTATATGCGATTCCGCTGATCCATCATTTCCTTATCCACCTTGCACTTCCAGCCAGCGAATTTGACATGGGCCGTAGATCAGCTCTGAGCAATGTTAAAACCTTTGATGTGTGCAGGCTGTTAGAGGCCCGAAATTCCCTTATCTTGCTTGTATGTTCTGGATGGCGGAAAGGATATAAACCATCGATTTGCTTCTCCTTTAGACCATGGTTCAAGACCTTTTTCGACTCGGCTACTCTTTAGATTATCAAGCCCCCTTTGTACTATATCCCTAGCCCAAAGTATTTAATCAACAAAATCTCACCTCCCATCGGTCTTGCATCTTTTTTGTAAAATACGGGTGTTAACACAGGTATAACTTAAGAAGAGTACCCCATATCATCCACACAAAAATGGTATAGTGGAGGCATTCAACAAGGTGTTGGAGCATGCGCTTACAAAGGTGTGTAACGCAAACTGCGATGATTGGGATTTGAAGATTCCACCAGTCTTGTGGGCATATCGCACCACTTGCAAAAGATTTATAGGATAGTCACCATCCAAATTGGTGTATGGGAAAGAGGCAGGCATGCCTATGGAGTACATTGTTCCAAGTTTGCGCATAGCAGAAGCAACAGGCATGGATGATGAAGCAACATTAGAGGAACGATTGGAGTAGTTGTTACCGCGCGAGGAAGCCCACTTTATAGCAGGTTTTCACCAACATGTTGAGAAGGACCAACAAAGATCTTGGCATGATCGACATATCAAGAACAAACAATTTCAGCAAGGAGGCCTGGTCCTTATGTATGACAACAAGTTCGCCAAACACCCAGATAAGTTGCAGATGCACTGGCTAGGTCAAAATATCGTTAATTCCATTACTTCAGGAGGTGTAGTACAACTGCAATAGTTAGATGGAGCAATGCTGCCAAAGTTAGTGAATGGTAGCAGGATGAATCCCCAAAGGACAGGCCCAGAACTGCCCGATTCTTGAGGCACTGCGTGATGAAAACAAATCTTTGTTTCTACATGCTATATTAGGAGGATGGAGCACCAGGAGGAAGTTGATGTGCAAGTAGAGGAGTTAGTGTCGCAGTTAGGAAGTCATGCCACTATAGCCACAAGGTCGTGACATAGTCAAATCAGTAATAAATAAAGATAGTTAAAGCAGTTATTCAACGACGCTTGTTGAAGCGACAAATATTTATGCTCAATCCGACCGTTGGATTGACATGATTGCCGACGGATTTGGGTGGTTAATGCATGATTTGGTCGAAAAGATTAAAGTTGATTTGGTCATGATGGAGATGTGATTGGCTTGGTGCTATAAGAAGGGGTCGAATGTGGTCGATATTCACCATTGTGCAAATATTGAGTTGCAGAGTTATCGCAGAAGAGTTGTGTTGTGTTGCATTGAGTTGAGTTGCAGAGTGAGTTGTAGAGGGAAGTCAGGTTGAGTGCCCACTAAAAATTGTGAGGAACTAGTGCAGCATGTAGAGTGATCTAGTCACGGTCGACATTTCTAGCGAAAGGGAGTCACTAGTCATCCCAGTAACCATCGAAGAGGAAGTTGTGAGTATGCCAGTGGGATTGTTGTCAGTGCCGAAGAAGAAGAGGGGGGGGGGGCAGTGGCCTAGCTCCTTGGTGCCGAAGAAGCGGCAGACTATAAGGTCTGTGAGGGCACAAGAGGAGGTAGTTGCGCAGTCATGCTTGCCAAATTCAATGGTTGTGGAATCATCATCTCGATCAGGGGTGTCTACTACAGACATCCCTGGGTATGTGCCTCCCACACGGCTTGATGTGAAGCCCAGGAAGCTGACACAGAACCAGAAATACCTAGTGAAGATGTCGACGATTCCGCAGGGTATGGCATGCACCACGGATATCATGCCTGCGCCGATGGGAATGAAATATGATGATTGTGAAATGCTTGCATCGATGAAAATCATGAAGGGACCCTATGTACCTATGGAAGCGGTAGGAGGTGGCCTGATATCACGCATTCCACAAGACTAGGTGCATGGCTTGTACATAGTATGACTATTGGGATTGATCAACATGCCGCACTTTGGGTAGTTGAACGAAGCCAATGCATGCATGAAGCATCTCTTGGCCTACTTCCATGGTGGGATTTTGTGGCTGGATAAACAAGTCGCTGTCACGGTAGCACTTATCTTAGAGATCACGGGGCTACCTAAGGATGGGAAATACCCATCACAGTATTTTAGAGGAAGGGATAATGACAAGAGGCTCGTAGTAAGGCTGAAGAAGAGATATGGTTTGCAGTGGGACAGACGGGCGTACCATGTCAACAACATCAATGATCCGACTATTCATATTGGTGCACAGATTTTGGTTAGTGAGATAGTGAGGATGAACAGACCGACCCAGTGCAATTCAAGGGTTATTGCATGCGTGGAGAAGTGTGTGCAAGGAGTACAGATGAATTGGTCGCTCTTTCTAATGAACCAGTTGACAGAGGATGCAATGGTAGTTCAGGTGGGGTAGAGGGTGTTTACATACAGTTGGTTATTGATCCTAATCGCACTTTTGGCTTGGATGGAGCTAGATGATTACCAAGGGATGGAGGTGGATGCAGTAAAGACCTGCAAGGGTGCACACTACCAGAACCTGTGGTGGGTGAAGGAAGCTGACAGACTTAAGGACTATGAAATTCAGTTCTAGATATATTGGGAAGTGCTATAGGCTGCAGCTGTGAAAGTTCCACGATTGTCCGAAGAGGCCATGACAAAGTTCCAATGGGTTTCTCAATTCACGATTGGCCCACACGCCATTCATGTGTAGGAGCAGTGTAACCCAGAGAAGCAGTGGTTTTCGATACCGTACAAGTTGTCTGATGCAGAGTTAGAGACAATTGTGGATGATGGGCCCGCAGCATGGGGAGAACCGATCAGCCTAGAAGAAGTGTCGACAGGTCCACCAGTGGATGCACCAGTTGATTCAGTAGTTGATCCTAACCATCAGAGTCACCATGATTCAGATGAACAATCATCGTAGAAACCCACTAACTCATAAATAGAGCATGCATTTGAGGAATCAATGGCGAAGAAGCGACAGGAGCAGGGTGTGACAAGTAGCGCGGCCCCAGGGATGGAAGCGTAGTTGAACCAACTCATTTAGGAAATTACAACTGTGACAGATGCGACAGCTGAAGAGATGAATAAACAAGAAACAAAAGGATTTAGTGAGGTAAAAACTCGACTTGATTCTTTATTTGATGTATTATTGAAGAAGGCACCATAGGAAGTGACTGTGCAGGACTTTAGCTCAATCAACACTGGGATGCAGAGTTGGAATGTGCAAATTCCACCGCATGTGATTGAGACCAATAACGAGGATCTCAATGCCTCCATGCAATAGTTACAAGAATTGTCCATAGAAATCAATGCGTTGTCCACATAGACGTTGGTGCATATGCATAGGGTCACTAATCAGGAGTTGGAAGAGAGGGAACAAAGTATCAACGGCCAGTTCTTGAGATTGCAGGGGAAAGAGGCAGAGGCACAAAAAGAGGTTGACGAATTGAATAAGGAGAAAGAGAATATAATCATAGAGAATGCCAAGGTGATTCAAGAATTGAAGAAGGAGCAGGATCGGTTGGTGGTCAAGAAGGCAAATCTCTGGGACAACAAAATGCATTTGGAAAATATCATTCTTCAAGTCTGTGAACGAGTGCCGAAAGCTGCTACGGACGAGGATGCATAAGCAAAAGTGGAGCGACTTGGGACAATAATTGCACAACTAGAGTGCGACAATAACCTTTTGAAGGATCTGGTACACCCAGCCACACCACCGAAACAAGTAGCAGGGAGGAAAAGTGCCATGGAGGATGTGGTGACACAGCTAGGGGAGATGGAGCAGGAAGTGAAGAAGGTAAATGAGGTGACTACACAATTTTGGGGAAGCATAGTCCAGGACGAGAAATTAGAGCAACTGACCAACCAGTTGCAGGAGGCAGAGGGGAAGCTAGAAACACCGAAGACGTCACTAAGAGTGCTACCACCAGCCGTTCATAACACAAAGTCTATGGAGCTAAAGGAGTTGAAGTAGTGCGTTGTAAAGGCACAGGAGCATCAGCGGAGGTGTAGTACGTAGTTAGATGAGTTCCAAGATCTTGGAACGTAACTTTATGTTAAGGTAGTTTCTGCGCTGCAAGCAGTTCAGGAAGGAAAAAAGGAAGTTGTTCATAAGATGGTTGAGCATCCATTAGTGCATGATTTGACAGGAAGCTGGTAGATTGTTGAGAAGTTCAACGAGTAAGTCAAGGAGATCACTCAGAAGTACGAGGAATCCAAGCAAAAGATCACTAAAAACACAATGTCCAGTTGACATGGCTTGACAGCGAGCCACAAGATTGTGTTGGGGGCCTGCTGGCAGGAAATTTTGGGTTAATTTAACTGCGCAACATCGTGGATTCTACACAAGGTCAAAGATGTCGTGCAAGATGGAAAACAACACGCAAGTCAAACTTATGTTATTTTATGTAATCTTGGTCATTTTGTACCGCATTATGCGGATTGTGGTCGTTTTTTTGTAGATTTTGTTAAGAAGTAGTTAGGAAGTTGGTTAAGTGGATAATCATTGTAAAGGTGCAAGCCTATAAGTAGATGTAGAATTGCAAATGTTAGGACTTCTTGAACGCAGATCGAAAGGAATGCTTGGACACTCTTGAGTGACACTGTTTTTTGTTGGGTTTCTTGAGCATAATTCTAAATTTGATCTATGTATGTGAGCTAGAGAACTATTTTGGAGACTCTGTATTTTGTTGCAAAGGCTAATATGACATGACAAAAGTTGAGCAGAATCATTGTGTCTTTTTCTGTTTCCCTGTTTTACTATTTTCTGTGACCCAAATATGAATGCAATGTGTATTTGTGACATGTATCTGTAAATGATGCGATGTTTCTCTGCTTTAAATGATGTTATTCTATTAGATATGTTTGTGCATCAATTTTTTACTGCAGTTTTGGTATGATAATGCGATCTGTTGAATGATTGTGTTAACACATAAGTCGAATGATTAGATCTATTGAATAATTCCATGCTAAGTTATGAAAGAGACACATTATCCTCCTTCATATTGCAGAAACTTGGTTCTGTCAGCTCTGCCTCAAACATCTCGGGTGAGACTTCATTTTCTCTGCGGGTGTTGCCGGACGGGGTAAAACCTATCTGGGCCGGTGCTCAGGGAGATCGTGGTGGTTTGGGTGTCGACCGAGAGTGGACCCCTATCAACTTGTTTTGTATCAACATGTTTGTAGACACTGTATTCATGGGAAACAAACAAGAACAAGATTCAAAGTCAAAGAACATACAACCTCTCACCATTAGAAATAATTCACATTGATCTTTGTGGACCAACAAGGACTAAAATATTTCAAGGTGAATATTACTTTATGTTATTAATCAATCATTATACAAGGATGACTTGGGTGACATTTCTTATAGAAAAATCAGAAGCCTTTATGAAATTTAAATCCTTCAAAGCACTTGTTGAGAATCAAGCAGATCACAAGATTAAATATCTAAGATCAGATAATGGTGGAGAGTTCACCAAAATGGAGAAGTTGAGAGAAAGAATAGTACATTTCAAGAAGCAACTAGAACTATGCTTAATGAAGCAAAACTACCTGATGGATATTGGAGAGAAGTAGTATATACATCTATCTATATAAAAAACAGAGGATAGCTCAGAGTGAATGGTGACAAGACTCCTTATAAGCTATGGTTCAGAAGACTAACTTCAGTTAAATATTTTAGAGTTTTTGGAAGTAAATGCTACATAAAAAGAGAAGATGATAATATAGGAAAGTTTGACTCTAGAACGGATGAAGGAATATTTCTTGGATATTCTTCCACAAAAAGGCATACATATGTTACTATTTAAGTTGCACAAGATTATAGAAAGTGCAAATGTAACAGTTGATGATACTAAGTAAAGAATACAAATCCAAGTAAGTGAGGATGTTGCAGAAACTGATGATGAAGAAATACATGATAAACAAAAAGAAGAAAGTTCACAAGAGGAGGATTCTCTCTCTTGAAGAATAAAGAGTACAAAAAGAAGACTCACAGGAAAGTGGAGGTGAAGAATCTCCAAGATCTAATACAAAAACTCCATCTAGGAGAATACAAAAAGATCATCTTGAGACACAAATCATAGGTGACAAAGATGTTGGAGTCAGTACAAGAAGGAAACTAATACTTAATGAACAAGCCTTACTATCAGTGGTGGAACCAAAGAACTTTGTAGAAGCTATAAAAAATGATGATTGGATAAAATCCATGAATGAAGAGTTGGATGAAATTGTGAAAAAACAAACTTGGGAACTAGTTCCAAGACCTGCAAACAAGAATATTGTAGGAACCAAGTGGGTCTTTAAAAACAAGTTAAATGAAAATGGAAAAGTGAGAAGAAACAAAGCAATGTTAGTCTTTAAAGGATATGCTCAAGTGGAAGGTATTGGTTTTGAAGAAACCTTTGCACATGTAGCAAGACTTGAAGCAATCAGAATGTCCTTGGAATGTTCATGTTACAAAAACTTTAAAGTATATTAGATGGATGTAAAATCTACTTTTCTTAATGGGTAACTTGAAGAATAAGTCTATGTTGAGCAACTTGAAGGTTTTCTCTTATCAGGAGATTAAAATCATGTTTGCAAACTTAAGAAGACATTCTATGGTCTTAAACAATCTCCAAGAGAATGGTTCTCAAGACTTGACAATTATTTAAAGCAACAATGATATATAAGGAGGACCACTGGCATTAATCTATACATACATTTTGAAAACAAAAATATGATCATTATTGTAGTATACATAGACGCTATCATATTTGAAAGTGATCTACAAATTATGAGTCTAAAATTTGCTTCAGAAATGAAAAAAATAATTGGAAATGTCAATGTTAGGAGAACTAACATTCTTTCTAGGCTTACAAGTATCTCAATAGGAAAGAGGGACCTTCATCTCTCAAATAAAGTATATCAAAGAAATGTTGAAAAATTTCAAAATGGAAGAATCCAAACCTGTTAGTACTCCTATGGTCACAGGTTGTGAATTAAGCAAGGATGATGAATATTTGGAAGTAGATCATACTATGTATAGGTCAATGATTGGTAGTCTATTGTATGTAACAACTACATGACCATATGTAATGCAGGATGTGGTCATGGTTTCCAAATTCCAATCAACCCCAAAAGAAACACATGTGGTTGCAGTAAAGAGAATTTTTAGATATCTAAAACGAACCGTGGATTATGGATTATGGTATCCAAAAAGGGATAACTTCACTCTAAAAGCATTTACTGATGCAGAATGGGTACGAAGTATTGATGACAGGAAAAGAACTAGTGGAGCAGAATTCTACCTAGGAGATTATTTGGTGTCATGGCTAAGCAAAAAGCAATACTCCATTTCACTGTCTACAACATAAGCTGAGTATATTGCTGCTGCATCATGTTGTACCCAACTCATTTGGATGAAGCAAACATTGTAAGACTTACTTGTAAAATATGAAAACCCCATTACTATACACTGTGACAATACAAGTGCTATATGTTAGGATTTATAATCCTACCTTGTCCAAAATGGTCTATTAGAGTATAGTTGCCTAATTGAGGAGTCATTTAGTTATTATTGGGTCCACTTGGTCTAATGGGACCACATGTACCAGTCACTAGAGTGCGGGGAACACAAATAGAGGCTAACTACAACTGACTGCGCCTTCATGCATCAGTTTATGTGCCTCCTAGACCAATCCATACAATTTAGGATCCACTGGGAGTGTCGACACCAACCTCCTTTAGTTGTTGGCAGTTGGTGACTAGTCAAGCTAAGTTATGCTCTAGTTACATTCAGTTAGATGTCCTCTAGTTCAATTAGCTTCAGTCTTGCATGGTTGCATATGGGTAGGCGCCTATTCTCACATCCCACATTACTTAGACTAGTTTAACTGATTATAACTAATTGAGATACTGAATTAGACATCTGGAGTTGATCTAGTGAACTCCGATAGTGATTTAGACACTTCTAGTTAGCCATGCAGTCAGATTGAGTGGGTAGATTCGAATCATATCCACATGATTTGAAGTCTCCTTTATGTAACACTGTTGTATACTATTTAGATTAATGAATTTTATATTGTAATTATACTGAGAAATTCTTATTTGTTTCCTGTGAAATTTGTCTTGTTCGGTGTGTATTATTCATTCCTTTACACTGGATAATAATACAATCTAATTGCACTCATTGCCTAAATATCAAATGGCACAATAATTCAAACACTTTAAACATATCCAAAAATCATGGTATGCACTCTAAAGAAAAAACATATCCCGATCAAGTATCATTTTTTAAGAGAGCAAGTATCACAAAAATGGTCAAATTAGAGTTTATTGATACGAAGGAACGAATTGCAGACATTTTTACTAAACCGCTACCCAAAGAAGCGTTTGAGAATATTAGACATAAGTTGAGAGTTAGCTCCTTACCGTGAATAAAAAGGAGAAACGATAGCATACCCGGAGGAGATATGTTAACAGGGGGAGTTGTCATAAGAGAACCTTCGTCATTGTTGTCAAAGGGGGAGAATGTTTTAATGCTTTAACGTTGCCATCAATGCCAAAGGGGGAGAATGTTGGATGGAATTTTCATTGATGTCAAAAGAATTCAGTAATGAAAAAGGAATAAGTGATGGCAGGGCAAATGATGGCATATGTGATAAGGATGGAAATACACATGAGAGGATCCAACGAGGGGATCAAGTCAGGCGAAGTCAGATTGATCTTGATTGATCAATCCTATGATCAATCAATGCAGAGTCATGGAGTTGTATTCAGATTATTTAGTAGAAGTTGGACAGCTAAGATCGTATCAAGAAAATAGTTCGACGGTAGGGAAAGAATATGCAAAGTAAATGTGCGTGGAAGATAACATTCTGGAGCACCAAAGTGAAGTTTTGTGTTTGATAACTGATCAATGAATGAGGAGGATTCCACAAAGCGATCGATAGTTCGCAAGAGTTATGGAATCCCATTTCGAAAATTTGGGAGGCACATTCGCAATGCGGAAGGTATACACAATCCGCAATCCATCGAGTGTGGACAAAGCCGCGTAGAAGATGAATTGTAGAAGCAATTTCAAGAAAAAATGAAATACATACCCGCAACCTGCAATCATTTTCGATTACGAATAGGTCGTTGTGGAAATATAATTGCAGAAGCAATGTTCGAGAAAATTCGAAACGCATACCCGCAATCCACAATTGCAGAAGGAAGAAGTTTCTAATTGCGGAAGCAATTTTTGAGAAAAGTCAAAATGCACATCCACAATCTGCAACCTGCATTTATGAAAGGAATGAGTTCTCGCAAATTGTGTAAAGGTCGTTGCGGATAGACAATTGCAGAAAGTTAATTATGGAAGGTAATTATGGAAAGATGATTATGGAAAGGTATATGCATAAAAGTCAATGTGGAAAAGATTTGTTGTGGAGAGTTTGTTACGAAAAGGATGTTGCAGAAGGTCACGGCTGATAAATTAAACAGAGTTAAAAACGACAAACAAAGAAGTAATTTCGAATTAGTTTATTTGTCTTTGAAGAGTCACGATGAAGATATGTGACTGCTGAAAACTAGGATGACATGGTAAGCTTATGAAAACTAGGATGGTACATTGTCCTTGTATCCACTATTTCTCTCCATTTCATCCATAATTAGAGGAAATTGTCCCTACGATGAAGTGTTTTGTATAAAGAGGCTATAGTATGTACATGAACTTCATCTTTATACAAAGCACTTCATCATAGGGACAATTTCCTCTAATTATGGATGAAATGGAGAGAAATAGTGGATATAAGGACAATGTACCATATGTATTTCTACTTGTAACTATCTGTAACTTATATCATTAATATTTGTGCCTTCATGCTTACTCTTTCCCCCAACAAGCCAAGAAACCCTCTTGTGTAGGAATTTCACATATTCTTTGGATTAAAGAGATCAAAGAGATCAAGCACAAAGTTGGGGTTAGTTGTTCAAAATGAAGAGTTTAAAGAGAGAAAGCACAAAGTTGTGTCTACTCTAGTTCTTTCCTTACTTGGTAGTAAACAAGCCTTCAAGATATAGGTGGAAGCCTCTAGAAATGTCATGAGGACAATTCCCGGGTTTTCTTACATCAATTGCATCTTGTTTTATTTCCTTTCTTTTTGTTTTTGCATCTATTTTGTACCTTCCTTGAATCATAAATATGTCACTTTGCATCTTGTTTTTCATCATGACCTTGTATCATCTATTGTGTGACAAAAAACAAGGTTGAAAGGATGCAAAAAAGGTGAAAAAAACCAACTAAAAAATTTGCACATCCCATATCCAAGGTCGCACATCCCATGTTATCCAACTTGTATCCAATTTCATCCCTCATTCATCTAGTTTGCCTCCTTTCTCCCATTACAAATTATAATTTCACAATTATCCTACTACTACGCTTGGTAAGTGTTAGTGTAATAAGGGATGGTAAATGCAAGGGGGGCCTTTCTCTTATCCTAGAAGAAATTAGTAATGTGAATTTTCATAGGAAAAATGATTGCAATGAATAATGGGGCAAAAGTCGTAGTGGTATTCCAATGACAATATTGATCGAAGGAATGTGAGTTCAAGCACATTACAGTTGCTTGGGACTATTAAATCATTATTTGATTGTTTCATAATCTCTTTGTCTTGCATTCATTTTGAATACAAATAACAACTTCGAGAATTCTAATCCTAGTGCATAGTTTTAGTCCATCTCTTACTATTAGATTCTTGAACTCTCAATAAAAGGGTAGATTATATTGACAATATAAGAGCACACCTAGAAGAAGGATTCCTAAGTGTCATAGAAGTTATTAATCCATTCACCCCTCACATGAATTAATTGAATGAATAGTAAATACCCATCACAATGCACATGTGGAAGTATATGCAAGGAGATCAAGATCGGGAGTTATGGCCACCTTCCCTGCCTTCAATCCCGTGCATCCTTTGGGACCACATCCTTCCCTCCCATGTGAAATGCTTCTCTAGAATTGGCATATATATAATATTTTGAGGTGTAAAATGTGATATGGTCCACTTGGATACTCCCAAATGTGACTACTCCTCTTGAGGCCCTAAACCTACCATGGATCCATTGACACAAACTTGTTATATTCCTCAATTTTTCAAACTGGGGTTTTGCTCAGTAGAGACAATGCAACATTTGGAATCAAGAGTGGAATTTTAAAAACCATACCTTGAGTTTAGGTGGAGAGTGTTTCCAAGTATGCCTCTCCCAAACAAAAATTCACAAGCATATGGATTTCAAAAATGCTACAATGTTTGGTTTATATTCCCTGGGATAAATTTGCCAAATGTCCTTGAACAGATTTTGGATGCAAGTTGCAACTCACAATAAAATGAAAACCATAACTCCGATTAGGGAAAACTTTAGGGGAGAAATTTCACCATTTGGCTATTTTTGTGATTTTTTTCAGAAAAGAAATTCACTATTTGGTAATTTTTAGTCTCTAATATCGCCTATATTTACATGAAATATGTTTTTTGTTGTTGTAATATTTGCCAAAAATTACAAGTTTTAGTAGTAAATTATAGGTTTCATATTTAATATTCACCTAACTATCTATATATATGTTTTTTCAACCTAAAATAATCGCCTAGAATACTATACTTAAGTATAATAATATAATCCTTAAAAAAAACCTCTGATGTACGAACAATCAATCTCGTTGGATTCATGGAATGGGAATCTAGGTAGGGTAAACCCTAACCCATGGGTTCATGGCCATGAACTTGATGTAATCAAGAATTTCTTAAACCAGGGTTTTGATCAGTAAGACACAAGGTGATTTTTGGATATAGTGGTGAAATTTGGGAAACCCCACCTTGATATCCCACAAAGAGTTTGTCAATGTATTTCATTCCCAAACAAACATGTAGGAGCTTACAGATTTTAGAAACATTGAACAATTTGTTTTTCTGCCTTGGGACAGCTTCGACAAATTTCCTTGAATGAGTTTTGGATGCAAGTTGCAACTCACCATAAAATCAAAACCAATACTTTGATGGATGAACATTCAATCTTGTTGTATTGATAACAAGGGAATACAACTAGTTGCACCCCTATCCCATGGATCCATTGATAGAAACTTGTTATATTCCACAATTTTGCAAAGTAGGGTTTTTCTTAGTAGAGGCAATTGTTGGCATTTCTCCATTCGAACCAGGTTCAAAAACTTGTTTGTCCGTCAACAAAACCCAAGATATCGTCCCGACATATCATGGTTTAGTCGGCAGCACCTGCGACACAGATGTAGTCTCACCTGAGATATCTCTCTATGGGTAACTTCCAGAACCAGGTTTCTACATTTGTGTGGGGATTTCCTCTTCCTTGGAACCTTACTATCTTGCTCGACCAAATTCGGTGGTTATATTACTTATTCTTATCGCATGCATTCAATATGTGACTTTACTTGTCCATCGACAAAGATTATAACTGTTACTATACTTCCTTATTAGTGATTCCAACTAACAACAATGAAACATATGTATATAAGGACTCATTCATAAGAAAATACACATACATTCATTTGAAATAAGCACATTCATCAAATATACACATAGACAAAATTTAACATGGAAACCCATCTGGGAAAAACCACAAAGGCACCCTTCATCTTACATGAGAAATATATGGAACCTTTTGTCTGTGCACTCAGCTTGTAGACTCTATTCTATATCTTCTTCTACAATCTATACAAACTTATCTCTCCTCGCATTCTATCTAGTCTATGGTCTCTGTAGTTTCCTCTCCTTCACCCTACTATCAATTTGCACACAGCTTGGATCGGATCTCTCTTATCTACAACTCTACAAGTCTACCGACAGACAACATACAACCACACACAGTTTGGGTTCTTCCTTTTATAGACTCTTACATGTCCTAATTAACCGACTTCATTCTGTTAGCCAACATGCTATCATTCCTATTCTTGTTCATTTCAGTTACAACTGTTAGTAGGCACTATTGGCCCATAATATAAAGATGATTTATTACATAAATCATGAGTTATCCTAACTAACTTCTTACCCACGATATCCTGAGTTGTGCTTTTCAACCGCTACATGCCTTCTTCTATCGTGGTTTCTTCCGTTGTGGCTAATCTCATCGCATCTTCCCTTCTATCATTAACTTCTTCCCTAGTGGTTTCTTCTGTCACAACTTCCCTTACACTTGCTTCTTCTATCATAGCTCTTCCTCCGTCGCAACTTCCGTATTCATGCGACCGGAATCTTCATCTTTTTGAACTGAATTCTACCTATCTTTTTGTAGGACCAATAGACCCTCAACACTCACATGTGGCTCATCCCAAGCCACACTAATCCGATCCTTCAGTCTTGACAACTTTACTTGAAAATATTGGAAGATTTTCAATATCTGCCTTATTTCCCATCGCACATATTCTTCTTCCTTCTGCAAATTCTCCACAAGGTCAGAACTAATGTGTTCCGACATTGTAATTCCTACGGACTATACTACTTCTCACATTTTTTGGTGTACATGTTGAATGATTACTATAACTCTTTCTGCTTCGGCCGTCAATTCGACGACTTTGTCAATCAGTTGTTGTTGTTGAGTTCGTAGTGTTGCAACTTGTAGTTGAATATTTCTCATCTCAATAGCCTTGTCCGTTTTCTCTACAAAGGGAATTTTTTTAATCTCATTCTTCATCTAACTCACCTCTATCTTAGCAGTGTCCAGTTGCTCTACGAATTTCTCTAACTCTGCATTGTTGATCAACAATTCCCACATATAATAAATTTGTTTGACTATCTTGGCACACAATGCCTCTGCTTCTTCTATCTTCTTCATAGCCTCTGTTGTTGTCTTAATTCTTTCTTCAAGTATTGAAAGGTTACTTCTTTAGAACGTTAGGACTGACGAGAGAGAAGTTAATCAATGTCACCAAACATATCTTGAGCTTCTTGTAAAGCTCATCAACATCACCATATATATCTTGAGCTTCTTGTAAATCTCATCGATGTCACCAAATATATCTTGAGCTTCTTGTAAAGCTCATAGACATCACAAAATATATCTTGAGGTTCTTTTAAATCTCAATGGCATCGCCAAATATATCTTGTGCTTCTTGTAAAGCTGAAGTTGATGTTGCGGGATCTCATTGTTGTGTACGATTACCTGAACTATTTTTCAGAAGGGCTTCTTGTACCAATGGATACTTTTCATTTTGGTGATTATGCTCTTGGGTGCATCAGGTGGTTTTGGCGGGATATTGTCTAGTATCCAAATTTCAACCATTGCTTCTTCGTCTCCTAACAGTGGTGTTGCAGGTGCTTTCTTCTTGTGATTACCATAGCACTTCCCTATTGACAAAATAGGTGGATGTGGTCTCAACCTTACTTGAGGTATGAATGGAACTTCTATAGATTATTTTGTAGCGATGGCCTGCGGTGGAACATATCCGACAATTTCTTCCATAATGGGTGTGGGTGATGTCGTCGCGACACTAGATTTTGCAGCTATGCTTGTACTGGAAATTTAAATAAGCATGCTCTATGGAAAAATTACTTCCACTCTTGTAGTTGCAGATGACAATGGAATATTCTCTTTTGAATGTAGCATAATGAACTGGAATTTGGACGCGAATGGTGATAACGTCTAGTCATTCAATTAGTTAGTGCTTCACACATGCAAGAAATTAATGGAAAGGTTGTTGTCATTTTCGTCACATGGGTTGATCATCTAAATTATTATAGGTAAAATTCTATGCAATTCGCCACTTGCATGTCACATCAATGGTAGTTATTGTGTAATAAAGATGGAGGTGACAAAAAAGTACACTGCCAAAAGCTCTCGGGACTTGGAATTAATTATGGTGAGTTTTCATTTCTGGGACTTTATTTTAACTTGTGATAGTAGTGCTATTCCTACAACCTGTCTTCACCCTTCAACATATTTCCTTCTAATGCGACTAACGGATTGTCTTCGTCATCCTTTCTCGTGGTTTGACAGACAAATAGTCTATGACAATTTTCCTCTCTCCGCGGCACTTTTTTCTTCCTCTTGCGACATCTCATTTCCTGCAATCATTTTTTTGTTTTCCAGTCGACTAAGTCATGACTATCCTAATAAGGATTTAGCCAACTTCCGTTTACCAGTCCGTTGACAGGTGTTCCATCTGAATTTTTCAATTGTAGTGCACCTCCATCAGTAATATGTGTTACAATATACAGTCCTAGCTAGTGTGGTTTTAGCTTGCCTAGATGCTTTAAAAATTTGCTATCATACAAAAGAACAAGTCCTCCGACCTGAAATTGCTTGTTCTTGATGTGGCGATCATGCCATACTTTATGTTGTTCTTTATCAACGTTTTGATGATATCCTGCAACAAAATTATCTTCTTCCAACTTTATTAGTTGCGACAGTCTTTCCTCGACAACACCAACATCTGTCATCTCCGTGATCACAACAATACTTAGGCTAGGTACAATGTATTCCATCGACATCACAGATTCTTGTCCATACACCAAGAGAAATGGAGTTTGGCCTGTCAACTTCTTACATGTCGTGTGATATGCCCATAGTACTTGAGAAATTTTATGGTCCCAGTCATCTTTTTGGACATTGAAAATCTTTGTCAATGCATTCTTTAGGATTTAGTTAAATTCTTCGACATCGCCATTCGCTTGAGGGTGATATGGTATTGTATTTTTATGTTGGATCTAGAATTATTCTATCATATCCTCAATCAATTGATTAAAAAAGTGTGTGCCTTGGTCGCTTATCAAAATTTTCAAGCATCCAAATCTAGTCATCATCTTTTCAAACAAAAACTTAGCAGTAGTCGCAACATTACAAGATTTTACTAACATTGCTTCAGCCCATATGATCAAGTATTCAGTCACAGTAATAATATATCTTGCACCTATGTGCTTCCTGTTGGACTAATAGGGCCTACAAAATCAACGATCCATTTATCAAATTCCTGCAAAGTTATTTGGGGTACTAATGGAATTTCATCTCGTCGCGACGACTTTCCATTTCTTTAACATACATCACAATTGCAACAGTATTCTCGGGAATCCGCATGCATGGTGGAACACTAGAATCCCTCTTGAATATTTTTTTCACTATATCATTTCCAAAAAACTAGCCTGCTACGACACCAACATGCGCTTCATTTAGTATTATCAGTCACTCATGTTCCAAGGCGCAATGACGAAGAATCTCATAAGGGCCCATTTTATATAACTGTCCAGTGATCATCAACTAGAAGTCTACATCTTGCATAACTAATTATTTCTTCTGTGCAGTAGTAAATTCAGTTGGTGCATAGCCTGTACTAAAAAATTGTATGATGTCTCTGTAATGATCATCAAACATTGTTATCGCAAATAGTTGTGCATCAGGGAGACTATCATCGAGGTTACTAGGTTCGTCTCCACTTTTGATCCTCGATAGATGGTATGGACTTGAATTCAGTTGACCTAGTTTAACAATGACTTCAAATTCAAATAATTAAAAATGGAGAAGCCACCGGCATATATTCCCCCTGAACACTATCTTATTGGCTAGGTATTTCAATGTTGAATGATCTGTGTAAATTTTGAAATGTCCACCCAGCAAGCAGTGTTTGAATTTCTACAGAGCGTATACCATAGCTAGTCCTTCTCTTTCTGTCATGGTATAGTTCTTATCTGTTATTGATAATTTCCTGCTACCAAAGGAAATATGATGATCAATCGACCCTTCGTCGGGCTACGCTAGTACCACACCAAGCGTGACAGATGACGCATTGACATGTACATGACATTCCTTTTTCTAGTTTGGAAATACAAGTATGGGTGTTGTAACCATCATGTTCTTTTAATTGTTTAGATTCTCTTTGAAAATGGAACTTAACATATTTCTTCAATAACTTCTCTATCGAAGAAGTCACCTTCACATATCCTTTGATAAATTTTTGGTAGTATCATGTATTGTTGAATTATTGTAACTTCGAAAAATATTCTAAATATATTTTAGTGGTCCCCGATGCTCCTATCGGGAGAATAACTTGTATTTCTTTGTACCTCGATGTTCCTATCGGGAGAATTACTGAAAGTCATGAGGAATTCCTCTCCGTTGTAAGTTGGGTCATTAGTAACCTAGTTGTGGTTACTCGAGCCTACATAACTAAGTCAAATATTAAGTGAACGAAAGAATATAAATAGAGGGAGGCGAACGAAAGAATATAAATAGAGGGAGGGGCTCCTCATTTGAGACACACACACTCACTTGTGTAGCGCATAAGAGAGAGAGAAAGAGTTGTAGCTAGAGAAGGAGGAGGATTAGTCTTTTGGGTTTTACCTTTTATCTTTTTGGGGCATATATATTTAGGAAGATTTTGTTGGGTTTTACCCTTTAGGGTTTTCCCAGGATAAATTTGTGTTGTTCTTGTGATACTGTTTCTTTTAGTGATCCTGTCTATATGACTTTTTTATGAAATTGAAATTAAATGCTGATAATCTAGCTTAGCATATGGAATTTTAACATGGTATCAGAGCTAACCTGAATAGGATAGCTTTCACACGAGAAAAATACCTCTCTCTCTCCCCGACAAAAAATAAGGGCTTCAGGAAATTTTTTGAATTTTGGAAAACTGATAGCATGGAAAGTTGCACCCTCCTAGAGCGCATCTATTGATCCTAGAATCGAGGATTTTGGGTGAGTGAGTCAACGGGAAAGTCAAACCCTAGTTTAACAGCTGCACCATAAAACAGCTCGAAGCTGCAGTGTTGAATCTCGCAAGTCAGATTTGGAAGGTGAAGACTTGAGATCTACAGAAACCAAGCACACCAGTCAACTCACCTCAGTCAAGTGCATCTCCTGGTAATTTTAGTTTCTCATTCCACAGAATTTCATTTTTTTGTGATTTTCTGACAAGATGGCCCCAAGCACTAAGATTGAGGACAAGCTAGAAGGCATAGATAATTTTGGAGCATGGAAATATAAGATTGGTCTCATTCTCCAAGAGAATGATCTTGATAAGTATATCAAAGAGGAAGTTGCAGAACCTGAAGAAGTTGAAGCTAAAGAGAAGCACAAGAAGGATATGATTAGGGCACAAAGAATTATTGCTGACTCTATTAAAGATCACTTGATCCCTCAAGTGTCATCCAAGAAGAATCCAAAAGAAATGTATGATGCCCTATCCAAAATGTATGAAGGTATAAACATAAACATAAAGATGAATCTAAGAGCTCAACTGAAGAGCACCAAGATGAGCCATGGAGACTCCATCCAGGACTACTTCACAAGGGTCTCTCAGATCAAAGAACAACTAGAAGCCATTGGAGACAAACTTGATGAAGATGAGATGGTTATGACTGTCAAGAAGGAAAGCATGAATTTTGATGTTGTATGGGAATATTGTATTCAAGAGGATACTAGAGTGGCAAATATAGAAGCCCTAAAAAAGGAGGATGATCAAGCCCTAGCCACTCATACCAAGAGAAGAAGAAGTCAACCCAACTTCAAGAAGGGAAACAAGAGGGAGTATCAACCTCACAGGAAGTTCTAGAAGACAAGAGAAAGTCTCCCTAATAGGGACTACTCTGACTATCAATGTTTTCATTGTGATCAGATAGGACACCTTGCCAAAAATTGTCCTATGAAGAAAAAAGAATATAAGAAGAGGATCAACAACAACAAAAGAAATCATGCTCATCTAGCTGAATATGAGGACGGAGAAGAAGAAGAGGAAGGAACTCCAAGTAAGCAAGCAAGAGAAGAAGATGCAAAAGAGTATGTGCTATTCTCTACACTCTCCAGATCTATAACACCTGGAGAAGATACTTGGCTTATTGATAGTGGTGCTTCAAAGAACATGACGAGACAAAAGAAAACTCTGTCAAGACTTGAAGAAAAGAACTCTCCTCAGAAAGTATCCCTAGGAGATGACTATCAACATCCGCTCAAAGGAATTGGGGAAGCAAGCTACAAGATTGATTCAGGAAATCCCCTGAAGATGAATGAGGTACTATATGTACCAGGTCTGAAGAAGAATTTACTTTCTATCTCATCTTTATATAAGAAAGGATTCAGATTTGCATTCATAGATGGCCAAGTACTCATGTGGCCCAAAGGGAAGAATATTGAAGATGCAGTTGTCATTGGTAAAGAAGAAGGAGGTTTGTACAAACCCAAGGGACATTCAGAAACAACCCTTGTTCATGACTCCATTGATCCTAGTGAACTATGGCATAGAAGGATTGCTCACATCAATTACAAAGCACTACCTCATGTGAACAAAGTAGTGATGAGATTACCAGACATGAAGATCAAACATTAAGGCATTTGCAAAGGATGTGCGAAAGGAAAGAACATCAAGAATCCATTCTCAAAGAGTGAAACAAAAACAAAAGGTACGTTGGAATTGATTCATTCAGACGTGTGTGTTCCAATGTCCTCCACATATTTAAGTGGTTTCGAATATTATATTACCTTTATTGATGACTATTCAAGAAAGACATGGATCTACTTCTTGAAAGCAAGGAGCGAAGTGTTTGATAAATTCAAGGAATTCAAAGCCTTGAGAGAGAATCTTTCAGACAAGAGAATCAAGACACTCCGATCAGACAATGACAGAGAGTATACTTTAAAAGAATTTGAAGCCTTCTGTAAAGATGTCGGAATCAAGAGGGAACTAACCACTCCCTACAATCCTCAACAAAATGGTGTTGCAGAAAGAAAGAATAGAACCATCATAGAGGCAGTGAAGACAATGATATCTGATCAATATCTTCCAATGCATCTATGGGCAGAAGCAACAAGAATTGTTGTCTACATACAAAATAGAATATCTCACAGTGCTCTTGGATTCAAGACCCCATAAGAGATGTTCACAGGAAAGAAGCCTAAGGTAAGTCACCTCAAGATATTTGGTTGTCCAGTATATGTTCATATACCAAAATAAAAAAGAACCAAGTTGGACCCTTTCGGAAAGAAGGGAATATTTGTTGGATACTACGGAGTGTCCAAGGCATTGAAAATTTATATTTCTGGATTCCATCACATGGAAATTAGTAGAGATGTAACATTTGATGAAGAAGCAGCTCTCAAGAGATCCAGAAAATGTCAACATGAAGAAGTGTATGAGGAAGATGTACCTCCCAGAAATGTAGAGACTACATCCCTTCCTGAAGATGAAGTACCCAAAGAGCATGATATGACAGAACCATAAGAACCTCCTACGATGGAGATATCACGAAAGAGAAAGCCTGCTTGGGCAAGAGAAATTATACGTGAAGCAGAAAGATATGGACTTCCTGAAGGCTCCACAAGGGTAAACAAGAAGCCTAAGCCATTTTCCAGCTATGTGGCTTTGATGTGTGATTTGGTGGATCAAGAACCTATAAACTATGAAGAAGCGGTACAGAAGAAATAATGGGTAGAAGCAATGACTAAAGAATACCAATCAATAATGAAGAATGATGTATGGGATATAGTTCCCAAACCAGAAGGAAAAAGTGTAGTATCCTCCAAATGGATCTACAAGATAAAACATGCAGCTGACAGAAGTATCGAGAAGTATAAAGCAAGATTTGTGGCCAGAGGTTTTTCTCAGAAAGAGGGAATTGATTATGAAGAGACCTTTGCACCAGTAGCATGATATACTTCGATTAGAACTATCATGGCACTTGCATCCATGATGAAGTGGGACTTACACCAGATGGATGTGAAGATAGCCTTCCCGAATGGTGTGATTGAAGAAGAAGTATACATAGAAAAACCACAAGGATTTGAAGTTGAAGATAGAAGGACTCACGTATGCAAACTGAAGAAGGCCCTGTATGGCTTGAAGCAAGCTCCTAGAGCTTGGTATGGAAGGATAGATAGTTTCCTAACGAGCTTGGACTTTACCAAGAGTAAAGTCAATCCTAACCTTTACTATAAGGTTATAGAAGATGAACATGTCATACTATTACTATATGTGGATGATCTATTTCTGACAGGAATGAGAAACAGATTGTGGAAAGCAAGAATAATCTCGCTGAAGAATTCGAGATGAAACACCTTGGGTTAATGCATTATTTCCTAGGTCTGGAAGTATAGAAAAGTTCAGAAGGAATCTTCCTCAACCAGGGAAAGTATGTAGTAGAGATATTGAAAAGATTCCATACATTGGAATGCAAATCCATGGCCACACCCATGGATTCCAACCTGAAGTTGTTAGTTGATGACTCATCAGAGTTAGTGGATGTGACTCAATACAGACAGATTATTGGGTCATTTATTTATTTAACAAATACCAAACCAAACATTTGTTTTGCTGTGAACACCTTGAGTCAATATCTAGTTCAACCTAGACATTTTCACCTGATAGCTGCAAAACATGTGATGAGAAATATGAAAGGGACTATAGACTTTGGTCTATACTATGATGGAAACCATGAGTATAGATTGTATGGCTATACGGATGTAGATTGGGTTGTAAGTGTATCAGATAGGAAAAGCACATTAGGTGGATGTTATAGTCTGGGATCTGCTATGATTTCATGTTTTAGCAGGAAACAGTCCAGTGTTGTTCTTAGCACGGCTGAAGCAGAATATATAGCAGCTTGCTCTACTAGTTGTGAAGCCATATGGCTTCGAAAGTTGATGTTAGGTTTATTCAACCTGGAGTTGGATACTACCGTGATTCTATGTGATAACCAAAGTTGTATAAAGATGACAGAGAACCCAATGTTCCACTATATATCGAAGCACATAGAAATCCAATATTTATACATTCAATATATGATGTAGAAGGGAGCCGTAAAGCTCTAGTATGTGAGTACTGATGAACAAGTTGCTGATGTGTTGATGAAGCCTTTGTCTCGAGTAAAGTTTGAATACTTTTGAGACAAGCTTGATGTTGTTTAGAAAGACCTTCCTCGAAAGGGGGAGCAGTTATGTTGGAGTGGGATTGTATCATCCCTAGACACTTTTCATAAAGTGATCTAGTGACTTCGGTCCTCGAGAATGAAGAGGGATTGTATCATCCTGGGACATTTGTCCAGAACGGATCCAGTGACTTCGGTCCTCGAGAATGTGGTGGGATTGTATCATCGTTGAACCTTTGTTCAGAATGGATTCGGTGACTTCGGTACTCGAGAACGTGGTAGGATTGTATCATCCTTGAAATTTTGTTTAGAATGGATCTGGTGACTCCAGTACTCGAGAACGTGGTAGGATCGTATCATCCTTGAAATTTTGTTTAGAATGGATCTGGTGACTTCGGTACTCGAGAATGTGGTAGGATTGTATCATCCTTGAACTTTTGTTTAGAATGGATCTGGTGACTTCGGTACTCGAGAGCGTGGTAGGATTGTATCATCCTTGAACTTTTGTTAAGAATGGATCTGGTGACTTTGGTACTCGAGAATGTGGTAGGATTGTATCATCCTTGAACTTTTGTTCATAATGGATCCGGTGACTTCGGTACTCGAAAACGTGGTAGGATTGCATCATTCTTGGACTTAGTCCTAAAGTGATAGGGAGTGATTATCCCATAATTGAATCTGGTGACTTCGGTTGTCGAGAATGTGGTCAGATTGCATCATCCCTAGACTTTAAGTCCAAGAGTGATCCGAAGACTTTCATCTTCGTATTGTGGATTGCAGGTTGATGATGATGATGGTGATGTTCCTGATCGAAAGATCAGAGTGTGATGATGATGATGTTACTAATCGAAATATTAGAGTGTGATGATGATGATGTTACTGATCGAAAGATCAGAATGTGATGATGATGATGTCACCGATCGAAAGAGAAAAGTATGGTGATGATGATGATTGCTGATCGAAAGATTAGAATGTGATGATGATGATGTTGCTGATTGAAAGTTCAGAGTATGATGATGATGATGATGTTGATCGAAAGTTTAGAGTATGATGATGATGATGATGATGCTCATCGAAAGTTCAGATGGTGATGTGATGCTGTCGATTGAGTGGTCAAAGTGTTGTTGTTGTTGAAGTTTGAAGATGGATACTATATGTTCAAGATGATGAAAAGCTTCCAATTATTTATAGATGTGTCACCCTAACGATGTTGATGATGTCCTCTATCTCCTACTGTTGTTGTAGAATACCCTTCTTGTTAAGGGGGAGTTGAATTATTGTAACTTCGAAGAATATTCTAAATATATTTTAGTGGTCCCTGATGCTCCTATTAGGAGAATCACTTGTATTTATTTGTGCCCCGATGTTCCTATCAGGAGAATTACTAAAAGTCATGAGGAAGTCCCCTTAGTTTTAAGTCAGGTCATTAGTACACTAGTTGTGGTTACTCGATGCTACATAACCGAGTTAGGATTACTCGAGCCTACATAACTAAGTCAAATATTAAGTGAACGAAAGAATATAAATAGAGGGAGGCGCTCCTTAATTGAGACACACACACACTCACTTGTGTAGCGCATAAGAGAGAGAGAAAGAGCTGTAGCTGGAGAAGGAGGAGGATCAGTCTTGTTGATGTATTTGTAACTTCAAAATGTATTCACTTGTATATCTTATGTCTTGTACCCCGATGTTTATTCTGGGAAGTGTCTGTAATGTATTTGAGTCATGTCATGCCCCGATGTTCCTATCGAGAGATTCAATAATGTAAACAAGTCATGTGAAGTCATTGTGGGTAACCCTCCTATTGTTGAAGGGTTAAAGTCCTAGCAGTTCCGGGGCCCTAGGGTTATTAGACTCTCCTAGAGAAGTCGGCCCTAGTGAGTCATTGTCAAGTCAGGAATTAGTATAAATAGAGAGTGAGCCTCTCTATTTATCTCACACTCACTCACACTCAGTTGTAGCACATAGCTAAGGAAGAAGAAGTTGCTGGGATTAGAGAGAAAGAGGCTACTGCTGTCGGGAAATCATCTTACTATTTTTGGGGATTTTCTATTGGTGCTGATTCTATCTCTGAGAAAGTTGCAGGGTTTTCTCCTTTATGGTTTCCCCGAGGAAAATCTTTGTGTTCATTGTCTTATGTGTTTGATTGTTGTGCTTGTTATTCTCTCAGTTAATATCCTAAGTTAATGCTAGCTTAAATGATAAAAATCTAACATGGTATCAGAGCTAACATGAGAAGAAGACACTGTGCAATCATGGAAACTAGGGATTCCTACTTTTTGGATCTCTCTCCACATATTTTCAGCAAAAGAAGGTTGGGTTGATTCTCCTCCCCAGGGCGCATCTTTTTGTCTAAGTAGAATCTGATTCTGAGCATTTTCAGTTTTTGACCCGATACTACTGCCGAAAATTAGGACTTTCCATAGAAGTGGAATTTTTGAGTGAGCCCAGGCCTGGATTGATCTCCTCCTCAAAATTGAAGTTTAGAGATCAAGATCAAAGCTTTTGGTTGGACAGAACTCCGGGAAAGTCAAACCCTAATCTGCTCCTGGACCAACACTACAAAAATTCAACTCCAAATCCAGATCCAACATCTTAACCTGGTAAGATCTAAATCTTTTGTATTTCCATTTGAGTTTCTCAGTTAAGATGTCTCATCATACCAAGCTTGATGAAAATCTTGAGGGGGTTGATAACTTCCGAGCCTGGAAGTATAGGATCTCCCCGGTCCTGGAAGAAAATGAGTTGGACTCCTACATCAATGAGGAGATTCTAGTTCCAGAGGGAGACGAGGCTAAGGCCTTACACAAGAAGAAGTTGGTTATGGATAAGAGGATTATTGTTGATTCAATCAAGGATCACCTCATACCACAAGTGTCCTCCCTAAAGACACCTAAAGCTATGTTTGATGCCCTAATCAAACTGTTGTTTGAAGGAAAGAATATAAATCGGAAGATGACCTTGAGGAACCAGTTGAAGAATGTGAAGATCCAGAATGCAGAGACCATACAGTCATACTTCACGAGGGTCTCCCACATCAAAGAACGACTGGAAGCAGTAGATGAAGAAGTGGAGAATGTAGAGATTGTGATGACCACCTTGAATGGTCTTCCTAGGACATGGGACTCAGTCATTCAAGGGATCTATGCTAGAGAGAAGCTAGTCAAGTTCAACAGACTATGGGAAGAATGCTCTCAAGAAGAAGGTCGGATAGCAGCTCGAGAAGAAAAGATGGGAAGTGAAGATCAAGCTCTCACAATTTAATCCAAGAAAACTAGATCTAGCCACCATAGAGGTAAGCACTCTCACCAAAGGAGTAACTTTAGAAAGCCTAGAGATATGTCTAAGTACATTTGCTATACATGCGATGAAAGAGGACACTTTGCTAGAGATTGTCCTAGAAACAAAAGTAGCTCTCACAAGAAGAAGGGAAACAAAAGAAGACATCATGCTCATGCTGCAGAGGATGATGAATCATGAACCTTCCATAAAGATAACCAGACAAGACAGTGATGAAGAATATGTTCTGATCCCCGCTCTCACGAGAACTATCACACATGGAAGAAATGATTGGATTATAGACAGTGGTGCTTCCAAACATATGACTGGATTCAAGGAATCCTTTGTGAAACTATCTGAACACGAATCACCTCACAAGGTGAAACTTGGAGACGATTACCAGTATCCAATAAAAGGTTCTGGTTAATCCTCATACAAGCTAGACTTTGGAAATTCTATCAAGATGAAAGATGTATTGTTTGCACTTGGACTAAAGAAGAACCTCCTCTCCATATCTGCATTGGAAGAAAAAGGAATGAGGGTTGCATTTGTAGATAGTCAAGTACTCATGTGGCCAAAGGGAAAGAATTTTGATGATGTAGTAGTGATTGGGGAATAAGAAGGAGGACTATACAAATTGAAGGGCCAACTAGAACAAGCTTTGGCTCATGACTCGGTAGAACCAAATGAGCTTTGGCATAGAAGGCTTGCACATGTGCATTACAGAGCACTACCACTTGCAAGCAAAGCTGTTGAAGGTCTCCTAGAAATGCAAACAAAACATGAAGGTGTATGCAAAGGATGTGCGAAAGGGAAGAACACAAAGAATACATTTCCAAGTAGCGAGAGTAAGGCAAAAGGAATCTTGGAAATCATCCACTCCAATGTATGCGGTGCAATGTCATCTAGTTCACTAAGTGGGTATGTATACTATGTTTCTTTTATTGATGATTTTTCTAGAAAGACATGGATATACTTTATGAAGGACAAAGATGAAGTATTCATCAAGTTCAAGGAATTCAAAGCCTTGATCGAGAACCACACTGAAAAGAAGATCAATACCTTTTGATTAGATAATGGCGGAGAATTCACATCAAATGAATTCAAAGAGCTATGCAAAGACTCAAGGATTAAGAGGGAGTTATCCACTCCATATAATCCACAACAGAATGGGATTGCAGAAAGAAAGAATAGAATGATCATGGAAGCATCAAGGGCCATGCTTCATGATCAAGATCTTCCCATGCATCTATGGGCAGAAGCTTCCAGAACAGCGGTATATGTACAGAACCGTAATCCACACAGAGTACTCGAGAACAAGACACCTGAAGAATTTTTCTCGGTTGTCCTATATACATACATATTCCGAAAGAAAAGAGGACGAAGTTAGATCCTTCAGGAAAGAAGGGTATATATGTGGGATACTCTGAAAGCTCGAAGGCTTACAAAATATACTTCCTAGGATTCAAGAATATTGAAATCAGCAAAGATGTAACATTTGACAAAGATTCAGCCTACATCAAATCCAGGAAGAGATCAACTGAAGAATTCAAAGAAACATAAGCACCCATAATTCACGATACAACCATGAACGAAGAAATTCAAGAAGAAGATCGAGAATTAGAAGAACCTCAAGAACCTGTAGATCCACCTTAGGAGAAAAATCCTCACAAGAGGAAACTTGCTTGGGTACGTGAAATTATCCAAGGTGCAGACAGATATGGAGCTTCAGAAGAAACACACATAGGAAGGAAGAGAACTAGGTCCTGCTCCAGTATGTATCCATGCTATGTGACATTATTAATAAAGAACCTTCCAACTATAAAGAAGCGACAGAAAGGAAAGAATGGAAGGATGCTATGATCGAAGAGTATCAATCGATCATGAAGAATGATGTTTGGGATGTTGTCCCAAGACTAGAAGGGAAGTCCATTGTAACTTCCAATTGGATCTACAAGATAAAGCATGCTACAGATGGTAGCATAGAGAAATATAAAGAAATATTTGTGACTCGTGGCTTCTCCTAGAAAGAAGGAATAGATTATGAAGAAAATTTTGCACCTGTAGCTAGATACACTTCCATCAGATCAGTACTTGCTCTGGCTGTAGTGATGAAATGGAAGTTACACCAGATGGATGTCAAGACTGCTTTCTTGAATGGTGTAGTGGAAGAGGAAGTGTATGTGGAACAACCACTCGGTTTTGAGACACGTGACAAGGAGTCTCATGTGTGAAGATTGAAGAAATCCCTGTATAGTTTGAAACAGGCACCCAGGACATGGTATGACAGAATTGATGGCTTTCTATCCATTTTGGGCTTCACCAAGAGTAAAGCAGATTCCAACCTTTACTATAAGGTTGAAGATGGTAACCCAGTGATACTCCCATTGTATGTAGATGATCTATTTGTAACAAGTATGGATGGATTGATTGCTGATACGAAGAGGAAGCTTGCTGCCGAGTTTGAAATGAAATACTTGGGTATGATGCACTATTTCCTAGGCATGGAGGTGTGGCAGAATGTGGATGAAATCTTCTTCGGACAAGGGAAGTATGCAGTAGAGATCCTGAAGAGGTTTAGGATGATGGACTGCAAGGCCATAACCACACCTATGGCATCGAACCTAAAGCTATTAAGTGATGCTTCATCAAAAGCAGTTGATGCCATGATCTATCGTCAGATGATTGGCCTTGATGTACCTGAAAAACACGAGACTAGATATTTGCTTTGCTATGAACACCTTGAGCCGGTTCCTGATAGATCCGAGACATGTTCACTTGATTGCTGCAAAGCATATTCTGAGGTGCCTGAAAGGTACAGTTGATTATGGGCTCAAGTACGAGGCAAATCAGAAGATTAACCTGGAGGGTTATGTTGATTTAGATTGGGAAAGCAGTGCCATCGATAGGAAGAGCACTTTAGGATGCTGCTTCAGTATGGGATTAGGTATGATGTCTTGGTTTAGCAGGAAGTAGTCGTGTGTGGCACTGAGTACAACTAAAGTAGAGTATGTCGCAGCTTGTTCAGATAGCTACGAGGCAGTGTGGCTGAGAAAGATATTGTCTAATTTATTTGATCTCCAGTTGGATGCTACTTGTATATATTGGGACAACCAAAGTTATGTGAAGTTTTCAGAGAACCTAGTGTTCCATGACAAGTTGAAGCATATCGAGATTCGTATCACTTTATCAGGGATATGGTGCAGAGAGGAGCGGTGAAGCTCCAGTATGTTGCGACGGACGAACAGATAGCTGATGTGTTGAGGAAGCCATTGGCCAGAGTGAAGTTTGAATACTTTAGGGAGAAGCTTGGTGTTCTCCAAATTGAGGTTCCCTCTAAGGGGAAATGATGATACCTAGAGCCATTCTGACATGGTGAGAGCATTAGGTTCCTTCCATGGTCAGATGTAAGGGCTGAGCCATTCTGTCATGGTGAGAGGATTTGGTTCCTTCCATGTCAGATGTGAGTGTTGAGCCATTCTGATGTGACTATAGGATTGGTTCCTACATGATCAGATATAAGTGTTGAATGCCATTCTTGGAATGGAGACACCTGGTTAGTTATAAGGAATACTCAGTCTGGGACTGAGGGCCATTTTGATATGACTAAGGGATGTAGTCTCACATGATCAGATACAAGTGCAGGGCCATTCTAATGTGATTGAGGGATGTGTTCCCACTTGATCATATATAAGGGTTGTTTCCATTCTTTTGGAGAATGGAGGCACTTGGTCAGTTACTAGGAATCCTCAGTCTGGGACTGAGAGCCCTTCTGTTGCGGTGTTTTCAAACATGATCGGATGTAAGTGCAGAGCCCTTCTGATGCGTTTTTTTCAAACATGGTCAGATGTAAGTGCAGATTCCTTCTGATGTGGTGTGTTTGGACATGGTCGGATATAAGTGCTGAGCCATTCTGGCGCGATGTGTTTACACATGGTCAGATGTGAGTGCTGGGACTTTCTGACAAGATGAGGTTAGATGTGACTGCTGGGCATGCCTTTCTAACAAGATGAGGTCATATGTAAGAGCTGGGAAGACCATTTTGACTTAGGGTTAGATATAAGCGCTGAAGACCTACATGAAGGCTAGTCCTACAACCAACATGAAAAAGGGCTGGATCTGTAGAACTTCCTGTGATGAGAAGAATCAAGATATAGCCCCGATGATGATGATCCAGATGTGATGATGATCCAGACTTGATGACGATCCAGATTTGATGATGATACAGTGATGACGATCCAACACTGATGATCTAGATCTAGTGATGAACCAGATCCCGTGATGAAGAAGACTTGAAGATGAAGATGACTTGAAGATGAAGAATACTTGAAGATGAAGAAGACTTGAAGATGAAGATGACTTGAAGATAAAGAAGACTTGAAGATGAAGAAAACTTGAAGATGAAGATGACGAGATGATCCAGTCGATACAGAGAAGAAGACCAATGCTGAAATATGTGTCGAAAGAATACCTTCCTAGTTAAGAGGGATTGTTGATGTATTTGTAACTTCAGAATGTATTCACTTGTATATCTTATGTCTTGTACCCTAATGTTTATTCTGGGAAGTTTCTGTAATGTATTTGAGTCATGTCATGCCCCGATGTTCCTGTCGGGAGATTCAATAACGTAAACAAGTCATGTCAAGTCATTATGGGTAACCCTCATTGTCAAGTCATGTCCAACTCTACCTTGACTTTTTCTTTATATTGTGGATTCAATTGGTATGGTCACTACTTGATAGGCTTTGTGTCGAGCTTTAAAGGTATCTTCATTTATCCAAGGTCTCCAACAATCCCTTTCATATCTGAGAATTTCGCAGGGAACAGGTCTTGAAACTCATGCAATAGATCTGTAATCTTCCCAACGGTCTCGTCATCCCAATAATCACCAATATTGGAAAATTTTGGATTCTCTTGGGAGCCAATATTTACTTTCTTGACTTTTAGTGGATTCATAAATTGGTCGCTAGATATACCAAATCCTTCCACTGTGCATGTACCTTCATACTCAGGTATGTTTACATTGAGCTAGTCATCATCATCACATTCTCTAGTCATGTTATAGCACTCCATCCAGTGATAGATTGTTGCGCTGTGCTAATTGAAGTTTGTCATTGTGACAGGGATATCTTCAAATATCTTTGTCTTGATTACTTGCAATGCGACATCAATTGACGAATGATCAGAAACAAATTCAAATGTTTGTATGAATCTAGTAGTTAATTCATTGTTGACACAAAACCAGACGATAGGGGTTCACTCTTTGTCGACACCCAAACCACCACGATCTCCCTGAGCACCGACCCAAACAGGTTTTACCCCGTCCAGTAACACCTGCAAAGAAGATGAAGTCTCACCCGAGATGTACGAGGGAGAGCTGACAAAACCAAGTTTCTGTAGTATGAATGAGGACCATGTGTCTACTTATTGACTTAGTGCAACATTATTCCATAGATATAACAATTCAAATTATGCATTAATATAATCATATCATCATTAAATAAATCACATTAACATAACTGGATCACAGCAAAACATCAATGCACAAACAGATCTAACAATATAGCATCATCTAAAGCAGAGAAACACCACATCATTCATAGATCCATATCGCAGATACACAATGCATTCACAATTAGATTGCAGAAGAAGAGAAAATAGGAAAACATGAGAAGACACAATGATTCTGCTCAATCTTCAACATGTCATATTAGCCTTCACAAAAAAACATAGATTCTCCAAATATTTCTTCAATGCACATACACAGATCTACATTCACCAAAGCTCAAAATTATGCGCAATAAGCCAACCGAAGCAGTCTCTAAGAAAACTTAACACTTGCAATTCTACGTCTACTTATAGGCTTGCGCCTTTACAATGATGGTCCATTTAACCAACTTCCTAACTACTTCTTAACAGAATCTACAAAATAATGACCACAATCCACATAATGCAGCCCAAAACTACAAAATATGACCAAAATACATGAATTATTATAATTTCAACTTGCGCGTCATTTTCCACCTTGTGCAGCATATGTGATGTTGCACGGCTAACTTAACCTAAAACCGCCTACCAACAGGCCGCCAAAGTGATACAGTAAACCAAAACACATGACATAATTCTTAAACATAAGGTGAAAAGAAGGAAGAAATAGGAATAAGACTTAACAAGTATTCTAAACAGTCTCATATAAGGATTTTAAGAAGAAACACAACCATTGTCTAACTACCACTATCAAAACATAATAAAAAAACTAAAGAAACAGGATAAAAAACAGATTAAAAACGCTCAGGGCTGATTGAAAGGCTGGATAACAGACTTGAACACAGGTCTGGATGACAGGAAGACCAGGCTGTCTGAATGACAGTCTGCACACAAAAAGCACTAAAATGTCAAGAAATAATTAATCTAAATGATTTTGCCAGGTCAACTGATCCATGCAAATAATAACAAAATGTAAAGAACAGAAATTAAACCTATCTAATGATTAAATTCAATCTATGAAATAACTTAAATCCAATTCATAATTAAAAACATCATTATCTATTTATTAAACAAACTGTAATATAACTAACTGAATTCATAACAAAATGGAAAGGGACAGAATTGAATCTACTGTAATTGAATCAAAGCAATCTATTCTATCGACATAAACCAAGTAGTAAACTGGAAAGACTTGAAAGGGAAATTGAAAGCAAATTTGTGCACAACCACTTGCTTAACTCATGAAAGGAAACTACATTAACAACATAATATCAAAGTTTAACCTATGCTACAAGAAATGAATAACATGAACGATTTCAGTAACTAAATTGCATACACAAATTACAAATAAAACTATGGTAATTGCAAAAAGGGAAGAACGAAAATACATAGAAATAGAAAGCTTTGGTGAGGGGCCCTCCCAACAATCAGAGTGATAACTTGCTCAACGCTACTAAGACATGATCATGCATAGCATAAGCAAAACTTCGATTAAATTGAAGAAAAGTTTTATAGAGTTTCTGGAACCGACTGATTACATGTATAAAATGGCTAACTAAGTATTTTGTTTCAACTCCTCTCACATAGAAACGTTTGCATATATAACATTTTACAAAGGGCGAGCAAGTCGACCCTTTCAATGGTCGACTGCTCTTAATATAAGTCAGCCATTATTACAGATAACTAAATGAATAACCAACACAACGTTTTCCTCCTTCTTCACGAGATGGTTCTTCTACGGTGCGTGATGTGGCATACAAGCTCTGCTTCGGCGTGGCTGGTGTCAAGGTGTCATGCAGAGGCACCGTGCGAGCAATCTTCCAGAAGGGGTTTCATGATATCACTTTGGTGCATGGAAAACAAGCAGTTTACAGGCTATTCCATACTTTAACGCTTAGGAATCTATCGATACCAGCGCACGATTAGCTCGGCGGACTGAATGATGAGTTGTGCAGTGAGCTAGATATGCTCTATGTGTATCTAGAATGGATGCATGGTATGTTCATTGGCTCATTGAAGACTAAGATATGCAATACTGATTTCATATGTTAGAATATAATCAAATATCATCGAATTTAACCTATAAAATCGTGAAATAATAGAAATAAATCATAACTTCCATAAACCCAAAATATAGTCGTACCTTGTGCTGAATAGTGAACTGTATGACATAAAATATGCCAAAAGGTGACAAAACATATGTCAAACATGTAAATTATTATCCAAAAAATGATGACAAAACTGGGATCAACAACTACCTCTTTCCCATACACCAATTTGAACGGTGTTTGTCCTATCAATATTTTGCAAGTGGTGCGATATGCCCATAAGACTGTTGGAATCTTCAAATCCCAGTCATCGTAGTTTGTGTTACACACCTTTGTGAGTGCATGCTCCAACACCTTTTGAACGCTTCCACTGTCCCATTTTCTTGTGGATGATATGAGGTACTCTTCTTATGTTGTATCTGAAGCTACTCTTTCAATGCTCTAACTGTGTGATTGATGAAGTGACTCCCCTGGTCGCTCATCAATATCCTTGGACACCCAAAGTAACAATGTTTTCAAACAGGAACCTCGTTGTTGTCGCAGCGGTGCAATCTACAATAGGTGTGGCCTCCACCCATCTTGTCAAATAGTATGTCGTTGTAATTATGTATCACCCACCGGTTCTCTTCCCAGGTGGGTTAATCAGTCCCACAAAGTCCACAACCCATTTATCAAATGGATGCAATGTTGCCTAAGGTACCAATGGAATCTCATCCCTCCTAGATGGTTTTCCAATTCTTTGATAGACATCGCAATTCTATGCATAATCTGTCACATCATTATAAAGAGTTTCCCACCAAAGCCCTGTGCGGAACACCCTCCTAGTAGTAGTGCAACCTCCATAGTGTCCACCAACAACTCCTGCATGCGCCTCTTCCAATATCTGCCCCTTGTTCATCATCATGTTTTTTCAGGTATTTCTTATTGTTGGGGTAGCAGGGTCCGTCAAAAGTATGCAGTGTGGGTACTCGTTGGACGTGGAATTAAATTCTACATCCAACGAGCTCTCTCGCTAAGAATTTGAGTAAAAACACAGGGAGATATGTCGAAAATACGAACACAAAAAGTAGTTTTTTTTATTCTTCCTCCAAAATTAATATCTATTATTTTATTATTTTAACTATTATTTTATTATTTTCCTTAGGAGGCCCATTTTAGACCTCAAATTTTCTCTAATGGTTCTATGTATCATCACCGTCCTCGGGTCCTCCAGTCACATTGTAGCATTCCATCATTGAATGCATCAGACATTTTTCATGTGGATCCACGAGATATGAAACTGGAACCACCTTCAGAACAATTTCGTGGATGTGCTGCGGGGCATCATGAATAGCCGGATTGGTGTCCGTGAAATTGAAGGTGTGAGTAAAGAAAACTGTCGACTCTTCCCAAGTAGTAATTTCTCTACACAACTTGGTTGATACATACCATGATCGCAACATCTCATCCAATGTGTGGACAAATGCATGGACCTACTCATCCTTTGGTCGCGATGCCCACAAGGTTTGACACTCGATCAGATGATCACTAGGGTTATTCCTCCCATCTTACCTTCCAGCATGGTACACTTCTGCATCACCAAAGTAAACTGTCATCAATATTCGACACTGCGACCATCCAATGATCGAATTCTTATGGGTCACCCACCAACGTGCTGGAGTAGCCTTCAACGCTTCATCCAACGCGATCAACCGATGTGGTTCTGACACCTTATCTTCAAATCCCAACAGAAATTGAGACAACTTAGGCGGTCCTTCATATACTGGTAATTCAATAGTCTTAGTCGTGACTTGACATAGTGACTACGTAATCAAGCCACACTTCCGAAGCGATACCTCATGCATTTGATTCTGGCAGTTCTCTAAAGCATCATCAGAGTCGGAGGACACAGAGCTAGAGTTGTGCCACCTGAGTTCCCCATCGACTATCAAATGGATGTAATCCTCTGAGATGTTATATGTGTGATCCCATCCTCTTACAACTTCATCCTTCATTGGTTCAACATACTTTCGTCCTTCATTTGGATCTATCGGAGCTATGACTCTAATGTATTTATTTTCAAAGGTCATCACGGCCACTTCTTAAAATTAATCACTCCTAAGCTATCATTGTCCCATCCAATATCCAACAACACGGGATAGGAGCCTCTGCCATCAACTACGTCAATAAAATCAAAATCAGCATAAGTCTTCATCCCTTCAACTTCCACACCAAGGCATGGAACTCACCCTATCGGCGTTACTCTGGCCTGGTTATCCAGTCGTAGCTGCATGGGGGACCAAACCAACTATGGAATCCCCATATTTTGCCATGTATGCCTTATTAGAATATTGACGTCTGATCCTAGATCCGAGATGATTGAATCTACCTCGTAGTCCCCAATCTTAATATTCATGCACATCTCTTTTCCTATCTTTTTCTTATGTAAAGAGTTCACAGCGGACTCTTTCTGTCCCCTAGCCGGTCGATGTAACAGACTCTCAATCTCAGAAAGAGCATCGGGATCTTTTTCAAATGATAAACAACTTTCAAAGAAGTTCTGCAAGGTACCATGTTGTTACGATGGTCCTGCTACCCAATTTGAATAAAAAGCGGTGGGCATTTCATAAACAGGTAACTTACCAAGATTTCTCCCTATCGCATCACGTGCTTCAAAGAATGTGTATCTCTCAATGTCGACATCAAAATGCACCTTCTTCTTCCCATCCGTATGAATTTGTGGATGTGGTCCATCATCCCTCATCGTCACACCTCCACGAGTAATAAAATCAACATCAGCATCTTGCGTTATTGGTTCTGCGGAAATTGTCACAACAGTTGGTCCCTGATTATGGTTTATTGGTGGATTCACATGTTGATTCACATTCTGATTTGCATTCTAGTTCTGATTTTGAAGATGATTCTGGTTCTGCAACTGATTCTGACTCTGCAGTTGATTCTTATTCTGGTTCTGCAACTGAGGAATATTTCTTGCCTTCCATTTCACGATCAGCTGCTAACAATTCTCAGCAGTGTGATCGACAAAGATATAATACGTACACTGCACTTGCAATTATGGGAATCTCTCTAATAATCTCCCAGTACTCCGCAATTATAACATTGCATTGGTTTGTGACCTTATCCTCCTCCTCAACTAAATCCTCACCTCGTCCTCCTCCGAATCCTCCTTATTGTTGATATTGTGGTTGATTGTATTGTTTTCATGGGGGATTCGGTTTTTGTTGAACATATTGTGCTGGTTGAACATACTGTGGCTGTTGCAGAGTCATCTGCATCTGATTATACTACGGTTGTGGCACAAACTACAGTTGTAGTTGCTGCTATGATACAAATGGTGGTTGAGGTGGCGGTTGTACCACCTACGGCTATGGTTGTTGTACCATTCGATGGTCTTCTCCCTTCACATAGTACATGTCCATTGTTCTTTCCTAGAGTAGGTCATATGCATGACAATCCTTATCTTCATGCCGAATGAACCGACAAAATGTACAGTATAAATTCTTCAGCTTCGTGACCATGTTCTGCATATATCCACAATATTCATGTCGATTCCTGTAAACTTGACAAATACAGCACCATGGCATACTGCCATAACTATATGGGTTTGGTGCTCTTGACAATAGGTAGTTTTGGAAATTCGAGCAATTATCCTTAGTGTGTTCGTCTATGTGACATCGAGTACACCATACTTCCTCGTGGTGCTCTTTTCCTTTCTTGATATCTTGCAACTGGAGCATCACGTTTGCCAGTTGTGTCTGGATCTAACTCATTCCATACACATTCTCAACAACAGGTGAAGCCTCCAACTTCATTGCAATATCCAGAGCCTCACTCTATGTCGCAATCCTTTGCTGCAACAATGGTAGTCTAATATGAGATAGTAATCCTGTGATGAACCATTCCTTATGTTGAATATCTCTCATCTCAAAGCTGACTCTTTCCATTGACGTCTTAAACCTTTGATCAAAATCCCAAACACTCTCATTTGGATATTGCTTGATCTCCTTCATTTATGTGATGTGTTGTGCCTCCAATTTTGGTTTTCTGAATTCTTCAATTAGTCCTTTCCTAAATTCAGCCAATGTTTTTGCCGGATCCCCCATAGGAACATATACAAATTTCATGAACCAATCCAGTGCGCAACCTCGAGGGTTCGTCACCAATTGACCTTTCTTGACCTCACCATCCATGGTTTGTTTGATAGTCCACATAGCTTCACACAAGAACCAGTATTTCTTGGGATCCTCAATCCCGTTTCCATGGATTAGGGGTAACTTCACATCATCGCCCGCCATCCTAGCCCTTCTTCCTACAGTTGTTGATCCACTGCTATTAGAGTGATGTTGACATGTCGGACACGGCTGTTTTGAACTCGTTTTTCTTCTTAAGTGTGGCATAGTGCATGGAGGTGTGGGTATGTTGTTACTCTGGGTCAGCCTTTCATCGGGCTCAGGCGTATCCTAGTCATCTCCTTCATTGTTGTAGGGTCGCTTTGTTACATGTGGTCTTCCTTCATGGCCTCACGTCTCGGTCACAGCAGGACTCTCTCCTGTCCTCTACCTCTTGTCTTGCCGAAACCTTTCTCCTCCTCTCGTAAGACTACTTACTTCCTTGGATTCCCTCAAAGTCCCATTGTAACTTCCATCCATCTAACCTGTATCATTCCATCTAACCATTGTCTCTATGATACCTGCAGCCTCAGTGCACCAGAGTTATCCTACTCAAGGTGCATCTTCAATATGTCATTTTCACATATGAGCATCTTAATAGACAATTGAAAAGACAGCAAGAACCTACATCTTGGTCTGTTGAAAATTTCCCTTTCTGCTTCGCTATAGGATTTAGTTGTATCGATTGTGAAATCAATGATATAGCCCTCCAATATACTGTCAATCTAGACCTCAACAGCCTATGATGCTCTATTTTCTACCTCCTATAACTCCTGGATCAATTCTGGGGTCCAGGAAGTTGGTTCACCTCCTTGGAAATTTGTCTTGTGATAGGTCAATCACGCCAACCACTTGTACAAGATGATTAGAAATTCAAAGAAAAAGTACTTGTGTGGACAGTCGTGCATATACTCTACTGACCACTTATTTGTCTCCAATCTAGGGTTCTGACTTTCTTTCTCAGCAAATTGTCGTATCTTTTGGTCAAACAATCTTGGATTTATGGTCTCTTCGGATACCACAACATGTCCTCCCTCCTCTTCACACTAAGGTCCCGACAACAAAAACATTTTTTGACACAAAACTAGTCGACAGGGGTTCACTCTCTTTCAACACAAAACCACCGCGCTCTCCCTAAGCACCGACCCAGACAGGTTTTACCCCATCCTGCAACACCTAGAGAGTAGATGAAGTCTCACCCGAGATGTTTGAGGGAGAGTTGACGGAACCAAGTTTTCATGGTATGAAGGAGGACCATGTGTCTACTTATTGACTTAGCACAGTATTATTCCACAAATCTAACCATTCAGATTATGCATTAACAGAATTGTGTCATCATTCAATAGATCACATTAACATAATTGAATCGCAATAAAACATTGATGCGCAAATAGATCTAACACTATATCATCATCTAAAGTAGAAAAACATCGCATCATTCACATATCCATATCGCAGATACACATTGCATTCACATTTAGATCGCAGAAGACGAGAAAACATGAAAACAGGAGAAGATACAATGATTCTTCTCCATCTCCGTCATGTCATATTAGCCTTCGAAACAAAACACAGGTTCTCCAAAACTGTTCTTTTAGTTCACATACACAGATCAACATTCACCAAAGCTCAGAAGTATGCGCAAGAAGCCAACCGAAGCAGTCTCTAAGAAGACTTAGCACTTGCAATTCTACATCTACTTATAGGCTTGCTAATTTACAATGATGGTCCATTTAACCAACTTCCTAACTACTTATTAACATGATCTACAAAATAATGACCACAATCCACATAATGCGGTCCAAAACTACAAAATATGACCAAAATATTATAATCCCGACTTACGTACCATTTTCCACCTTACGCGGCATATTTGACCTTGTACAACATCCATGATGTTGCACAACTAACTTACCCTCAAACCATCTGCCAACATTCATCCCATTTAATAGTTCCTCATCTCAGTTCAATTGATGTATACCAGTTGCTTGGTATCATGTCTAATGTGTATATGAACTGATGAACCCATTCATTTCACGGACATGCCTCCCATATCGTACGACAATACTCAATATCGTCAACATGATTAGCCAATCATGTATACTTTTGAACAGTATAACTGATATCTTATCTGAATCTTATCTCCATAAATCTTCTACATTGTGGCCATTCCGAGATAAATTCTTTATGTGTGACCCACCATCTGGTGGGCGTAGATTTCAGCACAAAGTCCAGGGACAACAAGCACTGATGTTCTATGACCTTTTCTTCCAACTCTGTTAGAAAATATCCAAGGTTAGGTGAACCTTCATATGCAGGTAGATCACTTGCCTCAATTCCTACCCATCGCACACACCGTGTAATTCTTGTGCACTTTCTCATGGATATTTCATGCATCCGATTCTGCCAATTTTCCATTTCTTTACCATAATCTAATGTACAGTGGGTAATACTCCGCTAGCTAAGGTTTTTGTTAGCTATTGGATTTACATAATCATCCGTTGTAGACATGATGTTATAAATATGGTCGAGATAGTCTCCTTATCTTTCACTATTTATTGGCTCGACGTATCTATGATCTTCGAGCAAATCAATTGGTGTGACCACCCTTAATTCTAAATCTTCAAATGATAAGATTGTTTTCTTAAAATTTATGATGGTCTAATTATTGATCACCCAGTCGATCCCCAAAATTGTAGGATACGGTTTTGTGTCATTGACAATGTCGATTACTTCAAAGTCATCATACCTTATCAAGCCTTCTACCTAGACATGAACTTGAGTCAATCGACCGATATGTAGGACTATGAGATCACTCTAGTCGCAATTTCCTCAAGATTTACTGTGTTTGTCTTGTTAGAATGTTGACATCAGAGCCCAAGTATAGGATATTGTATTCCATATTGTAATCTCCTATTTTGGAAGTCATTATTAACTCACAACCGGTATTTAATGTTTTTCCTACATTGTTTACTCTTCTGTATGGTTGCATGTCTTCTTGAGGTTTTTCTATTAGAGTTGTCAATTCTGCGACAACATCTTTATCTTGCATTAGTGATAAGAAACTTCTAAAAAAATATTTAAGCTACTAACCTTTCAGGTTGTTTTTTTTTTAAATAAATGATTGAACCTTTCAGACATATCCATTATTAGTTTTCTTGGCAGTGTAGGAGCATACATCAACGCTTAATTCCTGTCGACAGATTTTGGTTGTGCATACAAGAATACTTCCTTTTCTCTTTGGACGTCGAATGACACTTTCTTTTGTGTTGTTGGCTGCACATGTGGTTGTTCATGCTATGCATCTTGGTCAACTCCAGTTGCGACACCTCCCCTAGTCACAACAACAATATTTGGTTCCCTCGGCTCAGCAAAAATCATCTAGATATTTTGGTTGGGATTTGGATTGGGATTCTGCAGAGGGTTTGGATTTCTCACATTTTGATCCTGCCAATTCGCAATCAACTGTGGGCATTGTTATAAAGTATGATCAAAGTATTTGCAATACGAACATGTCTTTGTAAGGATCACATAGTCCCTAGAAAAATGTCCTGGTTTCCCACAATTATAACATATGATTTGACCTCTTCCATGACCAAATCCTCCTCCTTATCCTCGACCTTGAAAATTTACACTCCCTCTTTGTTGAGGGTATTGATTCTATGGATACTAGGGTTGTGGATATTGAACTTGAGCCCTCTCAACTTGCATCTGCTCTTCACTCCTCATTAAATATGTGTCGATCCTTTTCTCCTATAGCAGTTGGAATACTCTGTAGTATTTCTCATCGTGTCCTATTGATTTACAAAAATTACAATTTAAACTAGATGGTGAACTTACAATCTTCTATAAGTACAAGCACTCTTATGATCGATGACCTATTGTCTGGCATATTCTACACCAAGGCATCCCTTGTGTATTTATCGAGTCTGGTGCTCCCGCTGTGACATAGTTCATGAATTTCGGGCAATTTTCTCTGTGGTGTCCTTCAGTTATGCATCTGGTACACCAGAGTTCTTCTTGGACTCCCTTCCCTTTCTTAATGTCCTGGAGTTACAAAATAAGGTTATCTAGTTGCGACTGAATCTGCATCATTCCTGCACCAGTTTCTCCTACATGTGAGGATTCTAGCTTCATGTCCAAGTCCATAGATTCAGTCTGTGACACAATATTTTGCTGCATCAAGGGAATCCATATTTGTAGTAAAAAAACTACTATGAACCACTCTTTATGTTGTACATCTATTATCTGGAAGCTTATTTTATCCATTAGTGTCTTAAATCTATGGTCGAAGTCCCACACAGATTCCGTAGACAATTGCATAATCTCCTTAATCTTTGTAATACAATGAGATTCAGATTTGGGCTTTCTAAATTCATCTATTGGTCCTACTCGAATTTGGTCAATAATTTTCTATGTGACTCATGTTGGAACCATAGAGAACTTCATATACTATTAAAGTGCACAACCCCTCAAGGTTGTGGTAATCTGCTCCCTCTTTATTGCTTCATCTTGTAATTGTCACATGGTCCATATGAATTCACATAGAAACCAATGTTCCTCTGGGTATTCTAACCCATTTCCGTTGAATATCGTCATCTTAATAACATTCCAACCATTATATTGGTCCCTGGTACTGTTGGGTAAATTTTTTGGCTAGTAGGACTTCATTGTTGATTATTCCCACAGTTAGTATTACATGTATTCACAAACCTACTAGGAGATGAGTTTCTATACCTTACCTCCGGAGACATACATGGAGTCGTAGGTGTGTCGTATTCATATTCTGGATCTGGGGTTTCTTCTTCTTCTTCTTCTTTTATTTCAGGGATAGAATGAAATTCCTCCTTCTTCATTGCAAGAATCTTCATCGAAGTGTGACTTCAACTCATACACTTCTCCTCTGTTCGTACTGCAACTCCCTCTTATTGTCACAATTCTTCTTCTTTTTACCGATCAAAATCTCCTTCCACTTCTCAGATATCCACCCTCTAGTGCATTTCCGTTATTACCACGGAACATCTTAGATTATCTTTCTTCATTTTTCTTGCACTTATTCTGTGACATAACCCAGGTCTTTATATACAATTATTTACTCGTCGGATTCCATTCTCAGGATCCCTTTCTTGCATAAAAGCATTTTGATCCATATTTTCAAAGATGTCAAATAACTTCCTCTAGGTCCTTGGAAAATTCCCTTTCTACTTCATTATATGACCTTATAGTGTCAACAGATATTTCTGTGATATATCCACCCAAAATACTATCAATCCAGAAATCAACAGCTTTAGATATGGGGTTGCTAGTTCTTTTCAGTTGCTGAATCAATTGAGGACTCCACTCTGTCAGTTCTCCTCCTTGGAAATTTTTTTGTTGGGTTGTTACCTTCAACAACCAATCATACAAAAAAATAGAAAACTTGCAAAAGAAAATTTCATGAATATCCTTACAGAGGTATCACTCCAACCACTTTGTAAGATTCAACCGTGATCCTTCACTTTCTTCTTGTGCAAACTCTAATGCTTTATAATCCACCCACTCTTGAATTTATGGCTTCATAGGATGCCAAAACTTATCCCTCACAAAATTATTCATGGTCCAAACAAAGAAACCATTTGTTGGCATTTCTCCCTTTGACCCAGGTTCATACCCTTGTTTTTATGTCAACAAAACCCAAGATATCGGCCCGACAGAGCAAGGATCGGTGGACAACACCTGTGATGCAGATGCAGTCTCACCCAAGATATCTCTTTATGGGTAACTACCAAAACCAGGTCTCTGTAGTTATTTGGGGATTTCCTCTTCCTTTTCACCTTAATATCTTGGTTGACCAAAGTTGATGGTTATATTTCTTATTCTTATCGCATTCATTAAATATGTGACTCTACTTGTCCATCGATAGAGATTATAACAGTTAATATACTTCCTTATTATAAATTCCAACTAACAACAGTGTGACAGATGGATATAAGGACTCATTCATAACCAAATACACATACATTCATTTACAATATACATTCATTCAACATAATCACATTCATCAAATATACACATAGACAACATTTAACACGAAAACCCATTCGGGAAAAACCACAAAGGCGCTCTTCATATGGCATGAGAAATATCAGGCACCTTTTGTCTACGCACTCAACTTGTAGAATCTATTCTATATATTCTTCTACAATATATACAGACTTCTCTCTCCTCTCATACTCTCTAGTCTCTAGTCTCTGCAGTTTCCTCTCCTTCACCCTATTGCCAATCCACACACATCCTGGATAGAGTCTCTCTTCTCCACAACTCTACAAATCTACTGACAGAAAATAGACAAACATGACTAACTCAAATCAACCAAGAGTACCTCTATCTAAGTGTGTAACTCTTAGGAAGTAAGCAACCAACCAACTAACCAACCTGCACATAGCTTGGGTTCTTCCTTTTATAGACTCTTACATGTCTTAATCAACCAACTTTATTCTCTTAGCCGACAGGTTGTCATTCCTATTCTCGTTCATTTCAGTTACAATTGTCAATAGGCACTATCAGACCTTAATAAAAATATGCTTTATTCCCTAAAGCATGTGTTAGCCTAACTAACTTCTTACCCATGATATCTTGAGCTATCCTTTTCAACCGTTGCATTCCTTCTTTTATCGTGGTTCCTTCTGTCGCGGCTGATCTCGTCGCATCTTACCTTCTGTCATGAACTTTTTCCCTCACGGTTTCTTCTATTGTATCTTCCCTTACAACTGCTTATTCTGTCATATCTCTTCCTCCATTGCAACTTCCTTCTTCATGTGACCGAATCCTTCATCTTCCCCAACATAAGTCTAACTGAATTTTTCCTATATTTTCCTAGGACTAACAACAAAGTAACATTTGTATTTGGGAGTGTAATTTGAAAAACCATACCATGAGGCTAGGTGGAGAGTGTTTCCACACATGCTTCACCCAAACAAACTTTCACAAACATACAAATTTCAAAAATGCTTCTCTGTTTGGTTTATATGCCCTTGGGACAAATTCAGTAAATGTCCTTCAACGAATTTTTGGTGCAAGTTACAAATCCCAATAAAATTAAAACCAATACTTCAATGGGAAAATGGTCAATCCAAATGGATTCATGGTATGGGAATCCAAGTAGGGGAACCATTATCCTATGGCCTCATGGCCACAAACATGATGTAATTGATAATTTCTTAAACTAGGGTTTTGTTCAGTAAGACGCAATGCAACTTTTCGATTTGGGGGTGAAATTTTGGAAACCGTGCCTTGATGTCCCATGGAGAGCGTGTCCATGTATTTGATGCCCAAACAAACATGCAAGAGCTTGCATATTTTAGAAATGTTGAATGATTTTTTTTTTGTTCCTTGGGACAAATTCAATAAATCTCCTTGAACGAGTTTTGAATGTAAGCTAAAAATCACTATAAAACAAAAACCAAGACTATGAGGATGAATGGTCGATCTCATTGGATTCATGACATGGGAATCTAGCTAGTTGCACCCCTATCACATGGATCCATTAATAGGAACTTTTTCTATTCCACAATTTTGCAAAATAGGGTTTTGCTCAGTAGAGGTAACGTGACATTTGGGTGTGGAATTTTCAATACCATACCTTGAATTCAATTGGAGAGTGTGTCCATGTATTCCTCAAAAAACATGCACGAGTATATCAATTTCAAAAATGTTGCATGGTTTGGTTTATATTCCCATGGACAAATTTTCCAAATGTCCTTGAACGACTTTTCGATGAGATCTCAACTTATGATAAAATGAAAAATAACATTATGATGGATGAACAGGAAATCTCATTGGATTCATGGCATGAGAATCTACCTAGGGTAACCTTTATCCCATGGGTTTATGGCCATGAACTTGATATACTTGAAAATTTCTTAAACCAAGGTTTTGCTTAGTAAGAGGCAATGCAACTTTTGGATTCTAAGGTGAAATTTTGGAAACTTTGTCTTGATGTCTCATGGAGAGTGTTTCCATGTATTACATGCCCAAAAAAACATGCAGGAGCTTACTGATTTTAAAAATGTTGAATGGGACAAATTCAACAAATATCCTTGAATGAGTTTTGGATGCAAGTTGCAACTAATTGTAAAATGAAAAAGAGGAATTTGATGGGTGAATGATTGGCTCAGTTAGATTTGTGACTTGGGAATCCAACTAGTTGCACCCCTATCCCATGGATCCATTGATAGGAACTTGTTTTATTCCATAATTTTTCTAGCTAGGGTTTTCTCAGTAGAGGTAATCAACATTTGGACTCATAAGTCAAATTTCGAAAACCATACCTTGAGGTCACATGGAGAGTGTGTTCACGTATGCCTTTATCAAACAAACATGCACGACCTTACAGATTTCAAAGATCAAAGATGTTGTTTTGGATGAATTGCTTAGGACAATTTGCAATGTATCATTATTCTGATTGAATTTATGGTAAAAAAGCTAATCACATTGGTAGAAAATTCTGCTGAGTTAGAAGTTGAAAATGTCACCATAAATTTGTACCTCGTTAAAGGGAATCCCTTTTTGTCGAGTTTCACCTCAACCTTAACTATGATTACAACAAGACAAAGTCAAGGTTTCACCTCAATAAAGACATTTTCTGATTGGAATAAATTTACCCTTCTTCAAAAATTACACCAACAAATTTGTACAAGTAAGTTCCAACCATTAAATAAAGCTAAGCAAAATAAAATAAAGATGATGAACCACATATTTAAATGCCCCATAACTTCTTTGATCTTTAACTACACTTGGAGGGGAGATTCCACTCTTCCAATGATGATCCCTTGGCCCATGCATCTCTTGTTATTTACATGCTTCTACCTCAAACAATCCCTAGTTAGGGAACTCCTCATGATGCCATATGCAAGCTTATAAAGCTTAAATAATTAGAACTAGCATGTAATTTTATAATGCTTATATGTAAGCTTGAATAATGAAACTAGCATTATATTTATGGTGTATGATGATTGTGTGTTTGGACTAAATCTAGAGCTAGGGAATTTTTATATTTATTTCCCTTTTCCATTACATTATATATTTGTAACCTTTTATTCTCAATCCCACTTTGTGCAAGCCCTTCTCAATAGTTTGGGTAAATGAGAAGTAGAAGCAAAGCATAGATTAACTCTACCTTATCCTTGCATTTTTTACAGCTATATTTGGAGCACATGGTAACAAAGTGGTTGATGGGAATGGTTGATCTCATAAATAGTGCATGCATGAATCTCGTGAATATCATGTCAAATACACTCTTCATCATGCATAAGTGTTAATTCCTATGCCTAGATTGCCTTTTTTAAGACTACTATGACCAAAAAAAATAAATCCTAAGGGCATTTGACTACAACTCCGCACATTTCATTAATAATCCTACCATAATGTTTTCCACTTATTGGCGACATATTCCTTGAGGTATTTTTCAATTGAGGCATGAGCATTTTAGTGTGTGGGTTTGGGTTTTGTTTCTCCCATTTGAAGTATGTGATGGAGAGTGTTGGTTTCATGCACAATATATAAAACCATGGATTCCACCCTTAACAGTAGAGTCGAGAGGCATGGCGAGAAGCATTTATGCTATTTATGTTTTTTCATTCTCTAAGCCTTCATCATTGGAAGGTAAATGATAGATTTGGTAGAATATTTCAAATCTTAAAATACACACATCGTTCATCTTGCACTCTCTTAGGCATTTTTATAGAAAATGGAGGTTATTTGTGATGTTTGGATGCAATCAAATGATAGCAAGTAGCTTCATCTAACACTCTTTTGGGCATTACATATTGGAACCCAACTTACCCATGAATGCACTCCCTTTGAAGGATACACATGATTCCAAGACATTAGTACCACATTTCGAGAGCTGTTCATGATTGTTACACGATTGTTAGGGGTGTATGCAACATGAAGACAAGGATTTTTTGTTTGTTCTTTATGATTTTATTCCTACATATTAGAAGCAATATTAGCATATTAGATTTCGACTCCTTGATTTATTAATGACCTACATGTTGAGAATCCATATTGACATATTTTAGAGTGTTGTTATGATATTTTTATGATGGAGAAGAAGCAAATCCCACCATGTTAGTTTTTTATCTCAGCATATGTTATATGCCTATCATGTTGAGAAACTATTAGAGCATAGTCATCATATATGATGCATGCCTAGTAGATATAAGAACATATCTGGCATGTACATGTTATGCAAAATTACAAACTCATCTCTTAAGATAGAATAGATGATGAGACTTGAGTGACCTTGTATTTTTCCATACAATATGATGCCTTACATTTATTGGTAGTATGGAACCATGACTCTAAATTTATTGGCACTATAAATTTCAACTCTACATTTATTGGAAATTTGGTACTATGGTTATGCATTTATAATAATGCACAATTGTTACCTATATTTACTAGCTTGCATTACCCATAGCTTTAGCAGTTATGAGTATAGAATGTACATATATGATGTATTTGATTGTAAACTAGCATTTACTAATAGTATGGCCTCTTAAATTGGAATATGGAATCTATAATTCTATTTGATTGGGGACTTGCATATATTACAAATTGAATGTTGAAAAAAAAACTTTTAGATAATGACATGAGAGGTTGAGACATAATTGGAATGATATGTTAGTTGTAGTTTATCTCATATTTGATTATGGTTCACTTTCATATGATGTAATATGATTATGTAATATTCTTATGGTTAACTTTCATGTGATGTAATATTAGAAATATTAAACATATATGAATTATGGCATGTAATTAATACTAACTTTTAATTTTTAAATTTTTTTTTTGCAGAATACGAAAGTGCAAGATGATCCAATTGATTATGATCTAGAGTATGTTGAGTTTGGTCGATTCTAGGAGATGATGAGCATTATTGTGAGGAGGAGCAGGAGGAGGATCATGATGATGATGATATTACTGGTGGTATCCAATGCCCTTAATCGTATTGTCTTGTATCAAGGATTGTTGTTCAAATATAATTATGATACCCAAATCGTTTTTACTTTTATATATATGGAGATAAAAAATATTGTTTATTATCATATTGGTATTGACGTGATGTATATTGATTTAACAGTATATTTTATTTCACCTGCTTTAATTATAGATGATGATGATGTTATAAGTATTATCTTATTATTTATATATGTTGGAAGTTGTCAATGTTTTTTATGGATATTTACTATGTGCGATGATTTTTCTAGTTTGGATGGATGTTGTCAATTTTCCTTAAATTTAATCATAAATGCTATGATATAACTTTAAAATGCAATATCTGTTTTTTTTAATATTGATATGTGTTATTTAAGGATTATGATATATTTCATCAATTTAATTGAAATTACCAAAATCTTGTTTCTTATGATTTTGGTATTTACTTGTTTTGTCGATTTCTATAATGATGTCCATGCATGATATTGATCTAATGGTATATTTGAATTTTACTTGTTTTAATTATAGATGATGATGATGTCATCATACTTATCTTGTTAATTTATTTATACAGGAAGTTGTAGATGTTTCCGTGATGGAGATTTACTATGTATGATGATTTTTCTAGTTTGCATGTATGTTGCCCATTTCCCTTAATTTTCTTTATAAATGTTATGCTATAAATTTGAAATGAGATTTTTTTATATTGATATATTTTATTTAAGAACTATGATATATTTCTTTAATTTAAATTAAATTCATAAAATGAAAATAATAAAGTGGAAGCTATAACGGAAGAAACATGATCTACTCAAATGGAAGCAAAATATGGCGCTAAAATGTAAGCAAAGCTTGACACAAAATTGAAAGCCAAACTAGGTGTTATTTTAGGATCTAAATAGGAAGTTAAATTGGGTGTTAAATAGGAAGAAAAACTCATTGCTAAATAAGAAGCTAAACTTGACACTAAAAGGAAGCAAACCCTAGGGTTAAAAAGGAAGCAAAATCAAGTCCTAAATAGGAAGCCAAACTAGGTGCTATTTTAGGCTCTAAATAGGAAGCTAAATGAGTGCTAAATAGGAAGCAAAACTCGGCGTGAAATAGGAAGCTAAAACCAACACTAAAAGGAAGCAAACCTTGGCACTAAAAAGGAAGCAATACCTAACGCTAATTAGGAATCCAAAATCGGTGGTAAATAAGAATAAAAAAACAACGGCATATAGGAAGAAAAAATGGAAGCTACAATGGAAGAAATACTCAAAGCTATAGTGGAAGTCATACTAGAAGATATAGTGGAAGAAATACTGGAAGCAACACTAGAATTTATAATGAAATAAATATTTGAAGCAAAACAAGAAGCTATAATGGAAGCAATACTAGAAGAAAACCCTAGCGATAAAAAGGAAGCAAACTTCAACACTAAAAGGAATCAAAATATGGCGTTGGAAGAGAAGAACCACTCAACGCTAATAAGGAATCCAAAATCGAATCAACATTGGAATCAAACTCAGAAGAATTAGTTGGAGCTAAAAAGGAAGCCACACTTTGTGCTAAACAAGGAGGACCCCTCAGCGATAACCAAGGATAGACCCAACGCTAATTCAAGATCAAAACTCAATGCTAACCTTACCCGGCGCTAAAGTTGGTGCAATTTGAGCCAAATTTTTGAAAATTTGTCTTTTGTCGGATTTAGCGCCCAGTTATGACCTCAAGCTTGGACAAAAAATGCACTACACGTTGGCACAATTCTAGCGCTAATGGCATGTTTTTTTGTAGGGATTGATTATTTTAGTAACACATTGCATTTAGTATGTTCAAACATTAGACCAAAAATTTAATAGAAGTGTATTGGAAAAAATTTCCCAATAAAAAGTGTGCAACCAACCACTTTATAAAATAAATGTTGAATTAAGCAATACATTTACATAGTTCCATTGAAAATCCACATATAAAATTACTCAATGATATTTTTCTTACACTCCAAGTGGAATTCAAAAGGTACACCCAATGCAATGGGTTTTTTTATGAGTGATTGGTGGTTTACAAAAGTTATAGTTTAACAAAAACTCATCACATAGAGACAAACGACGTATTGCATGCATAGATACAAATCTCGATGACTTCCATTTCATAAAAAGCTCTATCATTGGAGTGTTCCTCAAAGGAACAACTTGCACTAACTAATGACCTACAACTATTTATGAACCTTGTAATGTTCACATGATTTTGTGGGTGACCATCAATATATAACATGTTTTCCATGTTAATGTTTCAAAAAGAATTATCATTCATGCACATACTATACATGGAAATGCTATGTTTGTATTTAACAATATTCAAGTAATCAAACTGTTGGAGTAGGGTCCCGCAGCTACAGGAGAAGCTGCCATTTTGGCGGATAGAGAGTTTTGGCAAAGATATAAGAGATAAGGTAAAGATACGATGCCATAGAATGTTTCTAGCTGCATATCAGAGCCGAAAATTGTGACTATCGGGGCAAAGAATTAAAAGAAGACGACAGTACCTGAGCAGCCAAGAAGAGAGAGCTCACCCACTGCATTCAAGGTAGCGGCGAAGACAAGAGGGCTCAGCTACCCTCATAAAGGAAAAAGGGGCAATGAAGCCAAGGTATTGAAGATGAAGGATAGAAAAGGAAGTGGTGCCCAGTACCCACGATCAGCGTCGGGAAGCGTGGAAGACTGCAGAGAGCTGTGGTGTGACGGAAAGTGGCAGTTCGAGTATAGATAGACCGACTTTCATAGTTAGTTTTTTGGGGTTACTGTTGGGACAGGCCCACATTGTTGTAATGGCGAGACCTTCGGGCCACCTATAAAGGGATGTAAACTGTATTGTAAAAGGTTAGCTAGTCGGATAACCTGTAGCTATTCAGACAGTTAGCTCGTTTGAGAGTCCAGTAGTCTGTTAGCTCATAGTTATTTTGTATTGTAATAGAGTCAAGCTCTGGTTCTGCTATTCAGTCC
>LPNX010310351.1:286582-323772 GCA_001517045.1 Pseudotsuga menziesii | reverse complement strand
AAGTGAACCACGTAAAACCAGTGTGTTATGTGATTATTTCATGTGATTGTGCTTTACTTAGTTGATATCTGTTATCTGTTACATGAATGTTGTATCTCATTTAGTAAATGTCTGTATGTCCTCATTCAATTACAGCATTATTGAAGGTTGAAGGTGGATTTACATGTATCAAGCGTCTGCATATGAGTTTATCAATGCTTGTTTCACACAGTAATAAGTCATTCTGTTAAAGTGTTTCCAGTATACTTATTCAGCTAGTTAAGTATAGTTGAGGTAGAGTGTGTTGAACTGTGGAAGTTCAAGTCAGAGTGTTTACTATCTTGTTGAAAGTTAGCCAACTCATTTCACCCAGTGAGATAGACTTTGGACCGCGAGGGTCGCAGTGGTCCGTACTATAGAAGATATCGCGTTGACAGTAGGAAATATCGCACCGCCAACGAAGCTGCGGTGTGAGATATCACAAAGCGTGGGTTAAGCGGAAGGGAGATTTGTGCACTGCCCGAGTCGCTGTGATGCGATAGGAGTCCTTCCCCTGTCAGAACCCGCGAGTAAGAGAGAACCGCGTGTCGCAGAGAGGTCTCGCTGGCTAAGAGAAACCGCGAGACCCCAGGATGCTACAGAACCTGGTTGAGGACACCTGAGTCTTCGGCCAACCCATAAGATCACTTCAGGTGAGACTTTAGGTCGTTTTGTGGTCTGTCGCTGAAAGGGCCAGTGAGCTAGGGGTATTGTTGTTATATGTATATTAGTAAACCCGGGTCTGCCCAGATAGCCAACAAATGGTTCCGTTGCCGGCTTTGAACACGATACAGAGCTAATGTTATATTGGCATCCTACTAGAGATGAACTCAACCAATGGCTTGCGTCTAAGGAGAAAGAGTTTGCAGAACAAGAGAACAAGAGTCCTAGACTGAGTATAGAGGACTGGTTGCAAAAATATATCTACACAGACCTACATACGATATTTTTTGCGACCTATGGAAATGAGCTGTATGACTGGTTATCAAAGCTGACTGATCAGAATATATTCAGAAAGAAAAGAAACATCGTGTGGACACCGGAGCTGATTCACACCATGAAGAGCATAGACAATCCCATTACACGAGCAGTCGACTTCTGGCTTGCGAGTGTGCTAGAAGGCTTTGTTACAGAGTTCGTAGTTGAACAGACAAAAAGCTTCAGCGAGGCTGAGCGGTACTTCTTCAAAGGATATCGCAGTAAGTACCTAAAATCTTTAAACTTGTCCATTAAGATGTTATTATATGAAAAAGGAGTAATGGATATAGTTTCAGACCAGTAAGCTAAGAAAGTGTGATGTCACAAGAGTTTGAGAGTGATTTTGATGATATTGGATGTACACGTAGTGGCAAGAAATATAAAGTAGATTTCAGCTCTTCCATATTTGAAAACAGTTCAGATAATACTAGACAGTAGAGTCATAGTAATACAGAAAGAACAGAAGGGGGTATCCCTTACCACCCTTATACCCCACAGAAAACAACTGGGACTCAGAACAATCCCGTAGGAACTCCATCTAGTAGTTCACCCACAGCACATACTACCGCTACATCACCTATATCTACACCGCGAAGTGGTAGTAACACAGCAAATCAGCATCCACCACGTAGAAATAGAATGGGGGATGACATGAAGTTACCTATCTTTAAGGGTACAGGGGTAGAAGACCCAGAGCAACACTGGTTTCTATGTGAAGCCGTGTGGACCATTAAAGGAATCCATGATGATAATATTAAACTTGTATAGTTGGTCACCACACTTAGGGAATGAGCCCTAACATGGTATATGAAGTATACCTCAGCAATACCCAGAACACTTATACAGGTCCGGACTGCCATGATTAAAGAATTTAAGAAGCCCAAGTCCAAATCGCAGTGTATCACAGAGCTCAAAGACATTAAACAGTTACCTACAGAGTCAGTATGGGACTTTGATTAGAAATTCAAAGCTCTCATAGACCAAGTTAGCTTTGAGTTTGCGCCGGAGCAGCATAAGGAATGGTTCATCGCAGCACTGCTCCCTCATATTAGACATCCACTAATGCAGTAGAGACTCCGTACGCAAGATGAAGCATTGGAGATGGCAATGAAATTGGAGGCATCACCTCTAGCTGAGACCAGTACAAGTATGACAAACCTGCAAAACCAGTTAGCAAATCTCACGTTAAACATGCATGAGATTAGAAAAGGAAAAGAGATTACACAAGACATATGGTGTATCAAGTGTAAAGCATAGGGCCATACTAAAGATAACTGTCCAGTATTTTTTGAATACTTAGCAAGTGGGGCTCCTAACCCCTTAGCACAAACTCAAGGGCCATGGTGTGAACTATGCAGAACAAGAGGACATCCACCTCAGCAATGCCCTTTACTTCAGAAGTATGTACAGACACCTAAGAACTTATACTGTACCTTTTGTAAGTTAGTAGGACACGAAGACCATACCTGCAGAGCCTACGATCTCATGGTCGATAGAAAACATGACTTGTACAGAGTCCAATCAGAGACACTGGGTCCAGCAGTAGGACCACAACATGAACCGACTCCTATAGGCCATGGAGGAGGATTCATAGGATGAGGCCGTGGAGGAGGCTTTGTCCGTGGTGAAGGCTTTGGCCGTGGCCATGGACCGATTACTTGTTACAACTGTGGAGTTGTAGGACATTATGCTAGGGACTGTCAGAGCCCTACTACGACATGTAATTATTGCAAATATTACGATCACACTATAGAAGAATTTCCTACTTTGATAGCCAAGATCAGGGAACCTAAGCCATCGGTACACCAGAACATTCAGCTTATCGCTGCTGAGTATAAAGAGCCAGAACCAAGAGTCAACATTGTGACTCGTAGCGGTGCTTCCACTAGTGGGACATCGCAAGATACTGAAAAGAACACAGTACTGGAGTGGGTGCGCAAAGCTACTAATAAATCAACACCACTCGACCTGCAGAAGAATAAAGAAACATTTCAGGAAGCTAAAAACTTCTTTAATGGACCTATACAATCAGGACCCCAGGTACAGCCGTCTAGCGGCGTACCGCAGCAAACACCTTGTGGCCTTAGTCCTGTGGAGACATCGCAGGATACTGAAAAGAACATAGGACCGGAGTGGGTGCGCAAAGCTACTAATAAATCAACACCACTCGACCTACAGAAGAATAAAGAAACATTTCAGGAAGCTAAAACTTTCTTTAATGGACCTATACAATCAGGACCCCAGGTACAGCCGTCTAGGGGTGTACCGCAGCAAACACCTTGTGGCCTTAGTCATGTGGAGACATCGCAGGCTACCACATCAGGAAGATGTGATGAGGATGAGTCGACAGGAAGCGTACAATCCTTCTTGTGGAGTTGCTTGAAACTCGTAAGAAATGAGAAAGCTATCAGAGAGCTTCAGTGCATCATAGATCAGTATCCGCCATCTTCTTCCGTGAGCAGTGCGCAGCGTGCTGTTCATAATATTATGGGCCATACAAGAACAGGAAGAGAGATGCGACTCACAGCACAAGTTGGAGAATTTGAAATGGATGAGGTAATCCTAGACTTAGGATCAGAGGTAAATGTTATAACTAAGCAGACATGGGAACAGATGGGTAGCCCCAAGTTAACCAGAACGCCTATGCATCTATGACTAGCCAATCAACAGAGGGTATCACCACTGGGTCGATTACCACAAGTGCCAGTTGACATTGACGGAGTTCGCAGTTTTGCAGACTTTGAAGTTATAGAAATCATTGGCGATAGTAGACCGTATCCATATCTACTAGGTATTGATTGGGCAATCGATAACATGGCTATTATCGATTTAAAGAAACGACAAATGACCTTTGAGGATACACAGATCCGGGTCATCGCACCGTTGGATCCTTTTCAGGGTCCTAGATATATTGAACCTATCCAAGCAGAGGATGAGGCGCGTAATATGGAGAGCCTCTATCAGATGACCACCAACCAGAGTGACTACATCAACCCAACCGCAGAAGGAAATATTAGTTGGCGATATGATAGCTCATGCGCATCGGATTCGGATGTTGGTCTAGAGAAATGGCAGAACAAACTTTATGAATTCTCAGCTCGCAGATGTGCATATCTGACTAAGTCACTGCAATGGATCGGAGCAGAGCTTAAGGATATTCCGTCGTTTGATGGCTTAGCGGATTTCAATGACTTTTAATACCAGTTTGAACAAGAAATTCCTCAAGAGCAGAGGATGTCAGCGATTGACCTTGCAGTAAGAGCCACACCTGCAAGATGGTGACAGGCACATAGAGAACATATTGCGTCATGGGATGACTTCAAGAGATTGATGACAATCAGGTTTTCTAATAACAAGGAGTATCTACAATAGAGGTACACAGGAGAAAGAGACCCCAGGTCACACATTCAGAGTTGTGAACAGAATTGGTCGGACATTCCCAAGGATGAATGGGTTCACCGATTCATTCACACTTTAGATCAAATTCCAAAGAATTGGTACACTGAAACAGAGTTGCGCAAAGGAACAACTACATGGCCACTTATGATAGACAGCTTTGAACTCACTTTCACTTTTGAATCTGAGTACCCAAGCATTAATCAGGCTTTAGACATTATAAAGATTAAGATCTTTGAGGACTGTACCCTATCAGTGTCAGCTCAACCTGATTGGGCTGTCCAATTGCCGGACCAGGCGCTAGAGTGCTATAACTTTGCATCAGAACTAGAGGAGGAGGATGAGGATCCTCACAACATCAACATCCAAGAGTCAGAAGGCACTCGCGATGTTGATGGACCAAATCTAGAGACTCCAGCTATCATCGAGCCTATCAAGATTAAGAAGATCAACATTGGCACAGACACAGAACCAAAATTTGCATCCATTGGAGACTATTGGAACGATGAAACGGTAGGACACATTGCAGATCTGTTACATGACTATCAGGATTTATTCCCCACTAAGTTCACAGAAATGAAGGGAATAGTTGGAGACTTGGGAGTAATGAGGATACCATTGAAAGAGGATGCTAGACCAGTTAAGCAGCGTCCATACAGATTAAATCCTCGGCATAAAGAAAAAGTTAAGGATGAGATCGATAAGATGCTAGCAGCAGGCATCATTGAGCCAGTGGAATAAAGCGAATGGGTTAGTCCCGTGGTCATGCAAGAGAAGAAAACCAAAGGAGAAATCAGAATCTGTGTCGATTTGTGCAAACTCAATGATGCATCACTTCATGACCCATTTTCGACACCTTTTACTGATGAAGTTCTAGACAATGTGGGAGGACGGGAGGTCTACTCCTTCATCGATGGCTTTTCAGGCTATCACCAGATCAGAATCCATCCAGAAGATCGATTTAAGACCACTTTTGCGACAGAATGGGGCTCATTCCAGTATACGGTAATGCCCTTTGGTCTTAAGAATGCACCAGCTATCTTTTCTAGAGTAGTAGTTGTTGTATTTAAAGAATACATCCATAAATTCTTAGAAGTCTATTTTGACAATTGGACTGTATTTGGATTAATCGACAAACACAGAGTTGATTTAAGAATGATGTTAGAGAAATGTAGGCAATACCAGATTTCTCTAAACTTAAAGAAATGCATATTCTGTGCGCCATTTGGTATTTTGTTGGGTCACATTGTCTGTAGACAAGGCTTGATGGTAGATCCTGCAAAGATTGCCATCATCGTAAATCTTCCAGTACCCAACTCAGTCAAGCAATTAAGAATAGTACTTGGTCATACTGAGTACTATAGAAAATTTATGAAAGGTTATGCAAAGATCACAGCACCTATGGAAAAGCTGTTAAAGAAAGATGTAAAATTCCTATGGAATGAGGAATGCTAGAAAAGTCTAGACACCCTTAAAGAGAAGATGGTTACAGCACCCATCTTAGTATTCCCAGACTGGACCAAGCCATTTCATGTACATGTGGATGCATTTGGCATTGCACTGGGGATCGTCTTAACCCAGCCAGGAGAAGGAGGTATCGATCACCCTATCGCATACTCAAGCAGAAAACTATCCACCGCAAAAAAGAACTACACCACTACGGAAAGAGAAGGATTAGCCATGGTGTATGCTCTATAGAAATTCAGGCACTACCTGCTAGGTGCCTCATTCAAGATGTTCACTGACCACTCCTCTTTGAAGTACTTGGTCAATAAGCCAGTTTTAGGGGGACGAATCTGCAGATGGTTACTCCTATTTCAGGAGTATGATTTTGAAATTATTGTCAAACCAGGGAGATTAAATGCCAGATCAGATCATCTGTCGAGGATAGACTTAGGAGAAGAGCCAAGTAACCTAGAGGACAACTTTCCCGATGCGCAGTTGTTTTCTATTCAGATCGCAGACGAGTAATATGCTGATATTATTCACTTTCTCACTACAGGATGGGCACCTGTTGAGTTTACCAAGCAGCAAAAGAAATAGCTAGCTGTCAAAGCAGCAGACTTCACTTTGATTGCGGGACAATTATATAAGTTAGGTCCAGATGAAGTCCTGCGCAGATGCGTCATGCCGTACGAGAAAGAGGCCATTATCAGAGAAGCACATTCTGGTACCGCAGGAGGTCATTTCGCAGGAAAGCCGACTGCGCAGAAAATCCTGACCGCGGGATTATGGTGGCCTACTTTGCATAAGGATACTAAGGAATTTTGTAGATGCTGCGATATCCGCCAGAGGGTAGGAAAACCTTCGCGGAGAGATGAAATGCCGCTGCGACCACAGATTACACTGTGCGCATTTGACAAGTGGGCTATAGATTTTGTGGGTCCTATTAACCCACCAGGAAAACGAACTGGCGCAAGATACATCATCACCGGAAATAAATACCTCACCAGATGGGCGGAGGCTAAAGCAGTAAGGAATTCTGATGCTGCTACAGCTGCACAGTTCCTCTTTGAGAACATCATCAGTAGATTTAGATGTCCAGTAATTTTGATGAGCGATCAAGGCACCCATTTCTTGAACCACACTATTGAGGCCTTGACAGAGGAATTCCGGATACAGCACCGTAAGAGCACTCCCTACCACCCACAAGCTAATGGTATGGTGGAGGCCTTTAACAAGATTCTAGAAAATGCTCTTACTAAGATCTGCAATAGCCAAAGAAACAATTGGGACCTCAGGGTTAATGATGTGTTATGGGCTTATATGACTACATGGAAGAAACTTACAGGACATACACCTTTCAGCTTGGTGTATGGACAAGAGGATATTATTCCTATGGAATATATTATGCCCAGTCTAAGAATTGCTCAGATCACCGGGATGATAGACACAGATACGATGAATGAAAGGCTAGCGCAGTTGCTTGCCTTAGAGGAAGACAGGTTCATCGCAGGATTCCATCAGAAAGTGCAGAAGGAACGAGAGAAAGCTTGGCATGACAGGCATGTAAAGAACAAGATTTTTCAGATAGGAGACCTAGTCCTCCTCTACGACAGTAAGTTTGTGAAGTTTCCAGGAAAATTCAAGATGCATTGGTTAGGGCCATACCAGATTCAGCAAGTTACAGATGGAGGTGTCGTTTAGCTTAGCAAACTGAACGGGGAGCTTCTTCCCACTTTCATTAATGGTAGTAGGCTTAAGCTTTGCAGTGGTAGCCACTCCATATCCTAGAATTAACTCAGACATATATGAGAGTGCAGATTTCCAGTGTAGTTGAAAGGAGGCATCACACCGGTAGTTAGTCTACACCGGCAGGTAAAAAGCATCCGCATGAGGAGAGTTTTTCTGTTTAAAAAAAAAAAAAACTGTTAAGTTTTTTTTGTACAGGTGATGCGGTGTGACATCATGGTAAGGCGATGATTCCCCGTGCCAGGTAGACACTTTTGAAAAAACACAGAGGGCCAGTCAATTCGCCTTCTGACAGGCAGTTAATGAATAAATGACCGGTATACCTTACCGTAGATTTGGCAACATCATCATAAATTTTCCAGATCTAGTAAATCTTCGACAAGATCGGCGCCTGCACATAGGTTTCGAGGGAAATTTGATCGGATTTCAGCATTTAATAAGGATCGGGATGACGGGTGTGGTCTCGTCCATGCAATTAATACCACCGACGGGTTCAGCCTAGATGACCATTGCATCCGGGATTATAGCCTTCAGCATAAAAGCAGAGATCATTCATACAAGACAGTTACTTTTGCAAGATCCGAGAGCTATAGAGTAAGTTGTTAAGTTTTCCCTGTGCAGAGCTAATTTCGTTACAGAGTGTTGTGATTTTCCTATTTCGCAGCCATTGCCAATCCAGAGTATTGCACCGAGTGGGTTCTGTCTGAGGAGGAACCTTTAGAAGACATTTTGAGACGATTCGAGCGTGGAGGCCTTGTGTCCGCTATGACGACACCACCCAAGGGTATGAAACCAAGTTCATCACAGGTCAGACAACTGCCAAGGATAAGGAGTCAAACTCAGACAGTAGACGATTCTAGCCTAGAACAGTGAAAAAGGAAAAGGAGGAAAGTAAAAGTGAGAAACAGAAAGAGAAGGCCAACTCAGATGGCTGTGCGTGTGGAGTTTCCCAGAAGATCTCACGGAAGGAAAAAAGGATCAAGAAACAGGCATCCGAGACGCAGAAAAACAAAAGGAAAAAGGAAAAGAACGAAGGTTCTCGGAATGGAATTCAAGGCCTGTATAGTTTGTACGAAAGGATCTAGACTGAATGAACTGTTTGAGAAAGCTGGAAGATACAGATTTTCCTTGTGATAAAAGTTCTAACCTAGATAAAGAGGAAAGGATATCCGTGGAAGGCTTCTCAAAAGCTTAAGATCCTTCAAAGAGCTGCTCATCCATGAAATGACCTATATACAGTAAAAGTATATCAGGTCTCGCAAGCGACGAGAGCGAGAGCATGACAATAAGGGAAGGAAAGATAAGAGGAACCAACGAACTAAGTTACAGAAACTATGGAGAAAGAAGTCGCAGAACTTCAGCAGAAACTTACAAAGACTTCGCAGGAAGCCAAGGAGAAAGTACAGCAGGAGAAGCCCATTGTTAGTGGCTCGAGGACGAGCCACAAGTAAGTGTTAGGGGACTGTTGGAGTAGGGTCTCACAGCTATAGGAGAAGCTGCCATTTTGGCAGATAGACAGTTTTGGCAAAGATATAAGAGATAAGGTAAAGATACGACGCCGTAGCATGTTTCTAGATGCAGATCAGAGCCGAAAACTGTGACTATCGGGGTAGAGAAGTCAAATAAGACGACAGTACCTGAGCGGTCGAGAAGAGAGAGCTCACCCACTGCATTCAATTCAGTGACGAAGACAGGAGGGCTCAGCTACCCTCATAAAGGAAAAAGGGGCAATGAGGCCAAGGTATTGAAGACGAAGGACAGAAAAGGAAGCGACGCCCAAACCCACGATCAGCGCCGGGAAGCGCGGAACACTGCAGAGAGCTGTGGTGTGACGAAAAGTGGCAGTTCGAGTATAGATAGACCGACTGTCATAGTTAGGGTTTTTGGGTTACTGTTGGGACAGGCCCACAGTGTTGTAATGGCGAGACCTTCGGGCCTCCTATAAAGGGATGTAAACTGTATTGTAAAATGTTATCTAGTCGGATAACCTATAGCTATTCAGACAGTTAGCCCATCTGAGAGTCCAGTAGTCTGTTAGCTCACAGTTATTTTGTATTGTAATAGAGTCGAGCTCTGGTTCTGCTATTTAGTCCATAGTTACCTTACTATAACCAGTAGCCGATTCCAGGAGTATGTATGTAACAATCCGCAGGGATTGATAGAGAGAGAGAGAGAGAGAGAGAGAGAGAGAATATTGTAAGAAGGCAATATAGAGAAAGAGAAGAGATCTAGGAGAGAAGGGCTCCCGGCAGTGAGTGCGGAGTTACCCAGAATATCTCTAGTTGCACAATAGGTTGCAGCAGAACTGTGTACTCTCTCAAGATATAATAAACATAGTTCTGTGGACGTAGCTTCTACCCTGGAAGTGAACCACGTAAAACCAGTGTGTTATGTGATTATTTCATGTGATTGTGCTTTACTTAGTTGATATCTGTTATCTATTACATGAATGTTGTATCTCAGTTAGTAAATGTCTGTATGTCCTCATTCAGTTACAGCATTATTGAAGGTTGAAGGTGGATTTACATGTATCAAGCATCTGCATATGAGTTTATCAGTGCTTGTTTCACACAGTAATAAGTCCTTCTGTTAAAGTGTTTCCAGTATACTTATTTGGCCAGTTAAGTATAGTTGAGGTAGAGTGTGTTGAACTGTGGAAGTTCAAGTCAGAGTGTTTACTATCTTGTTGAAATTTAGCCAAGTCATTTCACCCAGTGAGATAGCCTTTGGACCGCGAGGGTCGCAGTGGGCCGTACTATAGAAGATATCGTGTTGACAGTAGGCGATATCGCACTGCCAGCGGAGCTGCGGTGTGAGATATCGCAGAGTGTGGGTTAAGCAGAAGGGAGAGTTGCGCACAGCCCGAGTCACTGCGATGCGATAGGAGTCCTTCCCCTATCAGAACCCGCGAGTAAGAGAGAACCGCGCGTCGCAGAGAGATCTCACTGGCTAAGAGAAACCGCGAGACCCCAGGATGCTACAGAACCTGGTTGAGGACACCTGAGTCTTCGTCCAACCCATAAGATCACTTCGGGTGAGACTTCAGGCCGTTTTGCAGTCTGTCGCCGAAAGGGCCAGTGAGCTAGGGGTATTGTTGGTATATGTATATTAGTAAACCCGGGTCTTCCCAGATAGCCAACACAAACCAACTATAAAGAGGACCACAAAATGACATAAGTGATATTGAATGTTTGGTAGTAATATATACTTTTTAAAGGATAAACCACCCAAGATTTGAAGCATCTATTTTAGTCTTAGCAATCATATAACTATTACTGCAAAGGAAAATTTCATTCCAATGTTGGGCATGGGCATGTAAGACACCAAACGCCATACAAAGCACGGTTGTCAAAGTTTTGGTATTTACTTTGTAGATGGATAGGAAGAGGGAAGTCATTTATAGCTTCCAACAATTGAACTGCCCTTTATGTGTACTTTGAGATTTTTTTCTCAACTCATTCAACTTTTTGGATATCCTAGTAGAGTGGTTTTGGGTTGTATTGATATCATACTTTGGTTCTCTAGAAATATTTGTTGACTCAATAGAAGGATACGGGTTAGTCATTTTAAGATGAAATTTAGTTGATCTAGATTCCAAATTTTCTTAGAAGGACCACACATAAGTATTCCTACATGTCATTTCTATATCACCCATTGGATTCTTGACCGCAATGGGTAGTATAAGACTATCAACTTAGGATATCCGATCATTAACATAATGAGACATTGTGACACACCGAGGGTTCTTCTTTAACCCTTTACATTTTGAAAGACCACATACTATTGGTGTATAATCAAAGAGATCCAATTAATGGTGTAGTATTATTGACCCAGGTTGGTTGTTGGAAGGTGGTATGTTCCAATTGGTAGGGTAAAGCGACTACCCATTTTCATCAAACATATGTTTGTAGTATATTTCTCCTAATAAGAGATTGCAATTTTTTTTGACTAATGGAATATATTGTGCATCTAAAATCGATCTTGAATCACGATCTTGCAAAATTCAATGAATAATTATTCAAATGAACGTGCAATAGTAACATAAATTCAATGAGATAAATGAATCATAAATAAAATATGGACTTATAGAAAATGGTGGGGGAGAACTTGAAGAAATTTCAATGATATGGAATGAGCTAGAATCTAAAGAAATGGGCATTTAATATTTAACCTTTTTTCCTTGCATTTGAGCCAAAACCATCATCAATACACGAATAAATTCTTAGAGGAAAGTTTGGGAAGCATATAACAATCTAACTTTACACAGAATTTCAAATGCCTTTTTAAAACTTATCGGTGCATGTTATTATTTTATGATGCACTAGTGCGTATGTTACACCAAAATCTTATAATCCTCATGATAAGTAAGATGTGTATGCATAAATACCTAGAAGTGTTTGTGCACAAAGAATTGAGAAGAGGGTTTTCCTTTTGTGAATCCATTTCTATCAACCCCAACACACCCTGCCTTCTGACAAAAGGCCTCAAACATGGTCGATACAGGTTGCACAAGTACAGCAGGCATCGGTGACACTTCTTTCTTTTGTGCAAAGGGCGTCTCCTCTTCCTCGTGTTATTTTCTTGTATACAAAATGCATCATCTCTCATTGAAAAGGAAAAAATTAAGGATTGATATCCTTCTAGAAGAAATCCCTCATGGACGATTATCCCAACCAACCAAAATAGGTGGAAGCCGAACCCCTAACCTAGAGGGGTGATCCCTTAACCTTCTCCAAGTAATATTCAAGTCAATTCATCTCTTTTGTCCTATAAATACAAGCTCACCCCCATGGTTGAGGGAGGACCAAGAAAGCACCCATATGTTGTTGAAATATTTCTAGAATTGAGAGGAAAAGGTTGAAATATCGAGGCAAAAGGCTAGTAGGAAGAAGCAAAACACCAAGGCTTCATGGTTGTAATTTATCCCTTCTTATTGTTAATATAATTATGATCTATAAATGATGTCTAATTTCATTTATAGTAACTCTCCTTGGTCAATTGATTAGATCTATTATATTATCTTGTAGTTTCTATTTCATTTATTGTTTCCTTTGAACCTTTTGCAGGTTATATTTTCATCAACAAGATTGCAAAATCTTGAATCCAAATGAGGAAAACCTTTTGAAAGAGTATAGATTATTTACATTCAAGTGATCTAATAAATCTAGGAAAATGTTTTCATTATGTTTTGTTTTGTTCTATATCTAAACCATTTAGACTAGGGAAATAATCCAAGTCCCACTCCTCCTTCGTAGGTTGTTTCCGTTAACATGATCTCTACAAAACATAACAATCTTTCAAAGGAAAAAGTAATTGATGATTCAACATCCTTAAGTCCATATAAAGCTATTTACTAGACAATCAAATCCACGTCTGATGACTGCAATTTTAATGATCACCTTATGGTAGCATCAGACCTTTACCATCTACCATATTGGTTAGATTCTCCCCAACCATAATTGGACTATATTTTAGAACCCTTTCCATATAATGAATTTATCATGGAAATTATGTCCTTATATGATTTTCCATGGAAAGATGCTCATCATCGATCTTCTTTCCTTCCCAATTACCAATGGGTAGAAACCGATTTTGAGTCTTTTTTTATATCTGATATTGTCATTTATCCTTAACCACCTATACTCACACAAAATGTTGAGTCTGAAGTAAATTGGATTAATATTACCAAGACTACTCCAGTCGACATATCGATTAAACCTAGTATCATTGAACACATGCATTTGGGCCATAATTGTTCTCCTCCAGAAATAAAAACTTATATAGACCTATTCAAATAATTTCGTGATGTTTTCACATGGAGTTTCGTGATTGATCCTTCGATTATCGTTCATGAAATTAAAACATACCCTGATGCCAAGTCAGTTAGACAAAAACTTCATAAAATACATCTAAGGAAAGTTGCAACCTTTAAGGAAGAGGTTGAATTTTTTTTTAAATTTGGGTTCATTTATCCCCTACCTTTGACATAATGGGTTTCTAAAATTGTCCTGTTACTAAAAAAGGGATGATAAGGGTTTGTATCAATTTTTGGGATCTCATTCGAGCTTCTTTGAAAGACAATTATCCCACTCCATATATCGATCAAATCATCGACAACTGTGTTGGGAGTGCCCTCTTTTCATTTATGGATGGATTTTATGGCTATAATCATATTGAGATACTCCCTTATGATCAATCTAAACCAACCTTTATATGCCCATGGGGAACCTTTCCTTACCAAAAATTTCCTTTTAGTCTTAAGAATGTTGGAGCTACGTTCCAACTCACCATGTCTTATGTTTTCCATGATATAAAGCACATAGTGGAACCCTATCTCGATGATTTTCCTATTATTGTAAATGTAACCTCAAAAGATTCTTAATTGTATCATTTGTATTATTATTATTAAATTTTGTTGTACTTTCATTATACCTATTTTCGGGGATGTTTTCCCTCCGATCGGAAGGTGCCATTAATGTAATTGGTCATGTAAGATTTGAGCTAAAACTTATGTTGTAAGTTGGGGAAATCGTCCCCAAAAGAATATTGTAAAATTTATTTTTTGAGTACCCCTAGGATAGGTTATCCCAGTAGGGTCCATAAGTCGGCACTGTTGGACCAAACCAACAGGGTCAACTTCTACTGCCCTAGAATTTGACTTGTAGGAAGTATCGTATGCAATCACCTACAAGACAATAATGATGAAGCTTGTTCTGAATAATAAGTGATGATGGTTCAAACATAACACTCAAAGAAGATTCACTACAACAACGTACATGAAGAGAAACCTGATATGACCAAGCCACAGATACCCGTAGATCCACCTCAAGAGGCGAACACCAACAAGAGAAGACCAGTTTGGGCATGAGAGATCATCCAAGATGAATAAAAATGTGGTACTCTAGAAGGGACTTCCAGATAAATTAATAGGCCTCGAACACACTCCAATTATGTGACATCATTGATGCAAATTCTTTCAACTATGAAGAAGCAACCGAGACAAAAGAATGGAAGGAGGCTATGATCGAAGAGTACCAGTTGGTCATCAAGAATAATGTCCAGGATGCAGTTGTGAGACCTGAAGGAAATTCTATAGTGTCTTCCATGTGGATATACAAGATCAAGCATTCAGCATATGGCCACATTAAGAAACACAAAGCAAGTTTTGTGGTTTCTCTCATAAAGAGGGAGTAGATTATGGAGAAATGTGCTCCATTGACAAAACACACATCTCGAGTAAAGTAGAAGTGCATATTGAGAAGAGAACTACATGTTCATAGAAAGCTATGTACAAGCTTAGAAGGCACACATGGGACAACACATACAGTTGCTTGAATATCACATAGAGTGATAGAGATCTCAATCTTTGCTACAAGGTTGAAGATGGAATCCTGCATATGACGAGAAACTTATAGATGGGTGCAAGAGGAACTTTCAACTAATTTTGAGATGGAGGATCTTGGTATCCAATGACCTTGAGAGATGGCATAGATGGATATATAGAAGATCAATAACATAGGAGGCTACATGTCACTTAGTACAGAATGTCCCAATACATAGAGTACAAAATGCAGATTGAGGATGGTGCTCCTCTTTAGAGGGAGTGACGACATAAGATATCAGAGTTTGAGAATATTAAAATGATTCTTGGGTGTGGAAGAATCCAGAGGACACTTTCCTTATCCAAGGAAAATGTGTGGTTGATATCTTGATGAGATTCGAGATGTTGGATTGCGAGGCTACACTGTTGACATCGAACTTGAAGTTGCTTTGTAATCCTGCTTTATAGACAGTTGATGCCATGGTCTACAGGAAGATGATTGGTTTATTGATGTACCTGATGAACATGAGGCTGGATATATGCTTTAAAAAGAACACCTTGTTCTAGTAAATGGTGGAGTCGAGATGTGTTCACACGGTTGTGTTAAAGCACATGCTGAGGTTCCTAGAGGGTACGAATGAGTATGGACTCAAATATGTGAGATATTAGAGGATTTTCTTGCAAGATATGTTGACTATGATTCAGCTGGTAGTGCTCAAAATAGGAAGAGCACTTTAGGGTGTTTCTTGAGCTTGAGGTCTGGCGTGATTTCTTCGTGCAGCAATAAGTATACGAGCGTAGCACTGAATACAGTTGAGGCAAAGTATATTACAACTTGTTTAGCAAGTTGTGAGGTAGTTTGGGTTCAGAATCTACTTGAGTGACCATTCGATGTCGATTTAGAGACAACTTTTGTGTCGTAGCGCATCGAGATTTGATATCACTATATCCGGGATATGGTGCAAAGAAGAGCAGTGAAGCTCAGGTATGTTGCAACAGTTGAGTAGATAGTCAATGTATTAACCAAGCCTCTAGAGAGAGTGAAGTTGGAATACTTCAGGGATAAGCTTGGACTTGTGCAGATCGATGTCCATCATGAGAAGAAAGTCCTAGATAGTGTTAGGCATGCATACAATATGAAACAGGACTGGCCCTACAGAGATCCGCATTCAGTATGAAAAAATACTGACCCTATGAAGACATCTAGTATGAAACAGGACTAGCTCTGTGAATTCCTAGATAGTGCTAGGCCTGCATTCAGTATGAAACAATACTAACCCTCTAGAGATCCACGTTAAGTATGAAATGGGACTAACACTGCAAATATATCCAGTATGAAACAAGATTGGTTCTGTGAAGTCCTAGATAGTGCTAAGCCTACATTTAGTATGAAACAAGATTGACCCTGTAGAGATCCACATTTAGTATAAAACAGGAAAGAACTTGTGAAGGCATCTAGTATGAAAAAGGAATAGCACTACGGAGATCCACATTTAGTATGAAATAGTACTGACCCTGCAAAGGCATCCAGTATGAAACAGGACTGGCACTGCAAGGTACATCCAGTATGAAACAGGACTAGCACTGTACGAGGTACATCCAACATGAAAAAGGGTTGGCGCTATAAATATATGTTGATGAATCCCTATAGATTTACATCCAGGATGAAAAAGGGTTGGATTTTTATAAATTACGAGGACATATAGATTTGAGATATTTCACTAGCCAATGGTCGACAATATAAGAGATGTTTTAGTCGTGATAATGATCCAGAGTGATGATTATCCAAATAAATGATGATCGAGAAATGTTGATTTAGAGTGATGGTAATCCAGTAATGAAGATGCCCAAAGATTGTGTCAAGTTGTGGTGATGACCAAGTCGGAAGAATACCTTCCTTATTAAGAGGGATTGTTGTTGTAAATGTAACTTCAGAAGATATTCTTCATTGAATTATTACTATTATATTTTGTTGTAATTATACCTCCTTTCGGGGATGTTTTCTCTACGATTGGAAGGTTCCATTAATGTAATTGGTCATGTAAGAGTCGAGGTAAAACCTCCATTGTAAGTCGAGGAAATAGTCCCTAAAATAATATTGTAAAATGCATTTTTAAGTACCCCTAGGATAGGTCGACCCAGTAGCGTACAAAAGTCAGCCCTATTGGAACAAAAGGTCACACACATGATTAGTATAAATAGGGAGGCTCCCTCCCTCATTTGGACACACTGCAAGCTAAAGGAAGTTCACTCCAGGAGAGAATAAGAAGAAGCAACATAATACATCTTATATTTGGGTTATCTATCTCTGTCTGACATTGTACTAAATGATGAATCTATACAGAAGAAGTTGGCGGGTTTTATCCCTTGTGGTTTTCGAGGATAAAACTCTTGTGTCTTTCTTTTGTGTTGCAATTATCTATCTTTCAGTGATCCTATTGCATATGGTTATGATTGTCATGATGCTAATATTTTAAGACCTTGTATAACCATTGAAACTCTAACATTTCCTACACATTCGTAACATTGAGAAGGCCATATCGAGCATTTGAGTACCCTTTTTCTTAGATGTAGCCACTATAACATTCGTTTGAATCCACACAAATGTGTTTTTTTTGTGTTGAGACTAGACGACAGCTTGGATTCATTTTCTCTAAAGATGGCATCTGATTTGATCCTTTAAAAATAGAGGTTATATTGGCCCTGTAGCCACCGAAAAACAAAACTGAACTTCAAATTTTGCAAGGGAAGGAAAGCTTCTTACATTGTTTTGTGTGTAACTATGCCGAGAAAACACATGGTTTTATGTGATTAATAAAAAAGGGGATACCTTTTGTTTGGGATCACCTTGCCTAGCATGCCTTTAATAATCTCAAACATGCCATTATGCATGCACCTGTATCGCATCCTCTTGATTATACAATTTCCGTTATGTGGTTGCATATGTTACAACTAGTGGCATGGTATTAGTACCAAAAGACAATAACAGACAAAAAAAATGTGATTTTTTTTTATAACAAAAACGAGTAATTTTATTTTAAAGAAGGATGTTGGTCTGATTTGGAAATACCAATCAACCAAATTACATAATTTGAAATTACAAGAGGCTGCTCAGAACTTTATAGAGAAGAGGGGATAACCCTTGAATAACAAAAATCAACTGCAAGAAGCACCATTACGGAATTGGATGGAAATAATTGGCTTCCCCATTGATGCAAAGAAATCCTTGCGGAAGAAGACAAGCTTTATTAGCCAGGACATCAGCAATATTATTTAAGTCCCGGAGAATGTGGAAGGATTCCACCATCTCAAATTATTTCAAAATTATCCTAATTCTCTTAAGTATAATATTCAAGGTAGAATTATTGAAGTTGTCAACTGAATTTAACACTTTTATCAGCATCTCTGAGTCGCCAAAGATTTGAACAGACTTATAACCTTTTTCCTTAGCAATCAGGGTTTCCATAAGAAGGCTGTATATTTTGGCCTGATTATTTGACAAGGAACCAATACCCCAGCTAAAACTTAATTTGATCAAACTGTCAGGAGAAAAAACCAAGCCACCAGCTCCAGAGTCCCTGGATTCACTTTTGAAGCTCCATAAAAAAAAATTATGGCTGAAGAGGAATTCATTCAAATTTTGTTAAGAGCATCCTTGCTTCCATGAAACCTCCATGATGGGAGGATGACAGGCTTGGCAATTTTCAAAATAATCCCAGAATCTTGTGAACCAGAGCTCATCCACAAAAAAGCTAGAGGAGAAGATGTTAACTTACCAATGGATTCTGCAAACCACAATTTAGATTTATTGACAATGATCTGGATGATTGGAATGTGATATTTAAATATGCAAGAATTTCTGGCCAACCATAAATCCCGCCAAGTAAATTTCAAGATCGAATTCCAGAGAGAATGCATAACAACAGAGCTCAATTTCGATGGTCGTCGGTCATGCCATGCCGTATAGAAAGCTGTCATGGAATACTGAGGGGGAAACAAGCAATTAATGACTTAAAGGACCAAATCCCATACCTTCCTAGAGAAATCGCAATAAAAAAGGAGATGGTCTGCAATCACCACATCATTTTTGCATAAACAACATCGAAAAGGACAAACGAATCCACACTTACATAGGGAATCTCCAGTCAGAATTTTATTATTTAATACAAGCCATGAAATTTTTTTTACCTTCAGTTGGCAGTGAGAAAACCATACTTATTTCCAGATCACATGAGGAAATAAAGAGCTATGGGAAGGTTGAAGGGCGTTCAAGCCTTTAGCATCAGTGTATAAATCATCAAGACCCCAACCCCAACGATCTTTCTGAGAGGTGTGGATGGGAGCAAGGCCAGATAGAGAAGAGAGCAACGGATTTTTTTGATGTAAGCCAACAGGAAGGTCTGGAAGAGACCAATCAGACTAATTACCAGAACCATCCCAAGTGAAAATATCGTCCAATCAGATAAGTCCTTTATTTGTTTCCCAATTCAAAATTGCTAACAACGGAAGAACGAAGGAAAGAGGAGGATTATCAGAGATTTTATCCTCACAGAGAAGAATACTTTTCCCATTTCCAGGAATTCTAAAGAGCTGTTGGTTAAAGAATTCAAAACTTTTCCTGCAAGAGTTCCAAATAGCAGTGCATGGAGGAGTGTTAGCAGATGAAATGGATCTAAGGGAGCCACCCTTAAGGTATTTCATACGAAAATTTTTACTGACGAGGTAATGTTTTTCCTCAAATAGATGCCAAATCAACTTGCCACTCAAAGCCAGATTAGCCAGACTAGGATACCAAATTTGTAGACCAGCTTCTGAAAATGGTCTCTTGAGGACTTCCCAGCTTACCAAATGCATCTTGTTTTGACTACCTTTACCACCCGACCAGAGGAAGTCACACATAAATTTAGAGATCTGAGCCAGGATGCTCTTTGGGGCCAGTAACAAAGAAGATTGGAAAATAGGAAAAGATGACAGAACAACCTTAACCAAGATCAGTTTCCCAGCCTTGGTTAGCCAATGACCTCCCCAAGAAGTGATTTTAGCTTTTAATTTTGCAATAAAATCCAACCAGAGATAGGGAGGGGAAGACCTAAATACTTAATATTTTCCCACTTGTCGAATACTGGGAATCCCAATAAATCTGCTATGCGGAGAATTGACATTTGATCGACATTCCAACCATAAACAACGCTTTTATTATTGTTAATCAACGCTCCTTAGATTTGAAATTTTTTTAAGAATTTCATTGAAATCCCTTGCTATATTCATGGAGGCCCCACCGAGTAGAAGAGAGTCATCAGCAAAAAGAGCGTGATTGATAGGGTCTACTCCCCTAGCAATCCTGATGCTCGGGATGTAACCAGCTTCCTTTTCAATAATGAGTTTTCTACTAAGAGATTCAACCATCAAGATGTATAAGAAGGGTGACATTGGACAACCTTGGCGGAGACCCCAGGAAGCTTTGAAAAATTTGGTAGGTCTACCATTGACTAATGGAGAAATCCAAGGCCCATTAGTGCATGCTTTGATCAGATTTACAAACTCAGAGCAAAAACCAAAATAGAGCAAGACATCAAAGAGAAAGGGAAGCTTAACTCTATCAAAAGCGTTCTTCATATCAAAATTAATTAACATACCTTTCTCCTTCCTTTGGAAGCTTGAATGAATAGCTTCTTGAACTTGGATTACATTATCCACTAAATGTATGCCTTTGACAAATCCCCCTTGGAGAGGAGAGATCATTTTACCTGGAAAGAGCTTAAATCTGTTGGCTAAAATTTAGCTAGGATCTTGTATGAGGCATTACACAGTGAAATAGGATGGAACCTATTGAAGGTAGAAGGATTGACTTCCTTGGGGATGAGGGCGAGAAATGTAGAGTTAGTGCACCCTCCCACTTTTTCTTTTTCTTGGAAGGAATTCACCATTCAGACCAAATCTATTATGATGATGGTCCAGTAGACTTTATAAAAATGAAAGGAGAAGCCATCCGGTCTGGGAGCCTTATCTGACTCCATGGCCCAGATGACCTCAACAATTTCCTGTTCAATAAAGGGTTTCATAAGAATGAAATTATCCTCATCACTTACAATAGAAGGGATATTATCCAAATATTTAGAGGTTACTTCATCATCAGTAAGACCATCATCCTAAAAAACAAGCTGAAAGTGCTTCCTAGTAGACTGTTTTAAAAGATCTTGACCTTTTATTATAACCCCATCTCCAGAGGAGATTTTCGAGATATGATTATTGGAAATTTGAACCTACATTGACTATGGAAATATGTATTGTTCTTATCTCCTAACTTCAGCCAGAGACAGCAAGACTTTAACTTGAGATTTTCCTCTTCATGTATAAATGATTGAGAGGCGTTGAACTGATCCAATTTCTTCATAGCTATATGAGAAGTGGAAATGAATTTATCTTCCACATCGAATTGAATTGTAGCTAATTCAGACACTTCGTCAATTCTGCTGGACGTTGGAGAGGGAAGAGGAGATTTGACCCAAATATTCAGCGTAAGTTTGGATTTCCTGAATTTCTGTTCCCAGACAAAACTGGGAGAGCCAACAATGTATTGAGACCAAGCCCGTGTAACAATATCCATAAACCCGACTCTCTTGATCTAGAGAGAGCTGAACCTGAACTGGATTATCCCGAGTTCCTCTTCCTTTTCAATCTACAATGAAATTGGGTGGTGGTCTGATGTTAGGTTGGGTAAAAAATTTCGTTGAGATAATGGTTTTCCCATCAATCAATAAACAGTGGACAAGGAATCGGTTGAGCCTAGATGAAATGCATGTAGCACCCACTCTATTATTGGACCACGTATAACGCCCCTGCTTAGGTTTTAAATCGATCAATTTCCAGTCTTGAATCAATTCTTCCACCATATCTTCCATAAAATCCTTACCTCGAAGGCCTCCTTTTTTTTCATTTGGTGCTAATGAAATATTTAAATCACCTACTAATATTATATTAACTGGAGAAAAGGACTCAAGGAATTCTGATAACGACCTCTAGCAATCTTGTTTATCAGTATAATTAACTGGCACATAAAGATTAAAGAGAGCGATAGAGGTCTTACTGGTGGTGTAGAAGAGCTCTGTAAATATCCAGTGCTCAGTGGCATAAAAATTTGATAATAGAAAATACTTTTGACACCATAGAGTGGCTAATCCTCCACAGGTGCCTCTAGCACTGACCGCTTTTCCAAAGGTAAATTTCCAATAGTTTTTGCTTAAAAGAAGGAGAGCTTCCTCCTCAAACTTGGTCTCTTGGAGCAAGAGAATTTTAGCAGGGACCATTTTCAATATATCTTTGACTGCTTATGCTTTGATTGGGTTCCCCAATCCACTGTAGTTCCAAGAGACAAACTACATTACTTACCCAAGTTAGAAGGAGTTATTACTCCCTTTAGAGGCATGGTTCTCTTATTACTCCCATAAGACATTTCGATGGTGAACTGGATTTCTTGAGTCTTAAGCCTCTCAGCCTCTTCTTCCCGGATTTCCTTCTTAGACTTTCTTCCAACGTTTTTGGAGAGTTGATCAATGGATTCTTCATCTGAAGAAACAGAGCTATCAGTCGCTTTTTTATGAGCAATGTCTGCATAAGAAGGAGGAGAGCTAGCCCCAATAGGAGTAGGGGAATATTCTCCAGCCCCTGGAGGAGTCGAAAAAGATGGACCAACTTGATCCGGAATTACTATGACTTCAGTTTCCATCACAAGCCCATCAAGATGTTGTAATTCACCTTATTCTAGTATGTCATCGGAAGAGCTGAGAACTACAAACTGATTAGAAGGACCATTGAAAGTGTTAACAACCTGAGGAAAATTTTTCCCAACAGAAGAGTCTCATGGTTTTTTCTTTGCCCTTCTTTCTAGGCCCCTGAGAGCTTCTTGCTTTCTGGATTTGGGTCCACTAGGCATCTTTCACATGTTCAATTTCATCTTCTGATTTTTTCTTACAGTTGTGGGAAAAATGGCCGTAACCATGGCAGAATCTACATTTAAATGGAATTTTCTCATAATCCAACTCCTGGATATGAGACCACTCAACAACCGTTAAATTGATTGCCTCAGGTAGGCCAGTCTCCATATTGACCTCTACACAAATCCTTGTGCAAGAAAATTGATCTTTTCATTCATCTCTATCAATATGTTTACCAAGTGTGTTCTCAATGGCTTCAAGGGAGTTTGAGTTCCAGTAGTGTAAGGGGAGGTGCGAGAGCCTAACCCAAACTGGGATAGCAAACAGGACATCTTGAATGGGATCAAAATCAGGGGACTACTTGTTCAAGAAGAGCACTGGAGGGCCCATAAAGTATGGACCATTGTGAAAGATAAGGTCACGATCCTTTGCAGAGTAAAAAACAAAGACAATTATGATTAGTATTTCTACCCTTGCAACTGATTTTTTTCGCTCCAAGAAGATTTCTCTCGTTTGGGATTTTTGTTTGGTTTTGCAACAGCTATAAACTACACCCTGGAGATCCTTGAGTCATAGCTATTGGCACCCTTCTAATCGGATCTGGCTCTCCTCTGGTTGGTAATTCTTGGTGACAAATATTAAGGGTCTCGTGTTGTAGAGGTCAGTTAGGATCTCTCTTGGCAAGTTTTATTGTTGGCCTTCAGAGGTGGCTCTGTTTGGCCTTGAGCATTCTGGTGCTTGAAATTTATTTGATTTTCAGATCCATGTACTCTAGTGAGGACCCTCCTCTGCCTATTCCTCCTGATCTCGAAGCATTCAAGAGATTGATTTCTTCCCGTGGGAAGAGGAAAGGGGGGCCCTCCCAAAAATTTGTCAAGAAAGTGGATATTCCTTCGCTCGAGTTACCTGCTGATCAAATCTGTTGTTCAGTGCTAAATTTGGTTGAACTTGGGCTCATCGGACAATTCACCGGCTTATGGCCCTCTCCAAAAGCTATTGATGGTTGGGTGTAGAGAAATTGGAGGTCTTTAATATTTGATGGGATTCGAAGCCATTTTGTAGGAAGAGTTTTTTATGTCTTTGTATTTGACCTTGCAGCAGACAAAGACCTTATTTTTCATAATGGCCCATACTTCATGGGACCTCAGGGGCTCTACTTAAACAAGTGGAATCCTGATTTCGATCCCTCTCAAGATGTCCAGTCTGCAGTCCCAGTCTAAGTTAAACTCCCACATATTCCTTTACACTGTTGGAGCTCAGACGCCCTTGAATCCATAGGGAATAAGCTCGGTAAATACATTGACAGGGCTGATAGGAAAGATCAATTCTCTTGCACAAGAATCTGTGTAGAAATTGACTTGGAAATTGGCCTGCCTGAGGAAATTAAGTTAATATTTGTAGAGTGGTCTCATATTTAGGAGCTGGATTATGAACAAATTCCATTCAAATGTAGATTCTGTCATGGCTATGGTCACTTTGCTCGGAACTGCAAAAAGAATCAGAAGAGGAAAAAGTAAATGAGAAAGAATATCAATGGACGCAAGTTCAAAAAGTTGGAAATTACAACCAAGGATCTAGAAAGAAAGGTAAAGAAAGTAAATTAGTGAATGGTGACTCTGCTATTGTCAAAACCCCTCCTGCACCTCAGACTATAGATCTTCCCAAAACCTCTCCCAATCAATTCGATGTCCTTAGTTCTGATGTCCTTGAAGAAGGGGAAATGCAGCAACTCAATGGGAATGAGTTGGAATCTAAAGTAAATCCAGTTCCTCATTCAGTTTCTCAGGAACAAGAAGACCCATATTCTTCAGTTCCTCCCTGGGCTGGAGGGCCCTCCCACTCCCACCCTTCATATGCAGATATTACCCACAAGAAGCAGCCTGACACTCCCGGTTCTTCTGATGATGATCCAATATCCAAGAAGGGTTGCAGGAAATCTAAGAAGGAGATTCGGGAAGAAGAGGTCGAGAGGCTAAAGACTCAAGTTAGTCAGTCCACTATCGAAATGTATTAAGGAAGGAATAAGAGAAAGAGACCTCCTAAGGGAGTGGAAACTCCCTCTCAATTGGGTAAGTAATGTAGATTACCTCTTGGAACTGTAGGGGATTGGAGAATCCAATCAAAGCGGTCGTTGTGAAATATTTAATGAGAATGGCCCCATCTGAAATATTACTGCTCCAAGAGACCAAGATTGAGGATGAAGCTATCCTTCTCATCAATAACAATAAATGGAAACTAAACGCCGGCAAAGCTGTCAGTGCTAGAGGCACCTATGGGGGATTAGCTACTCTATGGAGTGATGAGAAATTTCAGCTAAAAAATGTTTATGCTACACAACAATGGATCTTCATAGAGCTCTTCCACCACTCCAGTAAGACCTCTTATGCTCTTTTTAATCTCTATGTACCTGTTAATTAGATAGAAAAATAGGATTGTTGGAAAAAGTTAACAGACTTCCTCGAGTTTTCCTCTCCTGTCAATATAATTTTAGCAGGCGATTAGAATATTACTTTAGCTCCGAATGAAAAAAAGGAGGCTTGTGTGGAAAGGATCACTTGCCCGATTATGTGGAAGATTTGATTCAAGCTTGGGACTTGATCGATTTAAAGCCCAATATTGGGTGTTTCACGTGGTCCAATCACAGGGTGGGGGTCACTATCATCTCTGCCAGACTTGATATATTCCTTGTTCATAGCACTATGATGGACTATAAAATCAATTCTTAAAAAATTCTACCTAAGCTAACGACAGACCATCACCCTATCTCTATGTTGTTTGAGTTCGAAGAGGATTTAGGTCCAATTCTTTTCAGGTTCAGCCCAATCTGGATTGAGCGAGCTGGGTTTATGGATATTGTATCTCAATTTTGGTCTCAATACATCGTTGGATCTTCCAGTTATGTTTTTGAGCAGAAATTGAAAAAAAATAAAGTCACGTTGAAGGAGTGGATTAAATCCCCAGTCTCTACTCCAACTACCTGCAGAAAGGAAAGCATGGATGAGTTAACTGCAATCCAAATAGGCATGGAAAATTGTGAAATCTCCACTACACTATTATCTGAGGAGCAACTTGCCCAGTTTAAATCCACTCAATCATTCAGGCATGAGGAGGAACAGCTAACGCTGAAATCTAGAAGCCTTTGGTTGATGGCAGGGGATAAGAATTCTGGTTACTTCCATCGCCAGTGCAGAAATAGAGTCTCTCGAAACCACATTTCAGAAATTTCTATTGGTGATGAGGTCACCATTAAAGGGAAAGATCTTCTCAAACAGTCAGCTAGCAGCCATTTTCAACAATTGTTTCAAGATGATGGTCTCTATGAGGAGGAGGTGTCTTCTGAATTTATGGATAACAACCCTTTCTTAGTAAGCCTTGAGGACAATAATAACTTAATGAAACCTTTTTCGGAAAAAGAAATTGTTGAATTCATTTGGGATATGGAATATGACAAAGCTCCTGGCCTGAATGGATTTTCAATTCACTTTTACAAAGTCTGTTGACCCATCATCAAGTCATATCTGATTTGTATGGTGTCTGCCTTTCAGGAAAAAAGGTAAAGTTGGCGGGTGCACCAACTCTACTTTTTTAGCCCTCATTCCAAAGGAAGATAATCCTTCTTCCTTTGATAGATTTCGTCCTATTTCATTGTGCAATGCTTCCAATAAGATTCTAGACAAGCTATTAGCCAACAGATTTAAGCTCCTGCTAGGTAAGTTGATCTCTCCCTTATAGGGGGGTTTCGTAAAAGGCAGACATCTAGTGGATCATGTCATTCAAGTTCAAGAAGCCATCCACTCAAGCTTCCAAAGAAAGGAGAAAGGCATGTTAATTAAGTTGGATATGAAAAATTCTTTTGACCAAGTAAAGCTTCCCTTCCTTTATGAGGTTCTGCTCTCATTTGGTTTTTACCCTCAGTTTGTAAATATGATCAAAGCATGCACTGAAAATCCTTGGATTGCACCTTTAGTTAATGGAAGACCCACTAATTTTTTCATTGCAACCAGAGGTCTACGTCAAGGTTTCTCGATGTCTCCTTGCCTTTACATTTTGATGGCTGAATCACTCAGCTGTAAACTCATTGTAGAAAAGAAAGTTGGGTATATTGCAGGGATTAAGAATGCTATGGGTGTGGACCCAATCAATCATGCTTTTTTCATGGATGAATCTCTCCTGCTTGGAGGAGCCTCAATGAATATTGCCTGGGCCTTCGACATTATCCTCAAAAAATTCTGCCAAATTTCAGGAGCATTGATAAACAAAACAAAAAGTGTTGTCTATGGATGGAATGTTGAACTTCCGGTAATACTCCGAATAGCAGATTTCTTGGGTTTTCCTGGCTTTGTCAAGTGGGAGAAGATAAAGTATTTGGGACTCCCTTTAACTCTTGGTTCATCCCCTCCCTCTATGTGGCTTGAGGTGTTGGCAAAGTTAAAGGAAAAAATTGCTTTTGGGGTGGACAGTGGCTAACTAAATCTAGGAAATTAATTTTGATCAATTCAATTCTTTCAGCATTTCCCATTTTCCAATCCACCTTGTTGCTAGCCCCAAAATCTATCTCAGGCCAGATTTCAAAATTATTGAGAGATTTTCTTTGGAGCGGAGGTAAAGGTGGCCAAAAAAGGATGCACTTAGCAAGCTGGGAAGTTGTTAAGCGACCTCTTTCAGAAGGTGGATTACAAATTCAGGATCTTGGGCTAGCTAATTTGGTGTTGTGTGGCAAGTTGATTTGGTAGCGTTATAAGGATAAAAAACACCCAATCGGTAATATTTTCAAGATGAAATACTTAAAGGGTATATCTTTGAGGAATATTACTTCTTCTAACACTTCATCAGGCTCCGGCATATGGAATTCCTACTGAAAATGTTTTGAATTTTTCAATATTCAGTTATATCGAACCCCTGGAAATGGGAAGAAGATTCAACTATGGGAGGATAAAATCACTGGGAAACCACCCCTTTCCAACATCACTCAGCTTGCATAGATTCAGAACTAGGAAAAAAACAAAGGTCTGCTCCGTCTTGCAGATATTTGTTCCTGGGACAGAGATGGTAATTGGGTAGGTTGGTCATTGTCGGACCTTCTTGCTTGTCTCAACTCTCAAAAATTGTTTTTGTTCTCTTCTCTATCAGGCCTCACTCCTATCCACCTTTCACAAAAGGATTGTTCGGGATGGGGCCCTGATGGATCATATTCAACAGCTAAAGGATTCAAGGCTCTGTTAATCTTAACTCATTCCTCTTGCCTTCCTCCGGCAATTTGGAAAACGGTTTCGTATTCTCGTTGTCTACCGAAGGTCAAAAAAAATTATTGGTTATCTTTGAACAATAAATTACTGACAGGTGATAATCTTCAAAAACAAGGTTTCAATGGTTTGTTTCACTGTTGTTTTTGCAAAACATCCCTGGAGACAGCTGACCATATTCTTTTAGACTGGATTTTCTCTAAAAACGTTTGGTATTTAGTTCTTCGTGGGGTTCAGAGCACGATTCCTTCTCGGCAAACTATTATAGCTTTTTACCTGGCCTGGCATGGTCGGCGTCCATCAAAATCTAACGCTGCTATTTTGCACTCGAGCTAGCATTCAATTGTGAAATTAATGTGTTGGTCCTTGTGGTTAGCCCGAAATAGCTCAATTTTCAGCGACTAGAGGCCAATCTCCCAAGTCATGGCCTTTAATCTCCCAGGTCATGGCCTTTAAATCTGTATCATGGTTTGCAGAATTAACTGGCCTCTCGCTACCCACTATGCATGTTTCTTTATGGAGGAGTCCTAACACTCAAGCTGTGGGAAATTTATTGAAGTGCTCTAAACCTGTCAGGATCCCTTCTTGGAGGTTTCATGGGAGTAACAAGGCTTTAAATATTTTTGGATGAATTCCCCTTCAACTGTCATTTTCTTTGATGGTGCTTCCAAAGGAAATTTCGGAGTCTCTGGAGCTGGGGGCTTGGTCTACTCTCCGGACAGACTGTCTACTATCAGTTACAGTTGGGGACTTGGAACATTGTCCAATAAATAGGTTGAAGGATACAACCTTATTTTGGCGACCCATCTGGTTATGGAGAAGGGATAAAAGCTAGTGAAAATCTTTGGTGAGTCGGAGATTTTGATAAAAGCTCTAAATTCAGCTCATAGGCTAAATAATTTTTCCTTGAATATTATTTTGCAGAGAACCATGATTTTATTGAAAGGCTTAGATAAGTCTGATTCTTTCCACATCCTTTGGGATCAAAATCACCTTGCAGATGACCTGGCTAACAAAGCATGTCTTCTGCCTCAAGGTTTTCTCAATATCAATGGGGAAGCTAGTTATTTCCATCCTATCCCATAATTCTTCAGCAGCTGAATATTGTTTAATTGGGTGATTCTCTCCCATTTTGTAATGATTTGTTAAGTCTAAGGTCTTTCTGGAAATTGTAAATAGTTTGATTGGTTATGGCCAAAAGACCCACAATTATTATTTTTTTATAATAAAATTACCTGTTCTTGTTAAAAAAAAACAAAGACACAGTAACCATGACCAATAAAATGATTTCGGATGCCGTCAGAAACTAAGGGGCGCCAATTTCACTGCACCCAACCATCAATGGCCTTTGCAGAAGGCCAGAGACTAATGAATTGTCTGATTAACCCCCGTTCAACAAGATTTAAGGAAGACCAATAGGTTTGAACAACGAGTAGTTCTATAGACAGGATATCCACTTTCTTGACAAACTTCTCAGTAGGACCCCCTTTCCTCTTGCCAATAGAGGCTATCAATCTCTTCAAATCCTCTAGGTCTAGAGGATGAGGTAGAGGAGGATCCATTCGACCACCAAAAAAACACCTCTAATAAAAAGAAAACTTCTGCCAAGACAGAAAGGCCACAGAGACCCCACAAGAGGCCTGAGAACAACACTTCCTGAGACACCAAAAAGAATTAAGACTATGAAGCTTAGTCACGCACAGCAAAAGGCCAAGGGCAGCTCCAGAGCTTGGGACTTCTTGGATCCAAGGAATCACCGAGCTTGATCCAAACCAAGAAATAAATCCCAGGACAGAAAGGAGCTTGCAATGAAAGACTCACCAAGCAAACCTCACGTGGATCTAGAAGAAGTCCAGAATCCACAAGCAACAGAACCAGGCCAAGAAGATTTCAAATTTTCTTAGAGACAATAGAAGAAATCTTCAAAGGAGATGAATCATATGGAATCCTGTTCAGAGTCAAGCAGAGCCAAAATATTCTTGAGAAAAGGCACCGGTTCACTAAAGGAAACCTCCAAAGAGCACAAGACTAACTACACCAGCTTCAACAAAACCAAATAGCCTATTAACAAGCTCCTCTTCAAAAGCACTGCCAAGGACAACTCAGGAAAGAATCCAGGATCTCCCACGCTTCCACCAGACACCACAATCCAATCACTTGGATCTTGAAGGAGCCCAGACTCCACAAGAACAGAACCAGGGCGAGGAGAAATCAATCCTTAAGAATCCAAATCAACGCAAAGAAGAGACTCCATGCAGATTCAGAAAAGCAGCAATGACAAGCAGCACCAGATCCAACAAAGACACCTGGGTAGGGAACCAAAAACCACCAAGACTGAAGGAAACCCCAGACAGAGAAAATTTATTGAAGCTAGAGAAAATCTTGAAATCTCCTCATGCAAAAAGAAGGCCAAGAGGCACTGAAGCTCACACAAATCCTCAATATGCAAAAAGACAGAGACAAGAACAATGAAGCTCACCACCAGACTCCAGGGGAACCGATCACATGGATCTAGAAGGGGTCCAAACTCCACAGACAGCTGAACCAGGTTGAGAAATCTAGGACGAGGATAATTCAAATGTTCTTGGAGTGAAAAAAAATCAAATCAACCAAAAAATTCCTTTTTCAATCACTGCAGAATATTTTTTTTAAATGTGATTTATTACTTAAGTAAGAGTCTTCTTAATTATAAAACACGATATTCACATGTTGAGAAGTTAGCTTTGGCTACTCTCATTGTGTTCCAGAGATTTCATCATTATATTTTTCTTCACATCACAACTGTTTTCACAGACTTCGATCCCATGTACTACATTTTAACTCGTCAAGTACTGGGGGGGAGTATTCCCGCTAGATTGTTATTTTTCATGAATTTGACCTAGAGTTTGCTAAATCCAGTTCAAAAAATATTTCATTTTTGTTGAGCTAATGTGTGACCTTCCCCATATTACTGAGGAATCATGACCCATTGATTCATTCCCAGATGAATATTTGTTCCTCATTAGTACGTCTGACCCCTTGTAAGGGGATATAATTTTGTATCTCCAGACACAACGCTTTCAGCGTAGATTATCTCATGACAAACGTCCCATCACCATGTTAAATATTATCTTATCATCAATGATACTTTATATCATTGTGGCATTGATTATATCTTGCGACATTGTTTAACTCATGACGAATCTAAAGATGTGTTAAATTACTACCATTCTGAAGCATGTGGCGGTTATATTTATGGGATGACTACAACTCAGAAAATATTACGCGCTGGTTATTTTTGTCCCTCCATCTTTAAAAATTGTATTGAGGCCATAAAAATTTCCTCCTTGTCAACTTTTTCAATTGAAAAAGTGCACTCATCCTGCTCTATTGCATCCCATCATCGTTGTTGGACCTTTCGCTAAGTGGGGATATATTTTCTGCACTATAATCCTACCTTCGTTGAGGGGCATGGTTATATTATTGTTGTTGTTGATTATTTTACAAAATGGGATGAGGCTATGCCTACATATGTTGAGGATGGTAAAATTGTCACCTTGTTTTTGTTTAATAACATTATCTCTAGGTTTGGGGTTCCTCAAGCTATAGTTACTAATCATGGTTCTCATTTTAGGAACCAAATGACATCGGATTTGAGTGCTAAGCTAGGATTTCATCACGATAATTCAACACCCTACTACCCTCGGGCTAATGGCCAATTTGACACCATCAACAAAATTTTGAAAACCTTGCTTCAACGAATGGTAAGACAAGCTAAATCTAGCTAGAACCTACAATCAATTTTGGTGTTATGGGCTTATCCTACCTAAAACCACCATAGAGGAAGAATACTTCTTATATTTGATTAAGCTTAATGAAACTTGTCAGATGTGGCCCACGCCAATGAGGTACATAAAAGACAAATCAAGGCTCAATACAATAGATCCGTTCAACCCTGTGTATTTAATGAAGGTGATTTGGTTTTAACCTATGATAAAAAAACATGATAAGCTAGGAGGTGGAAAACTTGAGTCCATGTCGTATGACCCTTACATTATTAGTCACATTTTGGAAAAAGGATCCTATGAATTGATTGATTATGATGGGATACATTTAGGTGAGCCCTAAATGGGATTTACTTTAAAAGGTACTATGCTTAGTAAATTTGGCATGTGTACCTTGTATAGTTTGTTAATAGTGTGTGTTATGGAGTGATTTGAACTTTTTCTTTTTTGTTTAGGACCTCATCCTAATTATGAATTCTTATATAATGTCATACTTGAATGTAAAAATGGCCTTATATTCAGGATTCATGGATGGTACCAGTCGACATACCTTGAATCTTGTGTCAGTGGCATGGGAACTTTATTCTCCTATCGACGATTTAGTAAGCTCAAGCGGAACCTGTTTAGGTCTTGCGACTAACAATCTCATTGAATATCATGTAGTGTTTGGATTATTGATTGATGCTTTATCTAATTATGTGAGTCGGGTCGTAGTTTATTTAGACTCGGAACTTGTATTGTCTCAGTTAAACTGCATCTACACTATTCAAAATCCCTTACTTCTTCATTTGTTTCAAATGATTTGGTTTCTTCAAATATCATTTGAGTTTATTCGATACCAACATATTCCTAGGCAAATGAATGTTGTTGTTGATTCGTTAGCCAATAATGTTTTAAATTGGTAGATAACTCGTTCTTAGATATTCATTCAAGACAAATGACATGTGTAAATAATTTATATAGATAAGCAGTATATAAAGGGAATCCATGTACAAACAACACCTCATCATAAACACACCATCACATTGTAAAAAATCATTTTTATAATGAAAATGTTTTACAAAAAGAGTACTAGGGAAATTTTTTGAAGCTTGTAGCTTTCAATATACCAAGTCGACAAAATTGGATGCTCGTAGCTTTCAATACAATACTATAAGTAGACACTACTATGACTACTCATGCTCATGATAGCACATAATGAATTGAGCCACTCGACGAAGTAGTTGACCAAAAAGACCAGAAACCCTAGATGTATGGCGTTCGTAATGCCAAGGTAGGTCATCTATAGAAATGTTTGGGACATCCATAGTCAATCACTGAATTTTCTCCTCAATATCTTGGAGATCCTCCTTTGCCTATAAGTTATGAACTACTACCTCTTTCAATGCTCTACACCTCTCAATGGGAGAATACCGAATTGGTATCGATGGTTTAATGTCTGTGAATTAAAACATAAAGTCTTCGAACTACAAAAAAAAATGAAATATTGTATAAAATAAAGATAAATTCTTCTTACCTAGTTCACCCCACTGAGCTCCCTCAAGAAGTTGTAGATTTGGGTCACATCTGAAATTAGTCTTTGAATAAGAATAATCCTCAATCATGAGGAGTTGGCCATGTAACCATCGAAAATACAAAAATCTATAAGTAACTTTCAATCCACCACCACCATGTCGATCCATATCCTTGACCCACCTCAACATGAGAGGGTCCCATGGATTTTTTAGATTATGCATAGATTACATAGGGTTAAACAAAATAAGGATCACGAAAAAGTTTCCAATTCCCTTCATCGACAATATGCTATATGAACTTCATGACGCAAAATATTTCTCAAAACTTGATTTAAGGTCAGGATACTATCAAATTAGGGTCATATTATAATATATAGCAAAGACAGCCTTACAAACTCATGAAGGGCACTATGAATTCAAAGTAATGCCTTTATTAACCAATGCCCCTGCAACATTCCAAGTAGTTATGAATTAACTATTTCAACCATAACTCAGAAAATTTGTGTTAGTCTTCTTGGATCATATCCTTATATACAACAATATGTGGAAGGAACATTTGAAGCATCTAGGGAAGGTCCCATCTCTTATGGAGGAAAACTAGTTCTTTGCAATATAGTCAAAATGCACATTTGGAAAACAAGAAGTAGAGTATCTCGATCATATTATCTCAAAATAAGGAGTCAAGGTGGACCCAAGAAAGATCCAAGCGATAAAGAAGTGGCCCCAACCAAAGTATGTTTCAAAATTGAGACAATTTTGGGGGTTAGCATTTTACTATCAAAGATTCATCAGGAACTTTGTTCATGTAACTACTCCGCTAACAAAACTCCTAAAAAGGAATTCCTTCCAATGGGATGATGAAGTAGGAAAATGCTTTGAAACGTTGAAACAAATGATGTCTTCAACACCTTTGTTGGCAACGCTTGATTTTTCAAAACTCTTTGTAATTGAATGTGATGCTTCAGGTTTCAGAATAGAAGTTGTGTTAATGCAAGAGGGTCATCCAATTGATTTTGAAAGAATAAAAATGAACAAAAGATAATTCCTACAATCTACTTACAACAAGGAAATTCTTGCCATCGTGCATGCATTAACAAAATGGAAACAAAACCTTTTGGGAAGAAAGTTCATGATATGAACATATCATAATAGTTTGCAACACTTATTACAACAAAAGACATTAACAACTTAACAACAAAATTGGATCGAGAAAATATCTACCTTTGATAAGGAGACGTTACATAAAAATGGAAAGGACAACGTAGTAGCTGATTCCCTTTCAAGAAACGATGAATAAGTACAAGTCCATGCCATATCATTGGTGGTCCTAGAATTTTTGGATGAAATTCAATTAGAACATGGCGAAAATCCAAAGGTTTGCTCCATAATTGATAACATAAATCAATTTCTGAAGTTTGAATCGAAGAATGACCCCTTATGGTACAAAGGACAAATTTACTTGAGTTTCAATTCAATTTTTGAGACCAAAGTGCTCAAGAAGTCACATGACTACGCAACTGCGGGACATGTAGTATTTTTCAAAACCTACTATAATGCAAGGACGTGATTTTTTTGGAAAGTTATGAATGCTGAAATTCAAAAGTTTGTTGTAAAATGTGACATTTGTCAGAGAAATAAAACTAAGAATATCTAAATTCTGGGATTACTCCATCCACTACATATCCCAAATCAGAAATGGAAGGAAATTTCAATGAATTTCATTGAAGGGTTACCCATGTCAGATGGAAAGGACAAAATATTAGTAGTAGTAGACATGTAACCAAATATGCACATTTTGTTGTGGTGAAAAAAACTAACTATGCAAAAGAAACATTTGAAGACTTTTGTAAAAATGTCTACAAGTTACAAGGGTTTCCCAAATTTATTGTATGTGATAGAGGTGCCAAGTTTAAAAGAAATTTTTGGAGAGAGTTTTGCAAGAAAATTGGGACGTCACTAAGGAAGACATATATTTTATCACAATTCTCTCTAGGAGAGGTGAGTACTTTCCTCAATTACCTAAATTCCTTGTTGGAGATGTAGCATCGTCTAAATTGGTATATGTTTAGAGGTATATTGATCCCAACATCCTCGAGCCTTCTCATTTCAGGTCAACAGTGGGAATCTCTCTACTACTGCTTTTGGTAGAGAGGATGTTAGGTACCTCTCTTTGTTGATGGAATCCATCGCGCACATAACCAATGATGGGAAGCACATTAGTTGCACTTTATTATATCGTGTTTATTCTTTATTGTAGGAACCTATATGCATCAAGTGGTATGTTATTTTTTTACGACAATTTTGTTATGATCTTAGTCGATTACGCGTGTGCATTGGCGGGAGAGAGAACTTCCTTTTTGGTTCAAATTTGTTTTGTTTATTTTTTTAGATGTTTCCAGCCACCAGGCCATATTTTGACCGTCACCCTCCTAGGTTGATGATAGGTGTGTGTATGCACATAAGGGGGAAGATGATGCCCAAGATGGGGCAACCTGACTTTCCAGTGAGTGTCACCATGGATGTGATCGAGATGCTAGGCAGTGAGGACCCACCTAGTTTAGACATGGTTCCATATCCATATGCCATCCTGGATTGGAGAGAGTGTCCCAATATCTTATTCACTCAGGACGAGCCACCAGATGATAGATATAATTGAATTAATCTAGTTGCATTTTATTCTTTTTATACTTAAAGTAGAAGAAATTTATTTTAAATTGTTATATTAGATTCATGTTTAGTGAAACTGTGTAATTATTATTGTGTATTATATATTTTACAGATGTTCAAACATTTGATGGTGATGTTCCACCTCCTCTGGTTCAGGATGAAGAGGATATGGACATGGATGTATCTCATTTCAAGGCACCCCATTTTGAAATACCTAGCCTTCGATGCAGGCCAAATGAGAGGTTCCAACAAGACATCACAAACATGTTGTCTATGATGTCTTAGGATCAAGGGGTTTGTCCTGTATACGTGAGGTACATTATCAAGAACCCTCACCACACAGAGTTATGGAGGATGCTTCCTCATTATATGAGGATCTTGGTGCAACACATTTTTGTTTCTTGTGATATTTTATATGGTATACATCATAGTAGTTCATTGTCATACGAGGGTGGATATCCTTCGTCGGTTGGTCCACCTCCTTCTCCACCAACTGCTTCAACTGGTGGCACAACCTCCACATCCATTGCACCTCCTCCTCAACCTCCACCTTCTACCCCTCCACCTTCGACATCTCATCCACCTCCTCCTCGTTCACCTTCAACGTCTCATCTACCTCCTCCACCTCCTTTGACATCATCTAGTCCTCTAGTCCTCATCATCTCCTCTACTCTTTCTCAACCAATCCTTCATACCTACTCATTAGACCGACCATTCACCAGTTCCTACTCCACCCGTTTCTATTTTAGAGATGCTAAGAAAGGGCCATAAACTCCATCCTGATGGACATATCCCTTCTGCTCTCATACCTATTTTTCTTTCTGGTATAGGTATTGATGCCTTTGGATATGTTGGCAAAGGTGTTGATATTGCCTCTGGCTCTACTGGTGGAGGTGATGATGCATCTAGCTCTAGTCGGAGAGATACATATGATCACTCTGCTAGTGGAGGTGGAGAAGATATGTCATAGCAATTATTGTATTGGAGATATATTATTATATTTGACATATTCTATCATGTCTTTGATGTTATATATGTTCACATATATATATATATATATATATATATATTTGCGTTGTTCAAAGCAACAAATGTGAGGAAGACTCTGTAACGATTATAGAGCGTTTTGTTTGGTGTAACTAAATTTATGCACAACAAGATGA